>JAXCLR010000105.1:46612693-46644260 GCA_035584095.1 Annona squamosa
CACTTCCCTTTAGAAAATTTTCATGAACATCTTTTTTTGAAAATCTTTTATAAGCCACGTTTGGGCTTATCAAAGGCAAAACATGTGCATTTTACCCTTTTTAGGTAACTTCTTTTAGTCTTGTGTGAACATTCATAATGTTCTAAGATATTTTTCATAAAGCATTCTTTTGCCAAGGGACGTTTTTATGTCCAAAATATTTTTCTCATAAATCATTTTGGCCATGGGATATTTTATATCCCAAAACATCTTGACATAAACCATCTTTAGCAATGGACATTCTCATGTTTAAGAAAAATATTTTTTCCACATGAATCGTTTTACACTAGACGATCATACATCCTAAAATGTTTTTCCACACAAGCCTTGTTAGAAATGGACGTTTATACGCCATAAAATATTTTTCATATAAACCTCGTTGGAAACAGACGTTTATAGTCCTAAAATGGTTTTCACATAAACACTTTGGCAATGGACATTCTTATGTCCACACATGTTCTAACATAAAACTCTTTTTGGAAATGGACATTGTCATGTCCAATTATTTTTCCAGATAAACGTGTTAGGAAACAACATTCTTATGTCCAAGATATTTTCCTCGCATAAACTTTTTTCGTAAATCTCATCTTGAGACCTGTTTATAGCAATTAAGTTGTATAAAACATTTTTGCATAAATCTTTCTTCATAATCGCCATTTTGGGGCTTGTTTATAGAAAACAAGCATAAATCCTTTTCATGAAAACATTTGCATAGAAACCATTTCTTTTCATTCTTGATATCTACACATTTTGTATAAACACCCTACTTTTAGGGTAACTTGTTCATAATAGCTCATAAAATCCTATTTAGGATAACCTTTTGTATAAATGCTTTTGTATTCCAATCTTTGGGTTTTTGAAAAGAAAAACATTTGCAAATGCACTTCTCCCCACCCAATAGTGACACTTAACGAGTGATCATGCTACCTTTTGAAAGAGAATCCATCATTAACAGCAAGCTAGCTAGGTGGCCATTCTTTCATCCTTCTCCCATCTCAGGGAGGGCACCGTTGGCCTCCTGCCATCCCTTAGCGACTTGGCCATATGTAGAGTGGGCCTCGGTCTATCCGCAACCGTACTCTACAATCGGCCTATTTTTGTTCTGGTGCGCCATATATCATCATGAATATCATTATGCAAACATGATTCCTTGAAACTTCACAGACTGCAGTCCGTGTCTTTTTAAATTATTTTGAGAAAATAGATCACAGACTATAGTCTGTGTCAACTTGTAAAGTGAGCGCACTCACTTTAAACAAGTTACCATTTGAAAACCTAGTTTTAGGATGACCTTTCTTCAATTCTTTTAGAATTTTTTTGAGTAAAATATTTTGATAAACATTTGAGATGTTTAAGGAAACAATCTTTTCTAAAATGATTCTTGAAATAAATCTTGAAATCATCATCTTAAAGAAACTTCAAAACTTTTAAGTTTTCAAGGATAAACAACGTGTTTCCATTTCAGGGTCTTTTGCTCACAAAGTTTACACAATTGCATCACTCCATCTAGTCCACCTTATCATTATATCCTTGTCCACATATTCTTCTTATCATTTTTACATAAAGAGGGACTTGCATAGCCTTTTGTATATTATCTTAGCAACCCAAAATCAATTCCGTTTATGAAATCAATTTATCGGGTTAGTCACCCTTAAGTCCCCTTTTAACAATATCCATATAAATATTTTTCAAGATATTTTCACAATATTTCCTTATTTGAAGGAAATCAAAACTTTTTTAACATCACTTCAAACCAATGGACGGTGTCCCATTCATTTCAATGTCATAGTATGGAAACCAATCATTTTCCATGATTTTAAAATTTATACAACCTTTTTGAAAATAGCATTATGAAGACCTTGTTTACTTAGAAGCAAATTCCTACGAAAATCAACATAAAACATTTTGAATCCTGGCAACACTTGTGATAAAACATTTATCTAAAATAGTATTGCTTACTTCCCATGAAGCAATCCTTGAGGCTTCTCATTAAAGTCATTCTTTTCAAAACTTGTGACCTTTCATTAAAGTCATCATTTTCAAAACTTGTGCTTATCCATTCATAAGAAAATTCATAAAACATCGACATGAGCATAATCCTTCATTTCAATGCATAAGAAGAAATAAATATTTGTAATGGTCGCTTACTTACCTATTTCGCCTCAATCTCATTCTTCCATTCTGCCTTTTCCTTTGCATAGATAAATGAAAATAGTATTTCATTTATATGCATGAATTTTAAAGGCTTGCTTTCCTTAGGTTTTCCAGCCCACATAATTCCTTTTAGATTTTACCTTAAATTTAGGCTAACCCACTTGTCTTTCAAGTCGGGTGTTCATACCTAACAACATACTTGTCTATTTATTTATTCCTTCCATTTTTAATACCTTTATGTAGGCTAAACTTTCAAACATATCATAATTTTTTATTTAATCTGCATATGGATGTTCATTACCTCCCATTTATCATTTTTCTCTAATTTTCACATTTCATACGTCGATGCTCATTTCAAGCACATATTCGACAGTTTAAAGCTTCATAAACTAATCTTAAAATTTGAGATTATCATTAATCATCAAAATAGAAATATAAACATGCCTTTTATCATAAGTTCATGCGTTTTTGCATTTTAGAAAATTACATAAGTCATGTATTACTTATTCATGTATATCCTTCCATATATACTCATCTTACAACACATATCTTATGTGTTTCTTAAAATTAACATAAAATTTAGGGTTTATTTTTGGAATTTTAATCCATTTATCATAGGGTTCCAAAATAACAACTTTTCGATCCGTTTTACATACTTTCAACGCTTCTTTTGATACTTAAATCAAAATAGATTTTTAATCCATAAATTCTAGAAATTAATCATGATTTTCTTATCCCATTATAAGTTAAATTTCATCTCAAAAATCTGGAATTTAACATCTATCTTGATTTATTGCTTAAGTTGTCAATAATGCTGAAATAATACATGCTGAACTCTCGAAATCTTGAATTATTTTCAAATCAATTAGTTTTGATCAAAAATTTCTATCATACCTAATAGATTCATGAATTAACTAAAATAAATATTTTTCAACAGACAATATTAATCATTTATATTTATTTTTGGTATTTTTACCTTGCGGGATAGTAGCATTTATTTTTAGATAATCCAAATCATGTTAATTATTAGGTATATTTATACCCTCCCAAAATCAATTTTTATTTTAGTCATGTCATCTTAAGGATGTCTTATATATCCTATAAAAGTTTCAGCTCAAAATCCCTTGTATAAAAATTATTAAAAAACATTTGGTGTAGCTGATCCTAACACCCATTCAACCTTGTCCAGGTTGATTTTTCTAAATTTTTAATTTGTAATTTTCTTATCCTTTTAAGTTAAAACTTTGGTCATTTTTTAATCACCCTATCATGAGTTTGCAAATAAATTTTCATGCAAAAAATCGTTCATTTTCTATATTTTCCATATTTTTCTTTCTCTTTTTTTTTAATTCCAAATTCGCTATATATGAGTGTAGATAAGATGATATGGGCTAATTAATTCCCAAATTAAACTTTATATATATACTTGATTAATTAGGCATCTTTAATCCTTGAAATATGTTAATAAATCACCACATACCTAGATTTTTTTTGAGAGAAATCAATCCCCAAGAAGACTTCCAAGATGGCCTCCTCTTCCTTCTCTTCTTCTTCTCCTCTCTCGCTTTCTCACTCTTTCCTTCTCTCATTCTCTCTCTTGTTCTCCCTCTTGCTGGAAATGTCCAGCCCTTGCTGCCCCTTTTCTCCTTTTATTTGCTTCCTTTCTTACTCCCTAAGCAACTCCATGGGTACTTAAGTAATTTTCATTTTAACATTTCCAAATTATCCCTCATTTCAACGTCTATAGGGCTGCCCATTTTGGTCATTTTATGGCACAAAATTCTGCCCATAATTTATGAATTTTCTCATGATAATTAGCTTAATCAAATCCACCCATATGATTCCTCATATCGTTTTATCTGTACCTTTCAAATTTCATCTCAAACCGACTTTTCTATCTTAAGTTATACCCACTTGAAATTAACCTTTAGATTTGGAAAGAAAATAAATAATTATCACCCTAATCCCATCATAATTTTCATAATCCAATCCATCCATAATATTGGGCACAAAATCACATGCTTACCTTTCAAATGTCGCTTCATTTCGCCTTATAAGCATCAAGTTATGAATTTTCTAACATTTACACCATAATTTCATAATTACCATTCTAATTTTCATTAATCAAATGATGATAATTGAAATAATTATTCATGACACATTAGCATCTGTCAATCCTCATTAAGCCACTTTAGTCATGCTGACTCACTTGGGCTTCAGTGATTAATTTTATTCACCGTTTTTAATCGAAACCCTAATTACAAAATATCATAAAATCATCCGAAATTCATTCAAGGCATACATGTATCATAATTACATACCAAATACCTCCATATGAGTCCTACTTGAGTCTGGGTATCACACTCTACCTCCTCTCGATTTCTTCCATCTCTCCTGATCTCATCTACCCCCATCACTGCCTTTCCTTTATATGTCATCAACATATCATTGAATCGCAAATCAGCTATAACTTTTAACTTATGATAGCATTGCATCACAATTTTATATATCATAGAAACAATACATTGCATATAATACTATGCTTTTAATCAATTTCTTTTCATCCATTTCTTTTTCCACACCTACTTACCAATCCTTGCTCTAATACCATTATTGATTGTTAAACGTGAGTCACGATTGTTGCCTTGGTCACACGGCAACATTTGTTTCATTTAATCAATTTTCACATTTTACAAGTGTCTATCACTTGTAATCCATTTAAAATTTCCATTCATAACAACATACATGTTTATGACATCGAAGTCATCATTACCGGATAAAATCATGTTCATACACACACATTCATCTTAAAGCATACGGAGGACTACAAGAACATAGTTTTTCTTTATTTAAACTTGTTCTTCACTCCTTGAGCCTCCTTGTACGTGTCTAGGGTTTGGGAAAAGAAACTATTGTTGGAATCAATGGCAAAATAAGCAAAGTCTATGTTTTGATCATTAACAATTCAATTTTAGTAAGTTATGGTTACTAACATATTTTGTGGAAATATTTAAAGGATATAAAAAATGAAAAATATGAACTCTGACAGGTCAAGCCGATTTCCAAGTCAACTTAGTCATCAACTTATGTCACATTGATCCCGAAGTCGACTCCGGATGCAACTTCAAATGGAATTTTATGGCTAGCACTAAAATTTGATCCAAGGCAGATGAAGTCGTAGAGCCAAGTTGACTCCATCTTTGACTTGGGTGAAGTCGCAGACCTAAGTCGACTCCAGCATCGACTTCAAATGAGATTTTATGGCCAGCACTGAAATTTGATCGCAGGCGGGCAAAGTCACAGAGCCAAGTCGACTCCATCTACGACTTGGGTGAAGTCGCAGACCTAAGTCAACTCCAGTATTGACTTCAAAGAACCCAAAATCTCCAGCATTGAATTCGGAATTCAAAAATTGAAGTCGCATACCCAAGCCAACTTCGCATACGACTTAAGTGAAGTTGGAACTCAAGTCGACCCAAACATTTGACTTGGAATAAAATGAAGATAAATCAAGTCCAAAACAAGCAGATTTGTATGAACAAATCTGTCTAGATCAAGGAATACTCATTCGAAAATTTCTATGAATTCCAAGATTCGAGTATTCCAACTTCAAGACATGAGGTTAAAAATTTTCAAGAAAAGATGAGCATACTAAGTTCCAAGTAAAAGAAATCAGTGGAAGAACAACTAATGTGAAGAATATCAAGCAACCAAGGTTACTTCCAAGAGGTTCAAGTTCATCAAGCAAATACAAAATGTTAAGTCGCACCCAAAGTCGACTTCACCTACGACTTGGGTCAAGTCCAGGACCAAGTCGACCTAAGAAGGAACTTGAGATTTTTGCTGAAGACTGAAGTCATACCCCAAGTTGACTTCAGTATGCAACTTGGGTGAAGTCGAACCCGAAGTTGACTTCATCAGCGACTTGGGTCGCAATGGTCAAAAAATTCAAACTTTGGCGCATTAAATGTGCACCACCTACCTCCAAAACATTTGAATTTACTCCACCATTATAAATACGCATTCAAGTGAACGCGCTAGAGGTTGGTGAGCGCATTAACTATGATTCAACTTCCATCATCTTCAAGCATTAAGTGATCAACACAAGATTTCAAGGGAGGAACGAAGCTCAAACTTGCTACATGCTTTAACGCTATTCAAAGCTTTTCTTCTACAAGTTCTTCCTTGAGCTGAATCTGCCTACACAACCTGTAAAGTGTAGAACTCTTTATTTGATTCGTTGTTTGTATATGATACTTGGTTGATATTTGTATTTTAAACCAAGTGATAGCAAAGTAGCGTTGTAAAACTAGTGGGACTCGGCACCTACTTGTGCTGTGATTTGTGTATGCCTTCTAGAGCTGGAATCTAGAAGAGAGATAATGCTCTATTTGTATTTGTGAAATATATATTGGAACCCAAGTCACAAGGGGTGTGACCTTGGAATAGTGGATTAGGGGAGGTTGCCCGAACCATTATAAAAACTTGTCTATTGTTGTGATTTGCATTTCTGTTTTTATTGTATTATTACTCTCTATATTTTCCATTCATTTCATTAAAGGGACTGAACTAAACCGGGGTAAATTTTATGTTTAAGTGAAAATTTTAAATACCCAATTCACCCCTCCTCTCTTGGGTAATTGCCATAAACTCGGGACCAACATTTAGTATCAAAGCAGGTATTTGAGTTTAAACCAAAGAGATCTTTTGAAATGGCATCCCAATCAACTTTCACCCATGCTTTTGCCTAAGGTCAATCTTTCACTAGACTACCTCTATTTGATGGGACTGACTTCAGTTATTGTAAGTTAAGAATGAAACAATTTATTGTGGCTACCGACATTGATTCTTGGATTGCTATCTAAGATGGCATTGTGTTTCCTACGAATGAAAGAGCCTTCACATGGTCCAAGGAGGAAGTAATAGTTGTTAAAAGCAACGAAAAATCCATGAACTCCCTCTTTTGTGCATTAACGACATTCGAATATGATAGTGTCATCATGCCAAACTGCCAAAGAGATATGGGATACATTGACATTCATTTATGAGAGAACTTCTCAAGTCCAAGGGACAAGGAAAATTATTTTGATTGGAGAATTGGAAAGTTTTAAAATGCTAGAAACAGAAAATTTTCTAAAATATTTGTTAGATTTTCTAAAATTACTAATGCCTTAAAAAGTCTAGGAAAAGCAATTTTTAAATCTAAGCAAGTAATGAAAATACTAAGGGCACTACGCAAATTATGGACTCTAAAGATTACAGCTATTAGGGAAGCAAAAGACCTCAATACACTACAACTAGAAGACTTTATAAGCTCACTCATGTCGCATGAGTTGATAAAAAAGAGAAATGAGGAGCAACATAGAGGCAAGAGAGCCATTGCCTTAAAAGATGCAAAAGATTCGGATGACTCTACCTCATCCTTACAAAATGACGACGAGGAAATTGCCTTACTTACAAAATCATTCAGAAAGTTTATAAGGAAAGGAAGGAATTTCAAAAAATTTAAAGAAAAAAATTCTAAGGAGAAAAAGAAGGAGGCAACGAAATATTTTTGGTGTGGCGGTATGGGGCATATTTAAGCCCAATGCCCAACGCTTGAAAAAACCAAAGCAAAGGAGTGAAGAGAAAAGAAAGATTGAGGCGATAACAGAAGATTTCAAAAGATCAAAGGAAGAGGCATGTACATAAATGAGGAAGTATCCACAATATGCAGTTCCTCAAATGAAGAAAACAAGGCAGAAAATTGTGCAAGGATTTGTTGCATGGCAAATATGGAAGACTCCAACATATGTCTTCTAGCGACAGAAATTTTAGAGGGCCAAACTACTTCAACAAACTACACAAGTAGTGAAGAGGTAACTTCTAAACCAAATTCAATTTTTATTTTTACAAATGATTGCCTCAAATGTGCTAAATTAGAAGAACTACAACAAGAATATGATTCATTATATGAGGAAATAAAGAAATTAGGAAACAAGTTCATAATGAAGAAAAGACAATGAGATGCAGGAATAATTATGAACAGAAAACATACTGAAAAGGTTGATCAATTGAAAAATGAAAAGAATGTCTTGATGAAAGAAGTGGAAAATTGAAAAAGGATATGGCATAAAAGACTTGGACACATAAATAGGTTAAATATTAAAACCTTATGAAAAAGAGCCTAGTAGAAGGGTTACTAAAACTAAAATATGACAAGGATAAAATTTGCAAAGCTTGTCAATTATCCAAGCAACCTAAACTGTCGTTTTCCACCAACAAGGAAATTTCAACAACTAGGCCACTTGAATTATTGCACATGGATCTTTATGGGCCATTGGACATTTTAACCCTTGTTGGAAAAAAGTATGTATTTGTAATTATTGATGATTTTTCAAGGTTTATTTGGATTATACCCTTAGCTAACAAAGATGAAGCATTTTCTATATTTGTCACATTTTCAAATTTGGTGCAAAGTGAAAAATAAAATACAATAATTTCCATTGGAAGTGATCATGGTGGTGAATTTGAAAATAAATTATTCATAGAATTTTGAATGAAAAGGAATTCACCATATATTTTCTGCACTAAGAACTCCCCAACAAAATGCGGTTGTTGAAAGAAAAAATTGGACAATACAATAAATGGTTAGAACTATGCTAACTGAGAGTAAGTTGTCCAAAAGGTTCTGATGTGAAGCTGTAAGTACAGCTTGTCATGTATTAAACCAAGTTACAATTAGAACAATCTTGAAAAAGACCCCATATGAACTCTGAAAAGGCAGAAAACTAAACATATCTTATTTTCATGCTT
The DNA here is from genome assembly GCA_035584095.1 of Annona squamosa. Classification (NCBI taxonomy): domain Eukaryota; kingdom Viridiplantae; phylum Streptophyta; class Magnoliopsida; order Magnoliales; family Annonaceae; genus Annona; species Annona squamosa. Next base: position 46,621,682 of record JAXCLR010000105.1, read on the forward strand.
TTGGATGTACTTGATATGTGTTAAATAATGGTAAGACAAATCTAGGAAAATTAGATGCTAAAAGTGATGAGACAAATTTTCTTGGTTATTCATCAAATAGTGAAGCATATAGACTCTTTAACAAGAAAAATTAAATAATAGAAGAATCAATACGTGTTGTTTTTGATGAATTTAACCAAACTCCGAGGAAGGAGGATGAATTAAGTGATGGAGATGATACATCAAAAAATCCAAAGGAGGAATAACAAGAGCAATAAGGAGAAGCCGAGGCAAAACAAGAAAACATCATGGAGGAAAGGATAAGTGAAGGTAATAACTCCTATAAACCTCTAACTGATTTAAAATTCAAAATGACAAGTCATTGGTGATATCTATGAAAGAGTAAAAACTAGAAGATCTAGACACAATATTTGTGGTGAATTTGCTTTTTTGTTAAAGATTGAACAAACAACTATTGATCAAGCTCTTAGTGATGAAAATTGGATTACCGCAATGAAAAAAGAGCTAAATGAACTTGAAAGAAATAATGTATGACATTTAGTTCCTAGACCCAAAGATTGAACTGTTATTGGTACCAAATTGGTATTCAAGAACAAGTTAGATGAAAGTGGACTTGTGATAAGAAATAGAGCCAGACTAGTAGCCAAAATTTATTCCCAAGAAGAAGAAATTAATTTTGAAGAATCATATACACCTATAGCTAGATTAGAAGTCATACGTATATTAATAGCATTTGCTTTTCACATGGATTTTAAATTGTTTCAAATGGATGTGAAAAGTGCATTTTTGAATGGATACTTGAATAAAAAAGTTTATGTTGAACAACCTCCGGGATTTGAAGAAAAGGATCAATCAAAATATGTTTACAAATTAACCAAAGTAATATAGGACTAAAACAAGCTCCACAAGCTTGGTATGAAAGATTAAACAAATTTTTTATTGACCATGAATTTCAAAGAAGAAAGGTTGATACAATATTATACATTAAGTATAAGAGTAAAAATATTTTAATTGTTCAAATTTATGTAGATGATATAATATTTGGTGCTATTGACGAAACTCTGTGCCAAGAATTTTCTAAGATTATGCGGAGTGAATTTGAAATGAGCATGATGGGAGAATTAAATTTCTTCCTTGGATTGCAAATTAAGCAAAAAGTTGAAGGAATTTTTATAAATCAGTCCAAGTATATCAAAGAAATGTTAAAGAAATTTAGAATGCAGAATAGTAAGGGAGAAAACATACTAATGAGTTCAACAATCAAGATCGACACGAATGAAAAGAGTAAATCTGTCGAACAAAAACTATACAGAAGCATGACAAGATCTTTATTATATTTAACTGCTTTTAGAACAAATATTCTATTCAGTGTTTGCACGTGTTCTAGATATCAATCATGTCCTAAAGAATCATATTAAATAGCTATAAAATTAATTTTTAAATATTTGATAAACACCATAATCTTGGATTGTGGTATCCAAAGGGGTCAACTTTTGATCTAATCGGCTACTCGAATGCGGATTTTATCGGATACAAAGTAGATAAAAAAAAGTATTAGTGGAACATGTCAATTTCTTATAAACATGTTAGTTTCATGGTATTCAAGGAAAGAAATTAGTGTTGCTCTATCTACGGCAGAAGCTGAATATATAGCCGCCGAGAGCTATCATGCCCAATTACTTGGATAAAACAACAACTTAAAGATTATGGTATTGATTATCATGATATTCCAATTAGATGTGATAATACAAGTGCAATTTGTTTGACTAAAAATCCTATATTATATTCTAAAATAAAGCATATAGATGTGAGATACCATTTTATTCATGAACATGTTGAAAATCATGATATTCTCTTGGAATATGTGAAAACTGAAGATCAAATTGCAAAATTTTTTACCAAACCTTTCGTAAAAGAATCATTTTACAAAATTAAAAATGATATGGGTATAATCGAGCTTGATTAGAAACACAATATGATTAGGGGAGTGATCTTAGATAGTCCAAGTCGAAAGGTCAAGTCGACTCTGGTCGTCCCAAGTTGACTCCAGGAAGTCGAAGTCGACTTCGGTTAGGGCAAGTCGACTTCAGCGCATGCCATTTGGGCTTCTTGCGTTTCTTCTTCCTCTTCTTTCTTTCTTCTTCTTTCTCTTCTTCCTTTCTTTCTCACGCCAGACCCTCTCCTTCTCTCAGATCTCCCTCTCGTCCTCTCTCTTCTCCCTGCTATCTCCCATCTCAACTCTTTCTCTCCAACTCTCTCCCATTCTTTCTCTCTCATCTTAGCTCACTCTTTCTCCCAATCTCTCTCTCTCGTCACATCTCTGTCTAGCTCTCTCTCTCTCTCATCTCCCTGTCTCTCCTCTCTCTCAGCTGTCTACCTTCTCTGTTCTCTCTCTCTCTCTTCAGCTCTCTCTCATTCTTGTGCCCTCTCTCTCTCTCAGGTTCTCTCTCAGTTTCTCTCTCTCTGTCTCCCACTCCATCTCTCTCTCTCTCTCAAAGTCCCATTTGCAAAATCCATTCTAGTTTGAAATTCATTTCCAATGGCACTTGAATCGGCTACCAGACTACCCAAATTAGTCGTTTCTAAACCTTCTCTAAAGCCAGTGCCCAGACAAGATCCCAAATTGAGGAGGAGATCCCTAGGAGACAAAGGACTCCATCCAAGCGAGCCCGGGAAGAACAGTCTACATCTACCGGCCGACGAGTCCAATTCCAAGCTGGAATTCCAACCACATCAGCTCCAAGAGAAGAGGAATTGCTGACCTCCGATAGTTCCAAAACTAGCGCTAGAAGAGAGGGTACCCCAACTCCAAAAGGCCAGGTTCTAAAAATGCCAACAACCTACTTCAGAATTGAGTAACAACATAGTAGATTCTATAAACACTTTACGAGCGTAAGATTTTTGTCCCAAAGATTATTGACTTCAAATTCCTTCATGATTATGATTTTGGGATAGAAGAATTACTAGACTTTCAAGGACGGACAAGGCTGCTAAAAGATGATGATAGGGTGTACAAAGACTTGACACGTATCTTCTACTATCTTTGGAATCAAGAATATTTTAGTACATTTGTAAAAGGTGTTGAGATTTGTTTGGGCACAATGGAGGCCCCAAGCCAAGATTAGGCTATTATGCAAGTTAGAAGAATCTTAGAGGTTCCATTTGAGGATGAACGCTTACCTAACAATTTATCCCTGACTCAGATTTACAATCAGCTCACAAGGAGCAACAAGTACCACCCGGGGATCAAATTCCTTCACTACATGGACCTATCTCCCAGGCTTAGGGTACTCAAGATATTGATCGCTCACTGCATATACCCTGAAGGAGGAGGCTAAAATCAGCTGAATCCGCAAGAGGTAGAAATTTTATGGAAATTGGAGAATAAAGTCAAAGTTAGCCTACTTACTTTGTTATTGGAAGCCCTAGCCTCAAAAAAGGATAATCCACAAGGGGTCTTGCCTTATGGGACATGGATAACCATGATCCTTGAGTTTTACCATGGAGACATTGATGGTGAGCCGTTCGAGGTGTTAAAGCCAACTAATGCCATAAATGAGTCATTACTGTAAAGAATGAATATCAATATTGATCAATTTAGAGATGAAAGGATCAGGGAAAGAATGGGACAAACGCCATCACCTTAGCCACAGGCAGCACCATTTCCACCACCTGAAGTCTCAGCTGAGCCCACATCGCCTCATTCCTACGGATCATGTTCTCCTCGAGGCTTGGAGATCCCAGATTTGGCTCCATGACCTCCTTCTTGGGACACTTTAGTGAATGCTATATGGGAGCATTTGGGGTAGCTAGAGGATAGACTGACTTCACATATCGTTGGGGTGCTTAACACAATCACGGACATGCATATGAGGCAAGATTGTATGATCAGGAGCTCCGAACGATCAAATACCAACTTGCATCCAGGAGCGGCAGGGTTCGACCGATACTCAATCTGGATCCATTAGTGAGTGAGTCAATGAGATGAGCATCTACACCTTAGCCTGTCTCATCATTCTACTCATCCGCTCACTTTCGACCCACTCCACCCATCCATCAGGCTCCTTATCCCATATTGGCATTTTTGTTCGCCAAATCTCAAATTCTAGATCCCTATTTTTGATCTATTGACAAAAAGGGGGAGAATAGCTGACTTTTTAGTTTTTAGGAGTCGAGTCATGGGTTGGGTAGTTTGTATATATAGGCTTGCATTTGTTTTGTATTTTGTATGAAATGATCTGATTATATATGAAAAAGGTTTGTTTATGTTCTGTTTGTATGAATAGAAATGGTAGAATGAATGTTTTAACTTGTGATCTATATTATATGTGCAATTGTTGAAAATGAAAGATATATGTTGATTTCATTAAGTTTGAAATGCAATGCAAAAGACCTATGATTATCCTAAAAATACCAAAACAAGATAAAATGATATGTTTTAAGACACTAAAATGCATAAACTTATATTAATTTGTCAATCATAAAAAAGGGAGAGATTATTGGAATCAATGGCAAAATAAGCAAAGTCTATGTTTTGATGATTAACAATTCAATTTGAGTAAGTTACGATTACTAACATATTTTGTGGAAATGTCTAAAGGATATAAAAAAGAAAAATATGAAGTCTGACAAGTCAGGTCGATTTCCAAGTCAACTCAAGCATCGACTTAGGAAAAGTCGATCCCCGAGTCGACTCCTGATGCGAGTTCAAATGAGATTTTATGGCCAGCCCTGAAACTTGATCCAAGGCAGGCGAAGTCGTAGAGCCAAGTCGACTCCATCTGCGACTTAGGTGAAGTCGCAGACCCAAGTCAACTCTAGCATCGATGGGATTTTATGGCTAGAGCTGAAATTTGATCCAAGGTGGTGTGAAACCCTAACCCATGTAGGACCCATATGTATGCATTATTCATGTATATGATATTTATATATGAATTATTGTATTATGAAGATTTTATATGATTTTGCTAATTATTACAATTAGGATTATGGATTAGCAATAATGATGTAAATAAGCATTTTGAGTTAAAATGAGACAATGGGATTAGATCATATTGATGTTGATTTAAATATGCAAATATATCATGAAAATTATTTTCCATTATTGAATATGAATTATGGGAATTTATATGATAATTGATAAGTTTAAAGGAAAAATATTGAAAAATTCATAACTCAATGCCTATAAGGCGGATTCAATTGAAATTTGAAATGAAAATTAATAATATTGGGCTTGGTATTATAAAATTAATGGGTTATGAAAATTCTTGATCAAATGATAATTATGATTTATTTGTCATATTTCAATTTCAACCGTTAACTTTAAATTACTATAACGGGGGCTAGGAAACTCGAATTGAGATGAAATTTAAAACGACTGAATGAAATTGTGAGATGTTTATTTTGAATAGCTTGGATTAAGCATGAAATATGGGAAAATACCTGCAATGAAAAAGGCGAGCATGGTTGACTAATGCTCCATATGAGTACAATGCATTTAATGCTAGAGCACCAAGCATAAATGCATGATCTGAATGGGATTTGAGGTGGGAATTGCAGGACATTTATAGGATATTTTGTGCAATTATTTGAAATGCAAAAACGTGAAAATTATGCATCCATTGAATGCATATGACGATGGAGCTACAAAAGGCAAAACCTGGCATAGAGGAGGTGACATAAGGGTACATCCAAGGGCTGCCAAGCTGATTTTTTTTGAATTGTTAATTTTTTAAAATATGCAAGTACAAGAGATGTGCATATAATTATGAAGATTTATAGCAATAAAAAAATTGGAAAAGGCAAATATATGCAACTGAAACGTGGACAACAAATGGGTATGGAAAATGTGGTTTGAAATGTTAAGTTGCTGCAATTTTTGCTAAATTTATATACACCAAATTAATCGATGAATTAATGGGTAGTTAACTGTACAATTTACCCTTAAACTAGAATTGAAAGAAATGGGAAAAATGGCTGCAAAAATAGGCAGCAAATGACGTGCTTGGATGGACACACTTGGATGGCTATGGATCAATGCCATTTTTTTATTTTTGTAAAATGGTAAAATCCCATTTTACTAGGCTGAAATTTAATCAGCACATAAGGTAGATAAGGGAGCATCTAAGAGTGGAAATTGCCCAAAATGTGGGGCCCACAACTGGAAAAATTCCAACAACTATAAAACCCATGCATGTAAATATGGAATGGCTTTTAGCAAAATTCCTAAGTGCTGAAAATGTCCCATAAAACAGCAGCAGCTCACATCCATATTTTCTAGCAAGAAGAAGAAGAAAAGCAAGGAAAAAAAAAGGAGTAATTGAGGAGGAAACCATCTCAAAGGATTAGGATTTGATTTAGCTCAAAACCAAGTAAGTATATGTGATTGTTGGAGTTGATTATTTTGAGGTTTAAACTCCAAAATGGGAAAACGAAATGGATACTTAAAGGATCTTTAAAATGGTAATTTAACATACTTTTTAAAGAATATGGAATAGATATTAGGTTTTATGTATAAATTTTTAAGTTTAAGTTAATAAAAATCAGGTTTTACATGTGTATTAAGTGGAAAATCCACGTTGGAAAACCCTAAATCTGCAAGACAAGTTGCTGTTTTGGTTTGATGATGCGATTCAGTTATAAATCATGTCTTCATGCAAAATATATGATGGTTTATGGTTAAATGATGAATTTTTGAAGTTATGGAATGCAAAGTGATGATTTTGACCAAATTTCTAAGTTTCTATGCTAAAAATGATATGAACATGATTTTGCATGTTTTATGCATGTTATGTAGGGTAAAATACCCTAGGTTTAAGGTATTATGGATGCCCAAAAATATTGGGGAAAGGAAACCATAAAACTGATTTTTATTGATTTTATGAAAGAACGTCAAACCGATGTGAAACGGGATTCAAAATGTGTAAGCTACTTGCTATTTTGAGAAATGATAATGCATGGATGTTACATATGTATTAAATCCTTAAATATGGATTAGGAAAAATGGATTTATTTTCTGAAATTTCGGAATTATATGACTGCATAGGGTTATGTGTCAAAAGACACATAAAATGGGTGAAAAATGGGTTCCAAACTTGCTGCTTTGGAAACCTAGATTGAATGGATTTTAATCCCATATAAATACCTTGAATGCAGTGGTGATTAAGGATAATTAAACCCCTAAAAATGGATTAAATCTCTGTGTTAGCAAATTTCATGAAATTCATTATGTTTTTGTTCTAAATGAGCTTATGTGAAGGGATAAAGGTGAATAGGTGATGAATGATTTATGAAAAATGATTTTGTGCAAAAATGCATGAAAATGAGATGAATTCCATTTTTATATATCTGTTTGAGATTTTATGATATTAGTTCTAAAATTTTGGACTTGATTTATGATGTTAAGGCAATGATGATATGTATGTAGAAGAAACACCCATGTGTGTATTTTGAAAGAAAAATGGATAAATGGCAAAGTGAGCTTAATGAACCTATGTATGATGGTTATTAGATGAATATTATGTAATTGAAATGAATAACCTATGTATGAGAGTTATACACGTTAAGGTATATGGTAGCCAAAGAAATGTGTATAAAATGTGCTAATATGTGCAAAATGAGCAATATATGTGTATGATGATTTATGAAGTCAAATAAATGATGTATGTATGTGAAATGGGTTGGAAAACTAAATAAAATATAAGAAAAAGAAATACATGAAAAATCATATTATTCTCTTGTAGGCAAAGGCAAAGAAAAAGTTATGACGGAAAGCTAAGGAATTCAGGTAAGCAAGCAAATTTTCTAAGGGATTTTTACTTTTCTAAATTGTTTCCATAAATGTTTTGCTTTAACTTGGTTAATGAAACTATGAAAATTATTTCTAATGTGTTTAAGGATGACCATCCCTTAGCAAAATAGTGTTCAAATGATATTTTACTTCAAATGCAATATTATGAAATTTCTCTTTGATAAATGTTATGGAAAAATGATGTGAGTTTATGTTTTGATTGAAAAATCATGCTAGTATGTTAAAGATGGATTTATGCAAAAGTTCATGTGCACAGGTTACTAGGTCTACTTGAAGGGTATAAGCGGACTGATTGTCCCCCCGTGGTGTGGCCAAGTCACTTGAAACAGGCCTAAAGCCGACAGCGCCTTCTCCGAAAAGAGAGTTAACGTGACAGATGATCGCCTGACTAGCTTTCATCCTAAGGGAGAAATAGTATATATGTTCATGTTTTCATATGACATTATGCATATGAGACCTATGATGGGTACAGAATTTCATGCTTTTAAGATATACCTTTAGCTAAGGTATAAATTGCTTTCCAATATGATTTTGAATGCAAAATGTTGCCTGAAATGATTTTCTCGTAAAATGCAAATAGTTTGCTTATTGAGTTTCGACTCATGATTTTATTTTCCAAATCCAAAGACAGGTGAAGGACAAGTCATGGCAAAGGAGAAAGTGCCAGCTTAAGGAATCAATGAAAAAAACCTTAAAACTTTCATGTTATGGAACTTATGTGGGAAGAATGTAAACTAAAATTTTCGGTTGTGCTTGATGATTATGATGTATATATGTCATGACATCTGATTTAGGCACTTGTTGAAATGTTGCTTAAACAATATATTTGTATGTAATGAATGGATCGAAATGACTTAGATATGTTTGAGATTGAAATTATGAGAACTTGATTTGTTATGTGGACTTCTATATGATCATAATTAATAGGATAAATATCCGATAAAACCTGCCATGTGATAGGGCAACAATCCTAATCACGTTTACCAATTAATACGAGGTAAGGCTCAGGATGTGATGCTGGAGTTTAGGGCACCACAGAGCTTGGTATCAGAGCATGGATTACTAAATAGGCGTGGAAAATTTCTAAGTATAGGAAATTGATAGAATATGAAGAGATATGTATGATTACACATGAATATACATGATTAACCATGATTATGTGATGAATTAGATATAATTATATGATGCTCATGTATGACTATAACATGGTGAAATACATGCTAGATGATGATTTGGTATGCTTTTAACATGATGAAATGCATGTCATATGATAATGAATTGTTGTTGCAATGCAATTTGATTATTATGTCTACACAAATGGCAAATAGAGGAAAGAGGATGATGAGTGCGGAGGAGTTACGAAGAGAAAGAGAGGAAGAGGATAGGAGACAGCGAAGAGAAGAAAATATTAATAGATGGTGGGAATCATAGCCCGAAAATGCACAATTTTCTTTAGTCCCCCTGGAATTTTCACTGATACGCACACATGATCACACTAAGGGAAGCTACTTTGACTCCTCAAGTCAACATGCACAAGATCTAGGAGAGCCCTCCGGTTATAAACCTAGGGCACAAGTGTTACTAGGCACCTACCTTGGCATTCCTCGGGATCCCCCTGTTCCAATCGATAGAATAGATCCATATGACCTACAAGATTTTTAGGATAAGACTCAAGCACCTATAACCCCCAAGGCAGGTCCATGGAACAAATTTGTTGATGGATGTATCCAGTTTCGTTACAGAGCATCTTGGGAGAGACTCCATCGACGAGAAGTGGACATGGCCCTCTATATAAATAGGATTTGTGCCGAGGGAGTCATCAAAGTACCTGTTGCCCCTAAACTTGATGAGGTGATTCTCTATGTAATGGAGAACATAGGAAAAATTGTTCGATTGGCCAAGGTCAATAATGATGACGACCCAATGGAATTCCTCGAACCATTTGAGGAAGAGGAAGAGGAGGAAGAGGATGAAGTAGAGGAGGAAGTAGAAGAAGAAATTGTGGAGTTTGTAGAAGATGATGAGGATGAGGATGATGATGATAGTGATGATGAGGTTCAGGCATGGTCCGACACTAGCACTATCACAAAAGCACCCTCACAAGTTCCACATAGACGTAGACATCGAGGGAGAGGTCCAGGAGGATGATGAACTTATTTGTTTTGCTTTTCTTTGAACAGTTGTGTATATATAAGTGTGGTTGATGATCATGTGGTGTAAGTATAACTATGGCTAGATGACACTATGGTTTCTATGGTGAACTAACATTTGTATAAGTGTGAAATGTGTATGCTATGCTGAATATGTATATAAGTGCGACTTGCTTTTGTATGAACTAACTATGAAATGGTGTATGTGAATGAATATGTCGATATACTGAACTCTTGATGTTTAAATGTGTATGGATTAATGAGTATGAGCTGAATCGTGTGATATATTATGATTGAATAAAATGATTGTGACCATGTGATGATGAGATGCACATGTAATGATTTAATATTGAATGAAACTGAAATGCGTATATGATGATTTTATGACGATTATCAATGAAATGTGTATATAATGATTTAATGCTAATTGAAAATGAAAAGCATTTGTTATATACTCAAATTAAAATAATGGTGGAAACAAGAGCAGGATTGAGAAAAAATAAAGGGAAAGAGGCAGAGACAGAGCTTCCAAGCGAACATTAAGTTGGCGAATCTAGCAAACCTAGAAGGGGAAGGCCAGTGACACAGAATCAGAAGAACCAACAAAGGTGGAATGATATAAGCCCTGAACGGAATGTGGAAGAGGAACTTAGTTGAGGCAAAATAGACTCATGGAGGACAGAGTGGCACAGCGGTGGAAAAAGCAATGCAGCGGGCCAGTAGGGATTTGGCAACGTAGACTGCCGACATTATACAAGGATTATGGGAAAGAACCCAACAAGCTTAGTTGGGAAGTGTAGAGAGAGGACCTGCTCCTATGGTGAACCCTTTTGCCACACCGCTAAGAGATGAAAATTAGCTAATGGAAGCTGATAGAAGAGCCATAAATGCCTTTTTAGCACAATTTCCCCGAAATTTTCTGAGAACCAGACTCGGTCCAAGTAGATCAATGGTTGACGGTCATTAAGAAATTGGTTAAAATATCTCTGTGCACCGACCGCTAGAAAGTATTATGTGCCACCCATTTGTTAGCAAAGGACGCTCACGGATGGTGGAAGACGATGTTAATCACAATGCCACGAGCCAAAGAATTATCTTGGCAAACATTTGTGGAAGAATTTAACAAAGAGTACCTTCCGGTTGGACTATAGAGTCAAAAGGTGATAGAATTTGAAAAATTATATTAAGGGAGGATGACAATCACCGAGTATGCTACAAGGTTTAATGCTCTAGTCAGATATGACCCTTGGATCACAAATCTGTCACAAAATAAAGCACAGAGATTTCAACAAAGGTTAAGGCCATATCTGCGGAAAAGCCTTGCATCTTTACTGATTAAGAATTATGCTTCAAGCCTTAAAAGAGCAAGGGCTTTAGAAATTGAGGCCTTGAGAACCCAAGAATTAAGATTGGGTTTAAAGGCATTTAGTATGGGTTCTAAGGAACCAGAAATTGGAAAAGAAAAACCTAAAAGAGGTAGTGTAAGAAAAGGAAAAGGAATTCAAAAGAGGAAAAGCATGCCACTGTGTAAGAAATATCAAAGGCGACAAACAAGCGAGTGTTTAAAAGGATCGAATGGGTGTTACAAATCTGGACAGACGGGTCACATTGCCAAGGAGTGCAGGCTGGGAGAAGCAAAGGTGGTTAAGATATGTGATCAAGTGGGTCACATAGCCTCAAATTGCCCAAACAAGGTGCAGTCATCTAAAGGACGTGGAAGACTTGCTCAACTTAACATACCTGGAGCGACAAGCAAGTAGGAAACTTCTACGAACCCAGTGCATGTACATGCCCTGACCCGGACAGAATCTCAAGAACAAGAAGAAAAGGTGGTCACAGGTACGGTTTATATTCTAGGGAATATGACAGTAGCTTTGTTTGATTCTGGTGCTACCCATTCTTCATAGCATGCCAATACGTGACCACCCATGCACTACCGGTAGAAGAGACCAATCTGGTTGTACATGTAGAATCTCCAGTCTATAGGTTAGTGTGGCGCCTTGAACTGAGATGTCACTTCCTTACCTCAAGATCCTATCGATTGGTAAATGTGAATCAGGATTGTTGCCCTGATCACACGGCGGGTTCTTAATTGGAATACGTCCAAATTTTTTTTGGTTTATTCATCTATCATCATTTATAATTTGACATGATAATCATCACACGTTGTGACATTTCGCTTGTAATAAAGTTCACCATTTCATTCATAGCATCTTTGCATGCCTGTCATTACACACTCAATCATTGTACATATCATATTGCATACATTCAGTCATTAATTCACATGGAGATTAGAACTCTAACTAAGTTCAAAAATACCTAATCACGTATCATCTTTTGATGCCTTTCTATAGTGAAAGTTTTCTTGACTTAAACATCACATTTTACCCCATACATCCATACATTCAACCATTGAATCATATATAGAACTTAAAATCTTAATTAAGTTCGCATATACATTAGCTTACCTTAACACATGAAACTTATAATATCTTTCCATTTCTTCAATGAATGACTCCTGTTCCTCTTCTAGGTCTCTTCTTTCACCTATCTATGGGTTTGAAAAACAAAACGTGAGTGACAACTCAGTAAGCAAGCATTTTATCTTTAGGGTAAGGCTTTTTGAAAACCTTTTTCATAAACATTGGGAATACCTTTTTCTTGAGGACATGTATATGTCCCAAAATATCATAATGAAATCTTTTTCATTAAGGTTTCATTCATAAACCCAGTTACAAGCCACGTATAGGCCTGTTAAGGCAAAACATACATGTTTTACCTTCTCTGATCGAATCCCATTAATTCTTATATAACCATTTTGAATGTTCATAGATATTACATGAAATCATCGGTTGCCAGTGGACGTTTTATATCCAAAACATTTTTCTTATAAATCCTTAGGAAAAGAGGACATCTCATGTGTCAAAATATCATTAACATAAACCATCATAAAATTCTTTAGCCAAGAGACATTTTATGTCTCCAAACATCATTAACATAAGCAATCAAAAAATCCTTTAGCCAAGAGACATTTTATATCTCAAAATATTTTTCATGTAGCTTCCTTTGGCAATGGACATTTATATGTCCTAAAACACTTTTTATTTCCAACACATTAACATTGGACATTCTTATGTCCATAAACCCTTATCATTTAGGCTCTTTAGAAAAGGACATTCTTATGTCCAATCCAAGTTTCACATAAATCTTTTTCATAATCTTTGTCTTGGGGCTTGTTTATAGCAAACAAGGCAAACAAAAAATGTAAACTATTTTCATAAATGTATTTGCATAAACACATTTCCATTAATTCCTATTATTTACACTTTTGTGTAAAACACCATTTCTTTTAGAGTAACTTATGCATATTAGCTCATAAGAATCCAATTTAGGATAACTTGTTGTATAAATGCTTTTATAACCCAATCTTTGGGCCTTTGAAAAGCCAAACGTATGCAAATGCATTTCTCCCCATCCAGTAGTGACATTTAGCAAGTGATCATGCTACTTTTGGGAAGAGAATCTTTAACAGCACGCTACCCATGCGGTTATTCAATTATCCTGCTCCCATCTCAGGGAGGGTGCCGCTGGCACTCTTGCTATCCTTTAGCGACTTGGCCATATGTAGAGTGGGCTCCGGTCATCCCAATCGTGCTCTACAACTGGCTCGTTTCTTGTACTGGTGCATCGTATGTTATTATGACGGACCGTAACCCGTTTTGATTTGAAGAACTACGGACCGCAGCCCATGTCCTTTTAAACTGAGATCACAAACCACAGCCTGCATCCATATTCACAAAAATCTTAAACTGAAGTCTATATATAAGAATAAATTTGAAAAACACATCACAGACCGCAGTCTGTGTCAGCTTGTAAGCGAGCGCACCCACTTTAACAAGTTGTTATTTGTAATCCAGTTTTGGGATGACCTTCCTTAAGTTCTTTTAGAAACATTTTGAGTAAAATATTTTAATAAACATTTGAAATGTTTGAGAACAATACATCTTGAAATCCTTTTAATGAAAGAATTTCAAATCCTTTGGATTTCCATAAATAAATCATATTTTCCTTTAATATTTTCTTGGTTTCCATTTCAGGACCTTTTGTTTACAGAAGTTATACAATTATGTTATCCTAAAATTCAACTATTTTATGAAATCAATCCTAGGAGGTTGTTCATTTATAAATTCCTTTTTAACACATCTGTATAAATATTTTTAACATAGATATTCTTGTCTAAAGAAAATCAACACTTTTCGAACATCATTTTAATACACATGGACTATGCCCAAAACATCATTTATTATTTAATTATCTTGACCTAGCAAAACAAATCTTTTTCATCATTGTTTATCACAAGTTATTGTAGAAATAACTCAAAACTCATTTACAAATAATATTTTGTGAAAAAGGGTAAAATTTTCTTTTTCTTATAAAATGCTATTAAAACAATATCACATAGAACTTGCTTGCTTAGAAGCAAATACTTAACATGAACTTACGTACTCATAAGAAAAATTTATCAATTCCATTAACATGAAGCATTCCCATCCTTGGCAATACTTAGGATGAATTATTTATCTTAAGAAGTGTCGCTTGCTTTTCATGAAGCAAACCTTAAGACATTTCATCAAAGTCATCATTTTTCAAAATTTATGGCTTTGCATTAAAGCCATCATATTCAAACCTTATGTCTGCCCATTCAATAAAATATAAACATAACCATTTCAAGCACAAACATAAATATTTCAATCATATCAATCACATAGAAAGAAAATGATATTTTAGAAAGTTCGCTAGCTTACCTAAGATCGCCATAATCTCTTTTTCTTCCATTCTTTTCCTTGCCTACACGCATAAACACGACATTGCATTTATACATACAAATCTCACATGCTTGCACATAACTTAGTTTTTCAACCCATATATTTTTCATTAACATATATCGTTCATCTATCATTTACTTATCCATTTTTCATATTTCTTTCACTAGTGCTTACTTTAAACACATGTTCATGAGTTTAAGCTTCATATATCAATTCTAAATTTCGAGATTAACAAATATTATCAAAATATCACCTTGTTTACAAGTTTTAACATATTTCCATCCATTTTGCACTTTAGCAAAATACATTAACTCATTACCCCTTTCCATCATTCATATCTTGCACTTAAACTCTCTTGATGGCACAAATAATATGTGTTATGAAAAAATTTTCTAAACAGAAATATATTCATAAAATATATCGTATTGTCATGCATTTTAGCACAAAACCAAATTTCACAAGTCATTCATCAACCTTGCATATTTATTCCTTCTCATATGCCCATTTGACAACATATACGTAAGATGTTTCATAGAATTTTCTAAGGTAAAGGTTTAATACATATCTTAGTGGGCTGATTACCCTTAATTATTACTTCATTTAGGGTATTTTTATGGGTTTTAAATCTACTTGTCATAGGTTTCCCAAAACAGCAAGTTTGGAACCCGTTTTCACTCGTTCAATGCGTCTTTTGACACATAACCTTAGGCAATTATATAAATCTAAAATTTCAGCATATAATCTCACTGTTCTTAATCCATATTTAAGTATTTAACACATATAACAATTTAGATCATTTCTGCACAGGTTTCATATTTCTTTTCGATTTGTTTCTCAAACTATCCACATAATGTGAAATCAGACGTATTGAAATCTCAAAATCATGAATTAATATCAAATAAAGTATTTTTGATCTGAAATTTCTATCATACCTTAAAAAATACATTAATTAACCAAAATAAATATTTCCACCATAAAAAATTAAGAATTTATATTTATTTTGGCATTTTTACCTTGCTAGATAGTAGCATTCATTTTTAGTCAGCCTTAATCACATAAATTATTGGTATATTTATACCCATCAAAACCTAATTTTTAATTTTTTTTGTGTGATTCTCAATGTTTCTTACATATCTTTTAAATGTTTTAGTCCAAAATTTCTTGTATAAAAATTACTAAAAATACGTTTCTACAGCTGACCCTGTCACCCGTTTTACCTTGTTTAGGTGAATATTCTCGGATTTTTAATATACAAGGTACTTATTCTATTAAGGTGAAAATTGGGTCGTTTCTTAATCACAAAATAATGATTCTTTTTAAAAACTTTTATGCTAAAATTCATCCATTTACTATTCCGTCCATAATTTAATTTATAACATCATATATCATTCAAAATTTCACTTTTTATCAATTAAATCATAAAATTTCATACATGCAAGCTAATACTCATTCCATATTCATTCAAAATCATGTTTAATAATCACTTTAAAGCATGTTTAAACATCCATTTCATTTTTTTAAATTTTGGAGTTCAAGCACTCAAGATAAACCAATCAAAATAACACATCTACTTACTTGGATTGATGCTCTCCAAACCACATGAGCTATTCTTCTCCTCCAATTTTCTTTTCTTTCTTCCCTTCTTTTTCTCCTACTTTCCTTCCTCCTTGCTGACCATGTTGGGGACATGAGCTGCTGGTTACATGGGATAAAAATCCAGCACTTGAAAATTTCCAAAGGCCCTCTCTCTCATGTGAACGTGCATGCCTCATGTGGAGCTAGATTTTTCAGTAGTGGGCCCCACTTGTTGCTGATTTTTCACACCCTTAAATGCACCCTTATCTACCTTATGTGTTGGAACAATTACAGCCAAGTAAAATGAAGTATTACCATTTTTTTAAAAATTCAAAAAATAGCATTAATCCATAGCCGTCCATGTGTCCAGCTTTGCACGTCCAGCTGCTGCCATTTTCCAACCATTTTCCCATTTTTTTATTCAAAAACATGGGAAATTTATACCTTTAATTTTCCTTTAATTTAGGTATCAATTCGGTACTAAAAAAATTAATAAGACACATTACAGCAGCATCAAACATGGGACGTCATTTGCATACACAAGCTGTCCATTTTTCCACCTTTCATGGGCAGCTGCAAATCATGAATTTTCTTGAATTTTTTTCACATAATTAAATGCTTATTTATATATCCCAACATGTCAACTATTTATGTGCATTATTTATAAAATAAAACTTCACAAAAATTTGAACAACAACTACTTGGAACGTCCATGTATTGCCACCTTGCCTAGCTCTCTTTGAGCTCACCTCTAGCTCATTAATTCCAGCAGCATAAACCACGAATTTCCACACATTTTTAATCATAAAATAACTTGCATTTCACCTGCATTTGACACCTATTTGGACCATAAAAAATTGCATTCAATTCATGCACCTTTTGCTTAAATGCATGGTACTTTTGAGGTGTAAAAGTCAATAGTATACACCTTTTCTACAGGCATTTTTCCAACATTTTAAGCTTAATCTAAGCCTTCCAAAATGTGCATCTCATGATTTCATTCAAACATTTCAAATTCCATTTCAATCCGAGTTTCCTAACTCTTGTTATAGCCGTGGGATGTTAACGGTTGAAATTGAAATATGATCAAGAAATCATTAATCTAATTTCATCAAGGATTTCATAATCCAATAATTCCATAATAGCAAGCCCAACATCATTAACTACCATTTCAAATTTCACTTGAATCCAACTTAACAGGCGTTGAGTTATGAATTTTCTAGTATTTTCCAACATAATTTCCTAATTTTCATTTTAATTTTCATTAATTAAATCATGGAAATTAACTAAACATTCATGACACATTAGCATATTTTAATCCTCATTATGCTCCTTTAGTCACCTTGAATCATAATGGGCTCTAGCGATTAAATTTTTAATCACCATTCTTAGTGGAACCCTAATTGCAAAATATCATAAAATCCTAAAATCATCCAAAATTTTCATTTAATCATATATAAGTCACATGTACATGTTAAATGCATATATTGGATCTTACTTAGGTTGGGGTTTCACAGGCGGATAGTGGAGGACTGCCAAATCGACATCTCCACCCTCCCACCCTTCCCACCGACGCCGCCCGAGGTCCAAGCCTGTTTTTGGCAGCAGCCCCAGCCCGACGATAGTGACGACGAGGACATGACGGAGTTCGATTCTTGAGGGAGTCCCAGTCCCTTCATTTCTTTTTTTCTTTTATTTTTGCTTTTCATTATATTTTCATTATTAATTCATTTTATGTTGTCATGCATTGGGGACAATGCATCTCTTAGGTTTGGGGGGTGTGTAATTCTCAACCATAGGTGAGTTTTGCATATTTTATTTTATATTAGTTTTTCATGTTTAATCTTATGTTGCATGTATGTCAATTCTAGCTAATGAAAGTTGTCTTTGTTTCAATCCATCTTATTGTGAGAATGTGCAAAGTTGTGATTAATGTTGACTTCAAATTGAATTCAGGAAAGAATGTGCTATTCAGATTAAAAATCAAGTATTAAAGCAAGTTGAAATTAACATGTGAAAGAATTAAAAGGAATTTCATAATACATTGTTCTAATTCAATCAAAGACATATCTTTCAGACCGAGATAATGAGAATTGAATTAAATAAATGTTGACCAAGTACTTTTATGGGTTCAAAAATGGTATTATTTCACTGGAATTACTCAAACATGTTCAGTACCCCTAACAAGGCATCCGAAAAATTAAAAGGGGGTGGTTAACCTAAGCCGAGTAACCGGAACTTGGCATCAACAAATGGCAAGGTTCACGTAAAAAGCAACGAAAAATCACAGTAATAACGCTTTAAAATCAAAATTCTCCCTAGATACCCTGAAATATGGTGAAGGGAGCCAAAAAAAAATTTTTTTAAATAGATCTCCAGATATCCTGAAATATGGTGAGAAGAATTTTTGTAATAAGTTTGGTGGGAAAAAGGAATGAGCAGTTGGGAGAAATTGAAACCAGTGAATTATTACCATTTTCTGTAACCTAGTTGTATTCGGCCTAATCCTTGGTTTGCTTGTGTCTATTAATTTTTTTAACTAGTTTTCTGATCGAATGGTGGATTAAGATGTTGAATTATGAATATGCATTATGAAATCTTAGCACCCCCATGTAACATGGTTTGAGAATGAAAATGCATGACTTGTTTGTATAATGAAGGATTTTTCAAGTTGGATTAATCCAGACCTTGTGAAATGAATGAGTAGATGGATCAAAGCATAACAGGAAACAAACGGAGTTGACAGAGTCTGCATTGATTCATTAATTCATTGATTGATTGATTCATTCATTCATTCATTCAGTCATACTATTGCATTTGTTGCTCGAGGACTAACAACATTTAAGTTTGGGGGTGTGATAACTCGTAATTTTATGAGTTATTATGGCCCATTTCAGACTTGTTCCGTGTGTTAGTTCAAGAGATTAGGTTCAATTTGCATCCATTTTGGCTTAATTTTCACTCACTTTGCATTTTAAGAACATTATTTAGTTTTTAGGCATTTTTAGCATTATTTAGGCATTTTTAGTTCATTTACTTAGTTTTTCCATCTTTTGCAGGAAGGACGGGGCATATGAAGGCAAAGCGGGCGAGTCGACTGTAGATTGAGACAAGTCAGAGGCAGGCGGTTGGCGCCTAGGCATCTACCATTGGCGCCCAGGAGCCACCCTATGTGCCTTGGCCATTTTTTAGTCAAAATTGATGAGTTTCTGGAGCCATTGCTTCCAGGGAGTTGGAGCCTAGGCGCCAGGCATGATCAACCACAATGTGTCAAGGAGAAGCTCTAAGCCATGAAAGTCCAGGAAGTTGGCGCCTAGGCGCCAAAGCATGGACTCCTGGGGTTTACAGAATGTGTCCAAGTTGCCCAGCAAACAGAGAGTTGGCGCTTAGGCGCCAATACGCATTCGTACGTACAAATTTCAATTTGTAAGCTACGCAAAGAGACTTTATAAATAGTTCCTAAGGGGTTCACGCGCGAAAAGGAGGAGAGAGAAGCCCATAAATGAATAGCCAAGCAAGAGAAAGAGGAAATCAAGATTAAAGCCCGAATCGAAGAGAGGAATCTACTCCGTTAGTGGAAATTGCCTAAAAACAGTTTTCTCTATTTCTTTCTACTTTTCTTTCTCTACTTTCATGGATGCTTTTTATATGGATGTACTGGATGTTAAGACTATGTCTTTGAACTAAACCTCCATTAGATGGATAGATAAGATGATTTGAATTCTAAACTATATTATTTGTGATTCTTTGAATATTCAGGAATGAATATTTGACTTTATATATGATTGTGTACGATTTACTTTTGCATGTGTGACGCCCCCAACCCGAGTGTCACAACCTCAACTCAAGATCTATTTTCGATTGGTAAATGTGATCAAGATTGTTGTCCTAAACACACGGCGAATTCTTAATTTGATCTCATCCAAATTTTTTTCCTTCTCTTTCATCATATAAGCTCATATTTATTATCATTCATAGTGGACTCATCTATATCATCATAAAATTTATCATACAAGCATCTTTACTTTCATGTTATAGGCAACATATATATATGTTCATGAATAAACATTTACATAGAATGTTATACATAATCACTTATCTATTTATACCATACATAATCAATCCCATTTCATTATAAGCATTACATTCATCCTTCCATTCTTCAAACATACCAATACCTTTTAGCTTTGCTCCTTCCCTCGAGCCTTAAACCTGTCTAAAGTTGGGAAAACAAAACGTAAGTGATAAACTCAGTAAGCAAGCATCATTTTTTTTAAATGCATCCCTTGCCCGTTAGGTAGGAGACACTTATCAAGTGATCAACTACCAATAGGAAGAAACCTTTTATAGAAATCATCTTTATTAAACACTCATAAAACTTTGTATATGTCCCCATTTCGAGGATTTTCAAAAGTGATGTCTATGCATCTAAATCATTTTTCATGGGGAAAATTGTTTGTCCCAAAATAGTTTTTATCTATCATGAGGACATGTCTATGTCCAAAAATATTTTTCATATGGAATGAGGACAATTATATGGCCTAAAATATTTTTCTTATAACCTTTTGCCCATGAGGACATTTACTTTTCTCAAAACATCATTTATTTAATTTTCTTTATAACCCAACTCGGGGTTGTTCAAAAGCAATCCATGTGCATAAAATTTTTTTATCTAGGCGAACATTCTCATCTCCAAAAATATTTTTCCATATAAGCCTCTTTTAACTAGCATAAGATATCAAACCCTTTTTAAACCAATGTGGCGGACATATCTATGTTCTAAAATATTTTTCGGTATCTTCTGAAAACTAAACATAAATCCATTTAATCCAACACAAATCCATCTAAAACAAAACAGTGTAGGTGCCCATTTTGGGACTTTTAAAACATAGGAAACATATGTATGTTCCAAAAACATATGGATTTGTGCCTTTGACCCTCAAGAATGTGACACTTAACAAGTGATCATCCTCCCCTAGGAAAGAAACCATTCATGTGACTACACCGCTAGCTAAGCGGTTGTCCATAATCCTGCCCCCATTTCAGGGAGGGCGCCGCCGGCCTCCAGCCTTCCCCTAAGTGACTCGGCTACAGGTAGAGGTGAGCTCTGGTTCTCGACCATTTTGGTCTGTAACCGCCTCAACCATGAGCCTAGTATATCGTTTTGCATACACTCGTATGCTAGAAATGATGTTCACAAAACTTAGCCCAATCATTTGATTGTGCTCTTTTTAAAGCCTCAGCTTGATATGTATAAAGCCAACTTAGTCCGCAGACTATGCCCTTCTTTATTGAGAATTGAGCAGGATTATTTTTTAAAGAAAATAAAATATTTTAAACCACTCAGTCCGCAGACTATGCCCATCTCAAATTAAGAACTGGGCATGGTTATTTTGAAATTAAAATATTTTTGTAAATTATTTTCAAATCTTGATGTGTGGATGACCACCCTTAAAGAGTTTAGAAATATTTTAATAAATCCATTTTATCAAACATTTGAAATATTTAAGAAGACAATATTTGGAAAAACTTTAATGATTTGCTAAACAACTTTTGAAATTTTCATTTTTAGAAGCTTTTGAACTAATTCAAAACTCGCAGAGACAACTTTTCTTAATAACATTTTTATGAGCAAAACATATGCAACTCATTTCCATCAACTGTAATGGCATTATCTGTCTTGTCCACGTCACTTCCTTGTTATTCTTATATATATATAGAGGAGTTTGCATAATCTTTTGATAATTATTTAAACATAAAATCCACCAAATCATTTTGTAAGACTGGTCACCCTTAAATATTTTTAGAACATTGGAGTAAAGCATCTTCAAAGTGTTACAACTCTAAGAGTTTTACAGCACCTTGATAGACTATTTCAAAACTCCTATATAAATCTCAAAACACATATATAAATTCAATTTATAATGTCTAGTAGAAATCATTTCAAAACATCTATTTATTTCTATAAATTATTTTTTAAAGAATTACATTTTTCAATAAAACTCCTTGGAAATAAAATTTCTATGATTTGTTTTTTAATATCACTTTATAAAAGAGACGAACTCTTTCAATATAAAATTCTTTCTAAACCACACTTGATGAACTTTCTTATATTAAAATTGTTGGAAACAATGTTTAAGAAAAACAAAATTGACCAAAGCATGAGTTTTGATGATTAACAAAGTCTAATTTGAGTATATTGAGAGTACTAATGATTT
>JAXCLR010000105.1:46663144-46681951 GCA_035584095.1 Annona squamosa
GGTTAGAGTAGGCTTGGATCAAGTTGAAAATAAATTTATTTTCATCCAATTTATTTTTCGAGTGATAGATTTTGTATAGTACTACAAAATGGATGTTGTCTTTTCCATGTCATTTTTCATACAAAATTTTCTCTCAAGGAAAAAATAATAATTTTAGTTTTAATAATTGATTGGGCCAATGGTATAATAAGCTAAATGAAATTGGCGTGGATATTTTTGTTGGCACAAAAACATAGAGTTATTTTAACAAATTATTTAATAAAATCTGTATACAAATTTATTACATAGAATTTTTTTAAGTCTACAGCATGGGCTGAGAAAAATAATTGTAAAATGCACCGCATTAATGGTTTTCAAATTTAAAATTTAGGTCATCGACTATATTTCTAGAAAAAAAATGCATATTAACCTATTCTTTTAAATCGATAAATTTATTATATGTATTTATTGCAAAAAATTATAGCATAGAATGTTTATTTTTTATCTATTTAATAAATAAAAATGTAAATTAAGATAATACGATAACAAAATAATTAAATTAAAATTTAATAGAATTGTAAAATGTGTTACTTAATTTTTTAAAAAACATTGGTATTACTTGATAGCTAATACATTTAATACAGATTATATGAATAATCTGTAAAATCCATTAGATCAGTTCATCAAAATTTGAATAATTGGTAAAAATCATAAAACATGCAGACATGAGTTCATGATTTTCTAGTATTCCTATAAAATCTGTATTTTCAATATAATTTTTAAAAATAAAATATCATGAATCTTAGTTAAGATGTCAAAAACTATACAACTTGTATATATCATTAAACGACTAAATAGGAAAACAATATATTCTGTAAAATTTGTCAAATATCTAAAAACTGTCAATTACGTATGCACACTTTCTGTTATATTTGAATAACTTATAAAATACATTTAACAGAAAAAACGAAGATAGATAACCTATATAACTCATCATCCTCATGAATTTCATATAAACTGTAAAATCCATAAAATTCATAAAATCTATAAAATCAATCAAACAAGTAAAATTACTTCATTCATTCAGTTGTATTTTTTGATAAATCTAATTTATTATTCCAAAATTTGGGCATAAATTGTCTATTATCATTTATGATGATTATGTTGCACATTAGACATCTCAGATCACTCATGATCACGACCATTTTATTAAAAGAATATGATTTACTATAAAAAAAACATATACCATGATTTATTATAAGTTGTTTCACCTGCCCATACTCACGTTTCACCTTCAATCATACTCACATATGTGAAATGACTATATTGCCCCCATTTGCATTTTACCCAAAAATAAAAACGTTTTCACTTGAGTCTATCCTCTAAAAGAAACTATGGACTTCTCAACAAGGTACCAAGGGGTCTAATTGGTAATACGGGCTCCAACCTGAAGTGGGAATACGAGCTCCAAAATAGCAGTCTACAAATAGACTGATGTGGACAGCTTTGTGGAATGCGATTAAGAAACTGAAAAAATATATGATTTCAGATCTTGCCGGATCTGCAGCAACAGGTTCTTAGAAAGATGAATCTGCAATGAGGAAGGTATTCTCTTTTTCAGCAACACCCCTGTTGAAGGAGAAGACGCATAAACGCCTTCAAATCAATTGGTCTGAATGATACCGATCAAAGAGACAGACAAACCAACGATCGTGATTGCTTTGATACTATGGAGAGGGAGAGATGAATCAAAAAGGGAGAAAAATATACAGCGTGCACAAAAAGCAAATTTACATGGTTCGGCCCAGCACCTACTCCACGGTGAAAGACCCACTTTTTCTTATTATTGGGTCCTACATTCTTTCGCTATATATAAAGCTTCGATAGAGCAATCACTGTTAATCAATGGCTCCATTTTACAAGTCAATTACTACTCACCAAATCTTCTCAATATGGTATAAACGACATAATGGTTTTACTACCGTACTGGGCGGCATATATTTAATACTAATATATATAACTTTTCCTGTGCAGTGAAATTGCACCATAATTAATAATACATTTGGTCCAAAATTAATCCCATATGTACTTCAATGTATTAATAATTTATATAGTCATTTATCCATACATAAATTTTATAACAAATGGTTTATATGTTGAAAAAACAACTTTAAAGTTGTTATTCACATCAAATTATTTTATTACGTTGAATTTGTATAATTTTCAGATAGGGTTCATACACATGTCCAATTATGATTAAAATTGGTATGGTAATAGAATATGTAATTCTAAATACAATATGTAGAGTAGATTATAATTTTATGATCATGTGGGGTCCATTTTGAGATAACTGCACCATAATCATGGTATAGTGAAGCTACACTTGAATATTTCTCATATATATAGAACATTTCCTGCTCAGTGACACTACACCATAATTAACGGTACATTTGGCCCAAAATGAGCTTCACTTGTAGTCAAATATATTAATACTTTATACAATTATTTATCTACATATAAAGTTTATAGAAAATTGTTCGCATGTTAAAAAAAAAACTTTAAAGTTGTTACTTACATCAAACTATTTTATTATATTGAATTTATGTCATTTTCGAATGGGACCCGTACATATATCAAATTAGGATGAAAAGTAGTATGATAATAGAATACAAAATTTTAAATACAATAGGTGAAGTCGATTATAATTTTATGATTATGTAAAGCCCATTTTGAGGTATCTGCGCCATAATTATGGTGCAGTTATATATATGTGTGTGTGTATATATATATATATATATGATAATTACACAAGTGCAGTGTAGTTGTGCCAAAATGGGCCCCACATAATGACAAAATTAGAATCTACTTCACCCATTGTATTTAGAATAATGTATTCTATTACCATACCAACTTTCATCCCAACCAGATATGTATGTGGATCCCATCTAAAAATGGTACAAATTCAACGTAATAAAATAATTTGATGTAAATAATAACTTTAAAGTAATTTTTTAAACATCTAAACTACTTAAAGTATGACTAATACATGGATAAATGAATGCATAAAGTTTCATAGCATTTTAATATGTATAGGGCCTTTTTTGGGTAATTGCATTGCTGTTCTGGTACAACGCAATACCAGAACAACTCTCTATATATATAGAAATATTCAGGTACAACACAACTGCACCGTAACAATGGTGCAGTTGCGCTAAAATGGGCCCCACATAATCATAAAATTATAATCTACTCTACCTATTGTATTTAGAATAATGTATTCTATTATCATACTAATTTTTATCCCAATCAGATATGTATATGTACCCCATCTAAAAAAAGTACAAATTTGACATAAAAAATAGTTTGATGTAAATAATAACTTTAAAGTGATTTTTTTAATATATAAAGTCATTTAATATAAAATTTATATCTGGATAAATAATTGTATAAAGTTTTATTGTATTCTAATATATATAGGGTCTATTTTTTGGCAAATGTATCGTTGTTTGCTACACCGAAAGAACTCTTATATATATGTGTGTGTGTTTGTGTGTGTGAATGAATCTAAGCATTTTTCTTAATTGACACATAAATATATCTACTTTTGAGCAAACGTAGCCCACATATTTGACTTGATTTAAATGTTCTTCACTAGCTAAACAATTGAAGCTAAATACAATGAAGTGATTTGATTTTGCTTCAATTATCATATGTTAAAAATGAAAGAAATTATATGAAATCGTTAAAGTGGAACCCAATTTTATAATTCTACTTCTTCTAAAGCTTTACTCTTCACAAAAAATAAACACCTAGCGTCTAAAACCTAAATCGAGTCAAGTTCAGTTAAGCATTTTTAAATTCAAATCAAAATTTCTGACTTATTCCTTTACCAGGTCACATATATATTAGTTTTACCTAGTCGAGTCAAGGTCGAATCATGGGTCGACCCGCCTCAATTCCCACCCTTCTTTTAATCCGATCTTAACTTCCGTGTACGTGCATTCTCAACAAAACCCAACTATGATTCCAACATCTCAACTTAGTTAACTAAAAATCAATACAAAAATAAGGCATGTTTTAGATTTTCTACTTAAATATTTTATCAGTTTTTAATTTTAATGCTAAAATCTAAGAAAACAAGGAAAGATGGAAGCACTAACAGCGGACTAAATTAAGAAACTTGGGTGACAATAAATTTTCCATATATTTAACAATTTAAAATAAATATATACACATCTTCGAAAATAATAAAACGTGGTATATAAATTAAATATATCTAAATTAATATTTTATTAAATAATCTAATAAAAAAATATGTTTTTTGGATCCCTTTTATATTTACAGACACTTTTCAAATCGGGTCAAGCGAGAAACGTTGCCACATGCCCCGCCTGTCGCCAAAGAACTTATTTTGAAAATGGGCTTCAGTTGTACCTATCGGTATTTTTACCACAGACCACTTTTGGTTGGGCTTTGATTCCGAACTTGACAATTTAATGGGCTGAAAGGATATAGAAGGTTTGGGCGTCAACCCTAGTACCCTCTCCAAACTTTCCAGGAAAACTCTTTTGTAATGCTTTCATTTTTATGGATGAAGATTTTAAAAATGCCCAGAGGTTTCCAAAAAGAATCAGTAAATACATACTAATTTTTACTTGGTCCAATTTCTATATATTAGCGATTTATAGATGACCATTAAATTTTTTATTTTTTATTTTTTATACATATTTACTCATAACTATGTCTTTAATATAAGCTCCGAATTCGTCATTGCAAGAACTTTTGAATGGTGAATGTGTAGGATTGTTGAGATATTTCTTAGCTTTCACCTTCCATCATTTACGATTATTAAAATCATTTGAATATTTTCTTAAATTTCTCAAGTGCTATAACTAATGAGCTTCTAGAGCTTTATTGTCTACATAAATAAAATGAAATTTTCTTTATTTTATTTGATTTGTATGTTATGACTTTAATTGATGCTGGTGACTAAGTCCAAAAATAGGCAAAATAAGAGTTTGTTAGAGCACGTCTTGTGAAACTTTTTTTTTTTATTAGTTGTATATGCTTCTAGAGCTAAAATACAGATAAGAGTATTGACTCTAAATTGTTTTCTATTTGACTAAGAGCTTGACTCTAAAAGAAGTAAAGTCGTAAGTTGTAATCATTGACAGCTTTGTTTATCCCAAACTATAAAATGTGTAAGTCTATATATCATGCTTTTTATGGTTTGATCATTCAAGGGAATTTAATTAAACAGCAGTTTGTAAATTATTTCAAATCTTCTAAACCCAATTCATTCATCCACTTTTGGGTTAAGTCATCAATGAATTTTAAAAATAACCAATTTTCACAAAATTAGTGATTGAGGTGGAGGACACTAATATAGAATGAAAAAAATAACAAAAAATACATTTTACAGCCCGTCGCTGGCAATTTTTTAAATATTCGTTAAGATAAGACAATGAGTTTATAAGTTTTCAAAAAATTTTAACAATAAATATGTTAAGTATAAAAATGCTTAAAATATATGATTTTTAAAATCATAGCAAAGTACATATTGAGTTATATTCTTGTTAGCCCGGGTTAAGTAATGACTAACTTGACTCCTTTCAAAAAACCTACTTAACATTTTTTAATTTTTTATAAACTTGTTAATCTAGTTATATTTAATATGTAAATCTAGTTTTATCTTTTTGGAGATGTGTATATTCTTTATATTTTTAAATACATGGTCATTTTAGTAATTTTTAATAACTAAAAGAGGCTAAAATACTTTGTTTAAAAATCTAAAATTTAAAATCATATATCTGAAAATGATAATACTTGATTTATATGTTAAATATATCTAGATTAACAAGTTTGTAGAAGAAAAAATAAAAAATATTTAACAAATAAGTTTGTTAGTATAGGCTAATAGGATCAAGCCTCATGCCTAACATATATTATGATCATGGTTTGCTACTCTTCAAAATTATAATTTTTAATTATTTCTTTGTATTTTTCCATATAATTGTTGTACTTTTTAATCATTTTAACACAACTACTCGTAAAACAAATCTATCTAATTTACCTTTATTTTCTTTATTTCTTATTATTACCTCTATTGTATGATATCATTTTTCCCATTTCAAAAAATTTTACATTAAAAACTTTTTCTCCATAAGTTTTATCACTTTCTGAATACACCTAATAAAGGCTTCAGTTTAAAATAAATAAAAAAGTAACAGGTTTTAATTTTTCAATGGAAATTTTATTTTATCCATGATTTTGTCTTTAAAATTTTACGTTAGCAATAGAACCTCATCATGTAGCTTTTGGTGGCAATAATTATTAGCGTTGCTAAATCATGTTTTTTGCACATGGGATGTAAGACCCATAGTATATTAGAACCTAGTATAAGATTAGCTCATAAGCTATTGTAAATTATATTATTAGAACTAGTATAATGCACATTATAAATAAAAAATTAACAATTTTGTAATTAAGATGTAACATGTGTTAGTTAAAGTGAATAGAGTTTGAAAAGTTGCTTAAAAATAAAGGAAATATTATAAGATTTGTTTCATTATTACTTAATGATTAAGGTATGAGGGTTATAACATATCAAATTGATACTATTGAAGTCTAGAATATTATTGAAATGGTATAGGATGGAAAGAAAATGAGTTGTCCGTCACACCATGCAACCAAGCATACCAGTATATTTTATGCACTTACCGCAAGCTTGAAAAATCATACCAGATTTTAGAAAAATCATTGAAGGTGCATAATACGTCAAATTCAAGATATTAAAGTCAAGAATCAAACAAAAAAAAGAATCCCATCAATCCAAAGAATTTAGTGGATAGATGTTCAGAAAATGCAAAAATAATAAGAAAAAAAGGAAATTATGAAATAAATTAAAAATATTATTAAATAATTAAATTTTTTGATGGAATTAAAAAAAATAAATTTTGAATTATAATTTTTACAAAATATAGATAATTTTATTAGAAATCCATTGGTATATAAAACATTGTAGGTTATGTGGAAAATATTGGTGAAACAAATTCTGAACTATCTATCTGATTAAGGGATTCAAGGTTACACGTGGAAGCAAGATCTGCCTCAAAGAATGTGTTCAATAGTTGATTTTGGTTTCTAGGATTTGGATATATCATATTTTGTGATGGATGGATCGGATCATGCACATGTATCATTACTAAGGTCCTGTGAAGAGAAGAAGAGAGTTCTGGAGCATGCGGGAACTGATGCCCCGTTAGACTTTAATTGGACCGTAATCTCAACTAATCAGCACTAAGTTAGAAGATTTTGAGCAAAATTGGTGCAAAGGGTATCTATTTAAGATTGCTTGAGGTTTCTAGGGTAGTGAAGGATCGTGATCAGCACATTAGTAAGGGATTTAACCTTTTGAAGTGGGCCATCTGTAGACAGAGTTTCAGCACAAGTGCAGGAAGAAGAAAGAGAGGTTGGATTGAGCACAATTTACAAATTTGGAAAATCATAAGAAAAATTGGGAACTAGAGTTGTGGAAGTTAGAAAAGAGAAAAAGGATTATTATTTTCCATAGAGGCAAGTGAGATTTTATTTAGAAATTGTTTCTAGTTCAATAATTATGTATTTTACAATTTTTACGTATAAAGTGTGTATATTTTTTTTAGGCTATGTTTGGCATAATTAAATTTTATAATATTAAGTTTTTAGGATGTAAAATTATGCAAATAAATATGTCCAAGCTTTATGCTCAAAATTATATATATTGAGATTGTTGTATGCTATTATGCATTTTACTTTTATAAATGCATTGATGTAAATCAATATGATATTGAAATTATATACTAAAGATGTGGGTAAATTGCAGCATATATAATAATGTATATGTTTAATATGATCTATGCAAATCAAATTATATATGAGCCAAATTCCATTTTCGTCGGACTTCCAAGAAGGAATTTCATCCAGGAGAAATTCCATCAGAGAGAGTTGTCGTCCAGTGCATGAGAATATTGCTATTGTAATGAAATCTTTTTGTTGCTTTTGACTCTTTAATGCATTTGATAATTTTGATTCTTCTGGTGTCCAGGTGTTTGTAGAAATTGATTTATAGCTCATTACAGCAATAAGGACAGAGTGAGATAAGCCTTAGTGGGGCCCATCGGTAGTAAAGGCTTTAATAATGTTGTTTAATATGGGGCAATTCATTCCATTTGGTTGCAATTTATTCATTTTAACTCCTATTTGTCTGATCAAATAGTCGATTTCTATATTTTTGATGCTTCTGTACTCAATAGAAGGGTTTGATTTTGCATTTGAGGGTTAATTTTTAAATTATTAAATTAAATGGTTGTTTTTATCATTTAATTAAGTTTTTACTCAATCATTATCTATTTTTAAATAATTTTCTACTTGCTAGTCATATTAGAGCTAATTCATTATTTTTACAGGTGTACTAAATCAAGTAAGACACTAAAGATTGGCTTGCTTGAAGATTTTTCAAGAATAATTATTTTATTTTATTCAAAGTTATTTTAAAGGCATGTATTGCAAATAGTGGACCCATATTTTTTATTTATGTTAGATGTAATAATGGGAACATGACTAGTGAAAGTGAATTTTGAATTTTATTTATAAAATTATAATAATTAATTTTGCTATAAACATGTGATTGATGTTAGATAATTGCATTAAATACACAGCCCATGATCACTTTTTTGGACTGGTACAGTAACTTTTGTTTTCACAAACTTAGACAAGAAAAGTAAAGTTCAAGGAAAGATGTCCCAGTTTAGAGACTCTTGAAGTTGTATTATTCTTATATATTTGGTGTGCATAGATACACTATGAGGTTTCAATATTATACAAGTACCAAGTTACAAAGACTGATGGTATAAATATATATTTTAATATTTTGAAAGTATTATGTGATTTTAATTATAAATGTGTGAATGCTTGTAAATTGAATGAGATTACATTGAAGATTCTGCCATGTGAATAGAGCTACAATCCTAATCACAGTTTACTAAATGATTCTGAAGTAAGGTTAGGCAGCTCAATTTTAGGGCACCATAAAAAATGGTATCAGAGTAAAGGTTAGTAAAATAGGCTAAAAATTGATCCAATAAAATTTAGATATTATTTATTGTCCTTTATATTTTGTAAATTATGATGCATTGCTATTTTTATTTTGTAAGTTATGGCCAATTTGTTATGTTTTAAAAATGTAAATGGCATATAAAGGAAAAGAAATTATGGATCCATAAATGGTAAGTAGGGAGATGGAAGAGGTTGAGAAAAGGCAAAGAATTGAAGAGAATATAAACCGATGGTGGGCCTCTCTAAGTGATATCCTCTCCCATGAATTGATGATCTATTTGATCAACTGAAAGGAGCAATATCTTTTTCGAAAATAGACCTATAATCAAGTTATGATCAGTTAAGGATTAGCCTTGGTGATATTCATAAAATGGCATTCCAAACTATGTATGGACATTATGAATTTTTTGTTATGCCATTTAGACTTACAAACGCTCTTACTGTATTCATGGATAGTTGACCCTCAACAAATTGGAGCAGTACTTAAATGGCCAAGACCAACAAGTATTACAGAAACCAAAAGTTTCTTAAGTTTAATTGGCTATTATAGAAGGTTAGTAAAGGGATTTTCACAGTTATCTACACGACTTACCCAATTAACATGAAAAGGTATTTGATATATTTAGTCAGATGATTATGAAAACAATTTCAAGAATTGGAGCAATAACTGATTGAAGCACCTATTTGAACTTTGCCTAAGGAAAATGAAGGATTTATAGTATATAGTGATGCTTAAAAGAAAGGACTAAGATGTGTACTTATGCAAAGGGGGAAAGTTATAGCTTATGCATCCCCGCAACTTAAGACTAACGAGGTAAACCATCCAACTCATGATTTAGACCTCGCAGTAGTGGTGTTTGCGTTAAAAATATGGAGACATTATTTATATAATGCTAAGGGTGTGTTTGGCAATTAATAAAACATGTCAATTTAAAACTTTTCATTTTCCACAACTATCATACTTTTTAATCATTTTTTCACATTTTTCTATACAACTATCTTACTTTTCAATCATTTCTACACAACTATCCACATAATTAACCTATTTATTTTAACTTTATTCTCTTTACTAGTCATCATTACCCCTATTATATCATATCATTTGACAACTTTTACTCTAAAAAACTTTTCACCAAAAGTTTTATCCATTACCAAACACACCTTATATGTGAATTTATACTGGTCACAAAATCCTCAAGTACATTTTCACCTAAAAGGAGATTATGAGGCAAAGGAGATGACTTGAATTACTTAAAGATTATGATCTCAATATTTTATATCACTCGGGCAAAGCAAATGTAGTGACAGATGCTTTAAGTCGAAATGCTAGTATAGCCCATTTGATCACTAACGAGGAAGGATCACTTGAACAAATGAGACAGTTAGAATTAATTGTTTGTCCATTGGAATACAAACAAGTGGCAATTGCAACTACAATCCTCATTGTTTGAGAAAATCAAAATTGGTCAACAAAATGATTTACATTGGAGAAATTATATGGATCAAATGAAGTAAAAGAATCCCAATTAGTATAATGCCGATGATCAAGGTGTATTTTGTTATAATGGTCATCTATCCATACATGTGTAAGCAAGATCTGCCTCAAGGAATGTATTCAATGGCTGAATTTTAGTTTTTAGGCTTTAGACATATCATATTTGTGATGGATAGATTTGATCATGCACATGTATCATTAATAAAGTTGTGGGAAGAGAAGAAGAGAGTTTTGGAGCATACTACAACCGATGACCTGTTAGACTGTAATTGGACCATAATCTCAACAAATCAATCTTAAGTTCTAGAAGATTTTGAACAAAGTCAGTGCAAGGGCATCTATTTAAGGTTTCTAGGGCAGCAAAGGATCATGATCAACACAAACTAAGGGATTTAACCTTGTGAAGTGGGCCATCTGTAAACAGAGTTCAAATAGAAGTGCAAAAACTAGGGAGAAGAAAGAGAGGTTGGATCAAGCATAATTTGTGAATTAAATAAGTAAATAATAGTGTTTTTCTTACATTCTTTCATGTTTTATTTCAAATCTATGAGTTGGATCATGAAGAAGAATAGGAGATCAAGGACATCTAAGTAGATCTTTCATAGGTCTATAAACTGAAATTTTAGAAAGTGGTTTTGGAGATAGTTTAGTAAAATGATATTTTCTCTCTCACATAGAAACCAAAATTGATGATCAAACAGTGGAAATTTAATAAGATAACGAGATCTACAACTTTTATGTTGAAATTTGGTCTAAAATGGATGATTAAATGGTTAAATATGCATTGCAAACAAGCCCCATTCCTGCCTCAATTTCTGTTGAGACTTCGATGTTGAAGAAAGTGATGATTTGTTGAATGCCTTCCTTGACGATGATAATCCAATACTAGAAAAGGTATGAATATGATGTAAAACTAATGTATAATATGATTTATGAACTGTATAGACATAGATTGCATAAATATGAAGATATTAAATTCAGTTCTTATGTGTCACAATTGTGCTGGTTATAGTGATGTTCTAATTTTGAATTATCAAAAGAATATGATTTAGCCTAAAAATTGGGTCAACTCAAGCTTAATATATGCAGTATATATCTCTATTATTAGTTTTTAAAAATCAAGCCTCGTGATATACATTTTGAAGAAATCAATCTAATATGATCAAAGGGATATCTAAATCAAGTTTTCTTGGGAGCAGATCGTCAAATACCTATATAAAAAAATTTTAAATAACTACGGAAAATATTAATTTTTGAAAGCTATATAAAGCTAATTTAAGCCTCTTATGAGATTAAATTGGAAATAAAGAGCTTATTTCCAACAATCCATGTTAGAATAAAAAATTCAGTTTTAGGTACCCTTCTTTAAGGATGTGAATGACCCATCAAATTATTATCAAAGTGCACGAAAATTTGTAGTTATATACTAAAAGGATCCAATAATAAATTACAACTAATAGATTACCAAATTACATTCAATAAATAGATCAAAAATGGATCTAAACCTGCTAAAAAGTAGACTATACTGTGTAGGTAGCAGTTTTGGTATTTTGGGAACTTGATCATATGAAATGCCCCAAAAAATCCTATAAATAGGCATATACATAGATAACCATATATACATTGATGTTATATAAGTTTTTTCATTGAATTGTATGGAAACATTTGAGAAAAATGTAAAAAGAACCTCACTGCTACCTAGTGATGTGTTCTAATCAACCTACTTTTGATGAGTTCTATTGAATAGGTAAATAACGTCTAAAACTTATAAAACTTGAGAGTTAGACATTGGATATATATACTTTGAAAGGGCATTCTGGCTTTTCAAAATGCATTAACAGATAGAAGCAACTTGGCCCAAAAAAGGGTTGCCTGAACATGTGAGAAAGAAAGTCAAATCTGAACTGAAGTTAAGTTGACTGTTTGACCCACTAAACTATGTTCAATTCCTCTGAAATTTTGTAGATATATATTTCTACATATGAATTATAACTCACCCAAATTTCATGGCAATTGGAGTTTCCTAAGTTCGCCAATCGGTAACATAAAAGGATCAAAAAACATGAAATTCCAAGTGTATGAGCTGAAATTTTAAAACTTTCAACAATTGGATGTATTGATTTTGACCTGTATATGTTTGAACATGCTTAATTATATAATATTAATGATTTACTAAAGTTTGGAATGAATTGAAACTCGTTTTCAAAAGTTGGCGTAAAATAGAAATATTAGAAAGTAGGGTTATTTTTGTAATTTTTTAGAAATAAAGAAATTTTGTAAAATAAAAGAAGAAAATGATTAGAAAATGAAATATTATTAAACATAAGATTTTAAATTAATTAACTCGGATTTATATAGATCAAGATAGTATCAAATAATCACTTAAACCTAAAAATGCAAAGGCAAAATTTGGATTTAAATTATATAAAATACAATAATGTAAAATATGAAAGAACATGCATGAAATTATGAGAAATATATGATCTTTCATAAACTAGCATTTTCATTTGTTTAGTAAAAGGCAAAAAGAAGGTTGAGAAAAGAGACTAACATATAAGGTAAGGAAGCGATACTTTTGAAATCATTTATTTTTAAAATATTGGTATATCTTGCAATTTCCGCCATTGTGATATTTTTAAATTTATTTATGGATAGCCATCACCTTAATACGATTTGAAAAATATATTTATTAACTTGTTTTTATAGATCATTATGCAATATTTTCTCAACTTGAAAAGGGAGAAGAATGATAAATGTGTTAATTCTTAAAAATCATGCTAGCATATATATGATGCATGGTGCACAAAAGTACAAGTCTATTTTAGAGGTTTAAGTAGACTAAAATCCCCTTCTAATGTGATAGAGTTGCTAATGTAGGCCCAAAAGCCAACGACCCACTTCCTAAAATAGGGAGTAGATTTATTAATGATGGCCTATCTAGTGTATCATCTAATAATATTTAGCATGAATATGAAATCTGCATTTGTATATTCATTCACTATAAAATGCCAAACTTTGGGTTAAAAATGTTTACTTGGATGAAAATGTTTGCTAACTAAGTTAAATACTCATGTTTTGTTTTCCTAACCTTAGACAAATAAAGTAAAGTTCAAAACAAGATGTCTCAGTTTAGAGACTATTGAAGTTGTACGATTTTTATGTACTTAGTGTGTGTAGATACACTATGAGGATTCAACATTATACAAGTATCAGGTTACAAAGACTAATGATGTAAATACATATTTTAATATTTTGAAAGTATTATATGATTTTAATCATAAGTGTGTGAATGTTTGTAAATTGAATGAGATTAAATTGAAGATTCTGCCACGTGAACAGAGCCACAATCCTGATCACAATTTACCAATTAAGTGATTCTGGAGTTAGCACATAGGAGAATCTAGATGTAAGTGAGGGAAGGCAGTTGCGCCCACTAAAAAGTTGGAGGTTAATATAATCTAATGAAAAATTGAAAAATACTTTAAAATGTAGGTCATTTACCATGATTTCCCCCTCTCAAATAACTGTATAAACCTTCCTTTCAAATTGCCTCCACTTGCTAAAGGTCCTAAATTTGCCACTGGTTGCAAAAACCATGTTGTAAAATGTGATTTGATTTTTATCATTGTGACCCTTTTAATAATTCCCTCTACATCCAATGTAAAGCCTAGCCAAACATGAGATTATTTGAACGCATGCACTCAGGTGCACAAGCTTCAGTGTACTTGGGTGTAAAAATCTATTTTTTAATTTTTTTATGCAACTATTTATCTACGTGTATTTAAGATATATATATATATATATATATATCAAGTTTTACCATTTTTGAAAATTATAGATATTATTTTTAAATTTTTTTAAATCAGTGGAATTTTATCAAAAATTGTAAAACTTGATACACATGTTAAATACATTTAGATTAATAGTGCATAAAGAAATTTCAAAAAAAAATTAAAAATGAGTTTTTGCACCCAAGTGCACTAGATAAATTTGTTTAGAATTGAATATTGTCCTTCCCAGATCTTTAAATATATGTTATTTATTCTTTTCAGATTTCCTCGAGATTGCATTTCTAGGAGATGTATTTGTATAACATGGCATTATAAGCTTGAGTAGAAGGATCCATATTGCAGAGTATGAGAATGTGCATGGACAAGAATAAGTGAGTCACGTCGTATAACTAGTAAGATTTTTATTTTTTTATTTTTTTATTTTTTTATTTTTTGTGATTCTCTATAAATGGCTAGAAATTAAATGCGAGGAATGGCATATATCTTGATGGAGTCCAGTGAGAACTAGTTTGCATGGAATCAGTGTATATTGAGACAGGTTAATTGCATAATGTTTAGTTTTTCAATGAAGGGCGCGCATCTAATTTGAGCTATCAAAATAGAATTTATTATTATCATTTATAAATATGTGAGTTTCACTTAGATTTTCTTACCACTATTTATGAATTTAGTTGGTATTTAATTTTGATATCTGAAAATCAGTAAAATATACTTGAATACATTTTTATAAACGTATAATACCGATTTATCTATTTTTACAAATCGCAACAAAATATTAAAATTTTTTAAAAATTATCACATTTCATATAAAAGATTTAGGTGGATTCGTCTGTTTATAAAAAAACAAAAAATATTTTTTCGGCTGCTCCCTTTAATGAGTTGGCGGTAACATCAGTTGGCCGTTTGATAAAGTTTCACTTGACATCTGAACTCATTAATTTCACGAATATTCTTAATCTATGTTGGCATTTTTTCTTTAAATCTCACTTAATTTGTTTTTGTGGTCCATTGGTGTATTTGGATTAACTTTATTTTATTAATATTTTTCTGATTCTTGTATTTGGAATTGAACCCCACCCAAGTACGTTATGGGAAATAAACTGTGCTCCTCGGAATCGAAGACCAGACTTCTGCACGACGGACCGCAATCTTGCCAACGACGTTAATTGCCCGTAGTATTTGGGTTAACTTCATTACTTAAATATATGCATTTAAGATGCTGGATTTTTTTTTTTAAACAAAAGATGATGGATTAAGTGTCTCATCATATCATATGATGGGGGCGGACTAATTAATGACCACATAAACCAGTCCGAAGGAAGACCATGGCGATAGCAATAATAATACATAATAAGTGATGCTGCTTCTATGAAACTCCTCTAGCATTTAACATCTTTCATTTGTAATATTTTGATGCTAGATGAAAAACTCATTTTATCTATTGTATTTAATATCATTTATAATATCTTGAAAACTTGTTTATTTGTTTAGTTTCGTTGTGCATGAGCCTTATTTGCAAATATATAAAATTAATATAATAAAATAATTTAATATTAAATATCAATTTAAAACTTGTATTTTTAACATCTAAGTCATCAAAATATCATTTCTATGTGGATAAATGATTCTATAAAATATTATTATATTTTAATATATATGTAAATGAATTAAACATTTTTCATAATTTACACTCGAATATATATATATATATATGTATGTATGTATATATTTTTTATTGGCATTTGTACATCGTAACATCTAATATTACATAGTAAGCCCATTCACCAGAAGACCACAAGCTACCCACATATCTAAAGGGAGACTACAAGCTCCTAATTATTTGTTTAAGGGAGACCAACTCCCACTTTTGTAAAGAGAGACTACAAGCTCTCAGCTTAAAAATTAGGCCAAAATCCACACATGAGGTTTCAAACCTACATACAGTGCCAACTGATGATTCTATTGCCAACACCGTGACCAACTGAACCTACACTTGGTTGGTATATGTCTATATATTTTAAGCAAATGTAGTCATGATTTTGATGAAACTTGGTTTCATAATTAAATAAATAATATTAAATATAATAAATGAATTGAAGTTTTTCATCAACATAGTAATCTTAAGTTTTGAAAGGGTTGCTTGTGACTACTTCAGCGTAACCAAGGGGGCTCAACACACGAGAGATGAATGGAAAGGCTAAACAAATCGCTAGCCCGGCCAGATCGAAACCCATGCATGCATACACGCAACAACCGTAATTTTGTCTTAGAGCTACGCCAAGAGACGGAAAATGCAACAGCTGCACGTTGTCTGCTGGCCGTACGATTGCGCAGAACGTGATGAGGTGGCCCCCACCCACTTTTGTCACTTTCAAACCAGCCCCACGTTAGAAACACATGAAGGTGGGAAGGGGGGGGGGCCACCACCTGCATTGGATTCTTCTGCGACGGCGTGCGTCCATGCATATATTGATGGGGGTCGAGGCCTTCGGAGAAAGGAGCAGGAGCACTATATATTTTTGAGCAATTCATGTGCTGAGGAGATGGGCGCATGTGATCTGATCATGTGTTTAGTAGACGCCATAATCTTTTGGTTTCTTACCGAAAATGCAGATGTAATGATTCTCTCTGCCACAGATCTTTTTCCAATTAAAATTTCCCGAAATTTGATGTTGGCATATTAATTAATATTGCTTAGCGACTTGAAGTGTGTTAGCTAGAATTAAATGCGTCTAATATATGATAACTCATAAAACAAGCTTATTTTATTAACATATATCATAGTCTGACCCCAAACTCATTTTTTTGTTGGATATGCTGAACCGATGATTCCCATATTTATCTTGTTAGACCAGTTGCATAATGTGGGAATGTCTACTCAACAAAATAAGGCCTTCAGATCATCTTTGTGCCCTTTGGTGCTGCTTCAAACCCATTCGAACTTGAAAAACAAGATTAGTTGAACTTTTTTTTTAATATGTGCTAAGCGGTCGTGTATGAATGAATTAAACTGAATGTAATGAAATGACTTTGAGCGATGATTGTAATTAACGTTTTTTTATAGGTGAGAGTTTATACGTGGAATTTGGTATTATTGTTATTTAAATAAAGTATAATGCAATTAATTAGATTCACACTAAGATTTGTTTCCAGAGTGTTTTAATCAAAAATTTTCTTAATTCAAGTAATTCAACTTTCCTATTCTTACACGACCCTTTTTAGATGAATATAGACATTTAACTGTCAACATTAATTTATCTTACACTTGTCGAAATCAAAAGTTTGTATAAGTTTCTATTAAATACTGCGCGGAATTGTATTCTGTATAATGATCTCCAAATTATGCAGGTACTATCTAGTATGCAAAATCTAAATGCAATACAATTAATAATAAAAATGTCCAATGAACAAAATAAAAAATTTAAGCAGATGCATAACAATTTGTATTGATATTATATGGACTTATGCAAATATATATATATTGTTACAAATTTTGCTTCCAAAGGTAAAATCTACTATAGTGTTATCTAGATTAATTTACCCGGATCACCATGGTAGAGTACTCTAGCATGATTACAGAACTTATATCCTAGTGTTATATGTGCGGATCTAGGCTTCTTAAATTACCCAATTAGTAATTTGAAAATAGTTTCCATTCGTTTCATGAACATGGCAATGAAGAAAATCAAACCATATTAATTTCAAGAGTTTTTTTTTTAGATCTGTACTTATACAATGTGACATCTTGATAGTATAACAAGTTTCATTCATAACCCTTACACTATGGAGGGAATTTTCTTATAAACACTCCTATAATAGGAAATTTTTTTTAAAGATTCTCACTTTCGGAAGGAAAATTATAAAACTCCCATTTCAAAAGGATTGTATTGTAAAATCTTTTCGCTTAAGGAAGAGAAGATGATGAATTTCAAACACACACAAGCCGGCTGAAAAGCCACTGTCCGTGACTAACAGGCTATCACCCTG
The DNA here is from genome assembly GCA_035584095.1 of Annona squamosa. Taxonomy (NCBI): domain Eukaryota; kingdom Viridiplantae; phylum Streptophyta; class Magnoliopsida; order Magnoliales; family Annonaceae; genus Annona; species Annona squamosa. The sequence goes on from JAXCLR010000105.1 coordinate 46,681,493, forward strand.
CTGGCCATTAATTTCAAAAGTTGATCATGATGAAATCACAACTGTCTCAATCACAATCATTGATCAATAATATTTAACCCACAATGCATTGATGTAACATGGACAAGAAGAAATCCAAATGCTAATTGATTAATCAAGTTCATACATCGTTACAAAGGAGTATTTTTGGCCTAGCTAGCATGTCATATGTATATGCATGTACAAATAGGACGACAATAGAACCGACAAACGAGTCGGTTTGATTTTAGCTATTATATTCCACGTGTTGAGAACTGAGCATGTCATGCAACTCGATCTCTTGTTTTGGCCTGGTTTTTTACCTACTCTTGGCATCATCCGGGCAAGGCAGGCAGGTGCATGCAGGTGGGGGTCACGATTTCCATCCTTAGCAGATAGCTAGCACACAATATAGTTGTCTTCCCAGCGTGATTTGCGTATATAGACAGTGACATATATATA
>JAXCLR010000105.1:46682005-46705978 GCA_035584095.1 Annona squamosa
ATCATGATCTACTTTAATCGTTGTATTTAAAATGATATATTTATTACTATATCAATTTTCAATGTAAATGGTACAAATTAAATGTAATAAACTAATTTGATGTAAATAACAATTTTAAATTAATTTTTTCAATATATAAATCATTTACTATAAAATTTATATATTGATAAATGATTGTATAAAATTTCTTTGCATTTTAATATGTATAGAGCTCATTTTTTATCAAATGTACTGTTGTTCCAGTACAGTGTGTGTATATATATATCTGTGGAATATTCAGGTGCAACACCACTAAAATGGGCCTCACATGATGATCAAATCATAATCTACTTCATCAATTATATTTAGAATAATGTATTCTATTACCATACAAATTTTCATCCCAATTGGATGTGTATGGACCTCATTTGAAAAACGTAAGAAAATAGATTGACGTAAATAATAATTTTAAAGTGGTTTTTTTAATATTTAAACCATTTGATATAAAATTTATATATAGATAAATGATTGTATAAAATTTCATTACATTTTAATATGCGTAGGGTCCACTTTTGGGCAAATGTACCACTATTTTGGTGCAGCTATGTTGTACCTATATATACACACATATGGAGTTAGTTAGAGAAGATAGCATGGCATGTATGCCATCATAAATTGCTGGCTGGTAGTTACTACACGCGTAGATGTCATCCCACCTTCACGTGTGGAGGAAGACCATCTGCATCATCACCATCAACAGCATCAACCACCTTTTCTTGCTTTGCTTCCATTTTCAGCCGTCCTAATTTTGCATGCCACCAAAATATATTGGTTGCTGGTGTCTTACTCCTCAAAAAAACAGCGGCTCTCGTGTCGCTTTCTCTCTCCCCGCAACGCCCCTGTATTATTTAAAATCATGTCGTAATTAATCAAAATTAAATTATATTATATTAGGGTTAACTAGTAAAATTCTTATATGTTTGTCTACGTAATAAGGTTGCCTGATTAACCATCAAAGAATTAATCCTAAGCGAATCATTGACTCACCAACCATTTGAAAATTTGAACATCCTATAATGATTATCATCATATTCGGTTGACAACTAAAGAAGAATTATAATTTATGAGAATTCATCTTAGAAAATTATATATCTTGGATGGTTGAAAGTGTTAATCTGTATATAAAAGGTCAAACGTTGATGCCTTCAGAATGACAAAAAGAAATTAGAAATTTTAATTTGAATCATTTTTTACACCTACTAAAAGGTAAGGCTTAGCCAAAAGAGGCATGTGGTTATTCACTAGCCTATTTAAGAAGAGGGGGTTAATGATCTGTTATTCTGTTAGTTCTTTCTATACAGTAAAAAGACCTGACCCCATTCCATCCCCTGACATCTGATATGGATCATCAAAGAACCGAAGGGGACGACCAAAAGCGATTTTACGTATTAGCGTTGTTGAGACGAGTATATTGCAAATCCCGAATACGTCCCGGGGACTCAGCCCACCATTCATTCGTATTGTTACTATTATTTGAAGCATATTTAGCCAACAGATTGTTGGGCAAAAATGTAAAAAATAATAACAATAACAAGGAAGGTGGTAAAAGTGAAAATAACATCAAGTTTCGCTTTAAGCGTATTATGACATCACTTTCTTTAAAGCAATTTTGCTACCCTATTTACTACGTAGGTTAATTTTGCAATTGCCTATAAGATATAAAAAGTGAAATCTGAACTAGAATAGGAAGCAACACCTCTTTTAGGCACACATATACTTGAAAAAAAAAATTTAGTTAAACGGAGAGAATTTCAAAATATATGGAAAAATCACAAAACTCGATAGATAATAATATCTAAATGAAGACAAGATATAATATATCTAAATGGAGACAACATAATGTCTTAAAAGAGGTGTAAACAAAAAAATTCAAAAAAAATTGTGGGATGGTAGATTCAAACCCAAGACCTATTGTACAATTGCCAAAGTTGTTACCACTTTAGCTACTTTATTTTTTTATTCATCTTTGACATATTAAACTTATTATAATTTTGAAAATCCCAACGCAAATGAGCTACCCATTAGATTCAATATTATAAATATATTTTGTTGTGTTGAAATTGGTGAGAAAAATAGAGTCCATCTCCACCTCTAAGATTGTGTTTTCACTGCAGGCTTATTCCCTATCCATTTAATAGCCTGCAACATTGCCAATGCCTCCATGGTAGAGGCTCCATCTCCCCTCTTACACACCACGTCTTGGCTGCGAACTCTCCTTTGTCATTTCTAATAGCAATCACTAATCCCATAAAGTCGTGATCCAATTTGTATCTACTACCAATGTTGATCTTCAATCTTCCCAATTCAAGCTTGAGCCAATGTGTAATAAGCACTCTTGAATGAAATCTAGTTTAGAATAGTAGACCTCCTTCAATTGGTTTTAATACTCAACATGCAACCCACACACTTCATCCAAGTTCACCTATTTCCTCTTAATATGCTACACATTTCCAAGGTGCTATATGTTGATCACTACTAGCTAGCATATATGAGGGAAAGGGTAAATTATGTTATTTAAAATTTTTTTTGTTCAAATGTTAATCTTTTTATGAATTAAGTCCCTTTAAATGAAACAAGTTGAGCGAAGATTTAGAGAAAAATTGTAACAAATAAAAAACACTTAGGAAACATGAAAATTTTTATAGTAGTTCAGGTAATCATTTACTTCGCTCTTCCAAGTACACACCCTTTATGTCTAAGGTTCCACTATAATGTCAAAGTACAACTTAATATACATGCCCTCTCTTAAATTCAAGCTTTATAGAGCTTTACACATGCCCACATACTATTGGTAATTGGACCTAGCCTTCAAAGCTAAGCCAACTAATACAATTAAATATTCAAAGAAAGAAGGATCTACACTTTAAAGATTATGTAGGAAGTTGAAGCATAATAAGCTTAGATTTGTAGTAGCAGAAGATGAATAATGAAGCTTTCAAACTTGCATTGCAAAGCTTGACTTGCGATCTTGAGAAGGTAGCTTTTAATGCTTTGAAGTGAGAAAGTGAAGGCACAATAAATTTTCTAATTAACCCTTTCAACTATTCTTGTTGAGGAACTTAAAGCCTTGGTTTGGAATCTAGTCGTGTGGTGTTAGGTGGCATGCATTAAATGCTCCAACTCTCTAATTTTTAGACTATTTTGAAGTCACATATGAGGTTAACTTAACATATAACTTTACCGAAGTCACAGCTGAGGTCGACTTGGTCATTGATTTTAAAATTAAATTTTTCCTCTAATAACACCTTTCATGTTCTTCTTTTAAGTAACTGTTGGAGTCAACTTTGGGTGCAACTTTGCCCAACTACAATTGGAGTCCACATTGAGTGCAACTTCAACATTCATATTCTTCACAGTAGCTTCATCCTTCTTGCATTGATCTTCTAAGTTGCATATGGGGTTGACTTCGGATATGACTTCACTCAAATCGCATCTAGGGTCAACTTCAGGTGCAATTTCAAGTTGAGTTTCTCCTCTAGCAAGGCCTTCTTTCATGTTCTTCTTCCAAGTCACTAATGAAATTAACTTTGAATACGACTCACCCAAGTCATATATGAAGTCAACTTGATCTGTGACTTCATTATCAATTGGTTGCTTTCCTTCAAACCTATATCCAAATTGACCTAGGTTGTGACTTCACCCAAGTCTCCTATAATGTTAACTTGATCTACGACTTCATCTATGCTACACTTGTATTTTGAACTTTGAATTTTTTTTTATCTTGCACAAGCTCAACCAAAAACTTTATTTGTAGCTTTATTTCATTTTAATTGAGTTGTTAATCAACAAAATTATCATTGATTTGCAATTTATCAAAATTGAATTCACACCATATATACCAACGAATTATAATAAACATGCTCAATTTATCCTTTTGCCCTTTTCTTTCTAGTACACAAAGTATTCCTCAAATGTCATTACACACCCTTCAACACTAATCAGATTTCTAAACATCACCAATCCTCCAACCAATTTCTCACACGACATGAATACATGATCAATGAATTCTACCCCACTTTAATAGAAATCACTTACATTTTACATCCGAATCCCTTATTTTGCTAAATATTCCTTGGTTGGTATGATATTAAGAAACAACTTCTAGCTAAAGGCTAAAGAAAATCACCTTTGAGGGGAGATTCCGTTTCCGCATCACTTTGAATACCACATTACCATCTACGCCTTGATTTACATCTACATTTTCCACCCTATGTTTCTCTCTCTCCTCCCAGCATCAATAGCTAGTAAGATGACTTTACAAAGTAATCACCGGTAGCCTCTGGACTATAATGTATCCTTCTTTTCTTCTCTAAGAATAGGGATGTTTTGAACATTTGCTATCTAATCTCTCTCGTAGCAGCAATGATCACATCCTTTTTCTACTGGTTGTCTCTAGATCCACGAAGGAGAAAACCATAATGTAATTAGACATATATGTGAGCAAAAGACTAGCCTTTTTAATGGCCTTATTTTCCCATAAAATATTGAAGAATTTCGCTTGAGTTACCCCACCTATTTGCCACTTACACCCTTTATTCAATACCTAGTTTGCCTTCAAGATCCCTTTCGAAATAAAAGAATATACGACCCTTTTGTTCTAGTCACAAATACTACACTTTGGGAGATATTTTCCTTTTAAAACTCTAGAACATAAAGCATTAGACCTTATCAATAAATGCCATGTTTGTTTTACAACAAGAGCTAGGTCGAACATTAAGAATTCTCTGAACCCAAGTCCTCTCATTTTAGAATAACACATTGACTCTAGGATATCCAACTCATCTTCAATTTTTCATTACTTATCTCCCACCATAAATGATTTAGCCTCTCATTAAAATCATCATAAAAATTTTTTGGCAAAAGAAAGGGGCTCATGACATAACTTGGCATGAACTATGCGATGGATTCGAGTAATACCTCTTTTCCTTCCCAAGGTAAAATCTTTTACTGCTAACCCTATACTTTCCTTCGCACTCTTTCTTTTATGCTCTTAAACACATAATTTTTTGATTGCCCCAACCAAACAAGAAGTCCTAAATATATCTAGAATTCATATCCATTTGATCCAAATTCCCTCTTAATCGCTAACCTCTATTACTCCCTTGCACTAGAGATAAAAAAAGATTTGTCTTTCTTATGTTAACTAGTCATCCAAAAAACCTTTTGTATATCTGTAAGATTTTTTTTCACCTGCTCATCTACCCCACAAGTAGCCTTTATGAACATGAGAACATCATTTGCAAAAAATAGATGACTCAATGTTGGAGCTCACATGCACATGCATAACACGCAAAGTTCTCTTCTTATTAGCTTTAGGGATTAATGGTGATAAGTATTTTGTACATATCAACAATAGATACGACGACAAGGGATCCCCCTATCGTAGTCCACGAGTAGGCACGAAGGAAGTAGTGTGAAAAGTAATATCCTGGATATTAGAAATAATGAAAATGGACAATGATGTATATAATATAGCCTAAAAAGTCACACGATAGTAGAATTTTTAAAATTAAAGGTTAAATATATGAAAGAAAATATGAGTTGCGGCGAATATACAAAATTTTAGATATTAAGAACTTCATAGGTGGAATTTTAATAAATGGTTTGGTAGAAGCCCAATATAGTTTCTAATGCTTTGTTAAGTGATTTTGGGCATGCAGAAATATTTGACTTGATTAACTAATGAATATTTAAGATTTAACTCTTATGCACGGATTTTGAATCAAAAAAGGACATAACTTGGAGTTAGTTAGATTTAAAATATGTTTAAGTATGGATGATATGCCAATCATATTGGGAATGGATATAAATAGTTATAGATTTGATTTTAATGATAGATTTGATAGAATGATGAAAATGGGTCTAGTTGTGTAATTAAGCCCAAAAGAACTAAGATAGTAAAAATGATCATGGATCATTAATGAGAGCCACAATTTACATGAGAATTAGTCTAATTATAATTGAAATGTGCTTATGATATTTAAAATGAAAATAATATGATAAGTTTTAGAATTGAACTATCTAGGGTTAATGGTGAAAATCTAGCAAGAACTGAATTTAGTAGGTGAAATTTTAGAAAGGATATGAAACTTGATAGCTTTTAGCATAGATAAGATGCTAGATATGTTTGTGTGTGTGTGTGTGTGTGTGTGTGTGTGTGTGTGGGATATGTGAGAATTGATTTTAGGTTATTAAAGATGATAAATGCTAGTAGGGTCGATGATCGACTCGTTAAGGCAAAATAATTTAAGAGATATGTCGATGAGTTAAATTTTATGTAAAATGTGTTTTGTTCAAATAAATATCATAAATACGATATTACGATGATAAGAAAAGTGTGAAAATCATTGGATTGATAACTGAGGATATTTTTGTATGGTATAGTTACCTGTATTGGTGGAATTATTGCTAAAGATGTGCATTAAAACTCATGCAAAAGATCATGATGATGAAATTTTTGCTAAAATGCTGTGGGGAGATAGTATTTAAAGTTGAAAATCCAACAACAAATTATCTCAATTGATGTTCTATTAATAAAGTTATAAGCAAAATGTTGAAGTTTAGCAGACCGCATGGGGGTCTGTGTGATTCCCCCTAAATCACATGGGGGCGTGTTGTTTTGAACAGGTGGCTTAGGTAGAGAACCATATGGGATTTGTTGTGCATCTTATTAGCAAATCAAGAGTAATTTATATTTTGATGATTAACAATCCAAATTTAAGTACTAACACATTGAGTGTAATAATTTTAATTAGAAATTTCAAAAACTAAAGTATGATAGACCAAGTTACAATGCCAAATCGACTTAGACATTCAATTTGAGTTAAGTTTATACTCAAGTTGACTTCAAAATGCAATTTAGGATGAAAGAGCTCAAGGCTTAAAGTACAGATAGGTCAAGTTGCAAACTCAAGTTGACTCCAATTGCAACTGAGGTGAAGTCGATAGCAAAGTTGACTTAAGGGGGTTGTATATTTTCACTAACTCAATTTGGAATAGATGAAGTCACATTCCAAGTCGACTCCACCTCGTGACTTAAGTGAAGTCGAAGGTAAAGTCAACCTCGGACTTCGACTTAAATTTTTTAAGACCTGAAACACAACTCCAACATTAAGTACCAGAAAAAAAGTCACATACTCAGGTCAACTCCGCTTACAACTTGAACAAAGCTCAAGACCAAGTCAACTCAACTAAAGAACTTGACATATCAAAGACAAAGAAGCATATTCCATGTAATTCAAAGTTTCTCATGGGCAATGAAGTCGTATAGCTAAGTCGACTTTATTAGCAACTTGGGTGAAGTTTTAGAGCCAAGTTGACATTGAGGTTCCATATTTCTACTGACTAGCCAAGCTATACTCAAAGTTACAACCGAAGTTGATCCCACATGCAACTTGAGGCAAGTTGATGACCAAGTTAACCCAAGATAAAGCTCAAAAGGGCAAAAAGCCCAAAGGAGGACTTAGAAGAAAGAAATAGCCCAATTGAAGTTACACCCTAAGTCAACTACATTTTGCAACTTCGGTGAAGTCGCATCCCAAGTTGACTCAAGCTCCTACTTGCCCTATAAAAGTCAGAAGAATTTGAACGTTGGAGCATTTAATGCACACTGCTTACCCCCCCCCCCCCAACATTCAAAATAACTCCACCTCTATTTAAAACACGGCAAGAAGAGTTAAGGGGATTAGCAAGAGCATTTATTGAGTTTACACCTTCCCTCTTACAAGCATTCAAGTGTGCATTAAATGCTCAAAAAAGAAGAACTCTTACATTTACTATAGGAGCTAAAAAGTCCAACCAATCTTAAGCTTCTCAAAGTTCTCTTTCGTGCTGAACTTTCTATACACAAACTGTAACATGCAAATTTCCTTTTCTAATTCACTTTATTGTGTTACTACTTGGCTTGGTTTTAGAGACCATGGTCAAATAAAGACAAGTAGTATACAATTAGAGTGAAACTCACTGTCCACTTGTTTTGTAATTTTAAAAGTTCCATAAAGCTATAACTTATAAGATAGTAAGGGCTCTAGTTGTATCTTTGTTGAAATAGTGGAACCCAAGATACGAAAGTGTATATTTGGAAAAGTGGAGTAGGGAGGGTTTCCTAAACTACTATAAGTTCCTATATCTTTTGTTTGTGATCTTCTTTGTTCTGTGTACTTTCCACATTTTCATTCAAGGGGACAAAGCTTACAATGGATTAAGTTTTATTCACCAAAAGAATCTTAAAAGAACTTAATTAACCTCTCCCTTCTTGAGTTTTGCCACAAACTCAGGACCAACAGGACTACGTAGTTGTTTGTGACATAAATAAAGGGGATTGAATTTCCTCCCCATTTCTTTTTTTCTTCTCCTTTCTTCCTCTCTTTTCCACAACAAAACTCATTCAAAGAACTTTCCAAAACATTTTATTTGCTATAGATTAGCATCAAAGATCATGGAGATGGAGGATTCAAGCGAAGGTTTAGAGAGACTTTTATGATTTCTTCACATAAAATAAGTAGATTCATTTCTTTCGAAATAAATCATAAGTTTGGATTATAAATCATGTATTTTGATGATTATTTGTAGACATATTTTGTTGAATGATTTTGAAATTTGGAGCTTACTTAGAGAGTGTAAGTTTATTGAAATTCGGGAGTTTTGTAGAGAATCATGTAAATGAAGGATTGAAAGTCATTAGAAGTGACTTTTAATGAGCTTAACATGTTTTGAGTGAAATTGCATAGACCTTGTGCGAGTTTGACACACTTTTTATGTGATACCTATATGGGAAAACTATGGATAAATGAGTTTGTAAGACCTTGACAATGTGAATAAATTGTTGCCCATGTTTGGAAAATGTTGGAATGAATATTTGATGAGATGGACCAATTTTAGCTTGATGTGCATGAGTTATATGTTTCAAAATAGGAGCACGAAATTTGTGTTTGAGGATTTAGTTGTATGGATATTGGACTTAACTAACTTTATATTGAGATGGGAATAGAGGCTTGATAAGAAGCTAATAGGTGGGTGATCCATTGGCTAGTTTGTAGGTTGAATGGATTCTAGGTTGACTTTGTCTTAGATTTTGCATTGCATGTGTTGATTTTCATAATTTAGGGCCAAAGTCTTCCATAATGTCTCAGTTGTGTTTTAACATGGTTTTGTGAAACCACATGATGCATGGTTTTGTCATGGTTATGATAAATATAGTATGATGATGCATGTGCTTGCTTAATATCATTTCTATCATCATTTGGAGCAAGAATTTCCATTTAACCTTATCATAAGCCTTTGTCATATCTAATTTTGTAGCTACCTCCTCCCACTTACCAATTTTCTTTTTTTCTTAGAGTGTGGATTATTTCATTAGTAATTTACATATATCTGATATCAAGTAACCAAGTACAAAAGCACTTTAGTTCTCCCTATTCAAACAATTCAAGCATTGCTTCACCAAATAAGCCCAAAAGAATTAAGATAGTAAAAATCATCAATGATCATTAATGAAAGTCAAGATTTTTATGAGAATTAGTCTGATCATAATTGAAATGTGTTCATGATGTTTGAAAATGAAAATGGGATTATAATTTTGAGAATTGAACTATCTAGGACTAATGGTCAAAATTCAATAAAAAATGAACTTAATAAGTGAAATTTCAAAAATGATATGAAACTTGATAGTTTCTAGCATAGAAAAGATGTTAAATATATATATGATGTATGAGAAGTAATTATAGGTTTGTTGCCGATGATAGATGCTAGCTGGATTGATGATAAATGCTACGATAGAAATTGAACATTATGATGGAAACTCATTCAACTTGAGAGAGAAGATAACCGCAATAAGTTTTGATGGTCTTGATATAGCACTAATGATAATGGTTGCTAGATCAATTAGTGGTATTTTAGGATTTTAAGATTATTAAAAATTCTAAATGTCATATTGGGTATATTTGAAATTAAGGAAATACTTAGTAGGTGTATGTTAAAGTTTATAAACTTAGTCGGTATAGTGGATATATTTAAAATTAACCCAAAAATAAAATTAGAAATGAAGTAATCCGATAAAATATCAAAGTGAGGTAATAAGTGATAAAATAACGGAAAATAGAGTAAAATGGTTTGGTCATATTAAATGGAAGCCTAAAATGACACCGGTTAAAAAGATAGAGTCTATTCAAGTAAAATGTACTAGCCTAGTAAGAGAATGAGATGAAGATCTAAAAAATATAAATAAAATTAATTTAAAAAATGAAAATATTAAAGTTTATTGCACATTTAGTCTCAAATCGCCAAGAATAGTGCAATATAATATATGTTGCCGACTCCATGTAGATGAGAAATGACTTATAATGATGATGATGAATTAAATATATATTTTCTAAAATTTTCTTTTATCAAATTAATATTTCTATAAATTTTAATGATATTCTACTATTTGAGGGTATTAATAGATCTAAGTGCCTAATATGTTTTGAATGCAATTTTTTTTTATGATATTACAGCATCTCAAGTGGTAGTACAATCAAGCTCTGAGATATTCTAACAATTGTCTGACTAAGAATCTAATATTTATGACAATAAATCTTAAACTGCTTACTTAGTGGACGCTCCCACATAAAATTTGAGAAGACTAAACGCCACTACTAAATTCTTCCTAAAACGTGCCTGCCAAGCTTCGAACCAAGGACACCAACATCACTGGGCAAAGTCCTTGACCACTAAGGCAACACCTCAGTGGCGTTTTGTATACAATTTCATAGCGTCGTTAATGAAACAAATAATGCTGAACTCAATTATAAGAATGAATGTTTCTATTCATGAAGGTAAGCACAAATGGAAGGATTCTATAATGAAAAAAAATTTCATAGATTACCCTTCTTTTGGTGTTATCGATAAGTATATTTTATTATAATATCATTAGAATATTAACATATATGCATTGGGTTACATGTTTCCGATAAAAATGAATGGCCAGAGAAAAGATGGCATCTTCAATTCTCTACGCATGAAAGCACAAACATAGATATATAGCCAAAGGCTTGGACAATATTGCATTTATCTAGATAGGCACGTGGAGGAGTCAAACTAGAGCAGCGGTACCCAACATGGCACATGAACTCCACAAGCAGGGCTGTGCATATTTATGCAGGGGAATACAATAAAGTGATGGAAGCCCATCTCCAAGTGTTCTTCTGGCCGAGAATGTTTCAAATCAAGACCATCCATTGAATGTGATTTACTATCTTTAGTCGGACTACCAAAAGAATTTTTTGAACTCCATAACTAAGTACTAATCGGAGGATTATATTAAGTAAAAGGGTAATGATTCACTACAAACATATTTAATGGTTTCAATACATGTAGGTATTTTGAGCCCTGTTTTCATTTTTTGTTTTTATTTTCTTTTTTAATATGTGCCGACATGTCTTTAAATTTATCATTTTTAATATACATATTTTTATATACAAAAATAAAATATGATAAAAATTCAGTATTTGAAGACCACATATTAGCCAACATAACAATAAATGGCAAAATGAGAAATAGAAGAAATTCTAAAAATACTTATTGAGCCTCAATACGTATGTGTGTATTCAATAATTACTCGCCTGTTGCATACATGTGCAATATATACGAAGCTTTACTTCTGTGAAATCATTCTTTTATATAGCCTTTTTTATTTTTAATACTTTAATGCTTATATTATTATGAAAAATCTTTCATTTGATTAGTATGATTATGAATGGCTTTTGTATATATATATGATCGACATATTAAAATAGTTTAGAGTTAAATACCAATTTTAAAGTTATATTTTTCCATCTATACGATATGAAATATCATTAGATAAATAATTGTATAAATTATTATTCTAATATATACAAATGTACCTAAGCATTTTTCATAATTTACAGTAAAAATATATTTTTAGTAAGTGTCGCCTACACGTATATTTAATTTGGATGAAACTTGGTATTTGAGCTAAATAAATAATACTACATATAATAAATGGAATGGATTTCCACTTTAGCATCAATATATTAAAAGTTGAAAAGGTTACATGAACAACTTCCATCTGAATACCTGGTTGTTGTTATTGTTCACAAGTAAGTGGAGCCCATATATATAAGGATTCCAATCAAGTGCACGTGGGAGCTTTAGTGCACCTGAGTGCAAATACCTTTTAAATTTTTTTTGCACAGCTATTAATCTAAATTTATTTAATATGTATATCAATTTTTTTTCTATTTTTGGAGATTTATATATTTTTTGAATTTTTAAAAATCAGCGGCATTTTAAAAATTCTTTACACAATTATTAATCTAAATATATTTAACATGTGTACTAATTTTTACCATTTTTGAATTTTTTAGATTATTTTTTATTTTTAAAAATAAGTGGCATTTTTAGCAATTTTAAATTGTTAAAAATGCCACTGGCATTTAAAAATCCAAAAATCTCCAAAAACAAGAAAAATTGATACACATATTAAATACACTTAAATTAACAATATCATGAAAAAATTTCAATTGAGACTCCAGGTGCATTGAACCGGATTCCCATACATACATGGTTATAAAACATGCAGTCTCCATGCTTACCCTTGTTTTCTAAATTTTAAAAACTTAAAATCTTAAATATTTATTATATTTAATCTCCTCTTTTATTATGGTACTAATTATTAATAATTCTTTGGATTAAAATACAAAAAATAATTTCTTATATCTTATAGAAAATCTTTTCAGAACGAATATATTATTGTTAAAAATTTTAACTAGTAAATAAAGCAGATTAATAAACATGATAAATAGTTTGGATTTTTAAAAATATTTTAAAATTAAAAGCTAAGGGTAAGCATTGAGCTTACCATATGTACTAAGTCATTACCATCTTTGAGTTGAAATTTTATATTATTAACAATATAGAAATTGAGATACACTTCATCCACCATCTTGATGATCGATCAAAAGTTAAATTATCCAATTCATACAGAATAATTTATTTACCTAACAAACTACTTTCATCCAAATAAAAATGCATTTGTCCACTTGAAAAATATGAAAGATAACGTAATAAAATTATTTATTATAATTCAATAGCAAATTTGTATGACTTTCAAACCTTCTAAAACATCAATCCTACATAAATCAAAAAAATTTTAAATAACTATACTTTAATGCATTTGTGAAAAATGTAAAGGGCTCCATTTCTATAAACACTTCTTCCACATAACCTCTTTCATTTTTAACATCTTGATAATTAATAAAAAATTTACTCCATTTACTATATTTAGTATCATTTATAATATTAGAAAAACTTATATTTAGTATCATTTATGTTATCAGAAAAACCCTCTCATTTGTTTAGTAATGCTATATATGGGCCCCATTATAAATGTTTGAAACCAACATAATGAAATAATTTAATATTAAAAATTAATTTTAAGTAGTATTTTTTATATCTAAACCATCTAAAATATCACTACTATATGGATAAATAATGTTGTAATGTATTAGTACACAATGAATTGAAACATTTTTCATAACTTACAAATGAATATATTTATTTTTTAGCAAATGTGGAAATACACATATTTGATTTTGATAAAACTTAGTCTCCTAACTAAATAAATGATGTTAAATTCAATAATAGAGTAAATTTTTTATCGATCATCCATATCTTAGAAATGGAGATGGTTATACGAGATCATAGAGCCTAATGTAAATATCTTTCCAGATTTATGCATTACACATGATTATACATGTTTTTCAGGGGTCATGAGTTATTTTGGGTACCATAGTAAAACAAATAAAAATATGGCAGGTTAGGTTGTATTTTAATTTCATGGAAGCCGAGCTCGAAGTGGAGGTGACACCGTAGAATCTTCAATGGTTCATGAGCCATTGAAATATTAACCGAAAATTTTACTTTCGTATCTAAAAAAATTTATTGTTAACTTATCTAATTGTGTATATAATTGTCGAGAGTGTACATACAATTAATGTGAAATAAATCAACGTGAAATAAATCAACTTAACGGTTAACAATAAAAATACATTTTTCGTAACTTTTTAATGTGGCCCACCAATTAAAAAGAAGGTTTCGTGGTTTTAAATATTAGAGAATATTGCATTTTAAGTTGTTTTGAAAGGCTATCATAATTGAAAGTTAGTGGTCCACATGTTCTCATCTGGATGCAGTGGTTTTAAGTGGGTCACGGTGAATCTGTTTCCACATTGATGTGGGTAACATCATCCAGATTGTAGTGTTTCGTGTTCCACGTATTTATTAGGACTACGGAGAGCATTTAAACCAAACATGAGTCCTCAGAGATTGTACCTTGGAAGAGGTTCAAGAGATCTTTTTTCTCTGGTTGTACATTATTATATCTCATCTTATATTATAATGCGGCTCAATATTCTACACGGAGAAAAACATGCTAACCACCACGAGTCCGGAGAGATAGTACGTTGAAGATATTTTAATTCAAGCTAAATGGTTTATTAGATTTCTGATCACGTACTTGAATAGAATCTATCCAAGAAATTAGTTGGGTTTATCCCAAATATGCTCGGCAACATTTTTACAATAACTCGCATCTATCCTCTTATTTTCAAAGTTCGTCATCTATGTGCACAGCCAAAAAATATTTTTATCCTTTTTTATAATGTTGTAAGCCCTTTCGAGGAAGAAAAATTCAGATGACATGGAAAGATAAAAGATTATTGATACAATTGAGAATCAATGCAATGAGGTGGACTTGGTTTCGATTCAACATGAAACACATGAGGTGTTAACGCAAATTTTGCTAATAGGTGAGCTGCCATGTTGCTGGTTCGAAGAACATGTGAGTAGGAAATGAGATTGAAAGTAGCCTCCATACCTTTGATTTCTTGTAGTATAAAGCATAGATTAGATAAGGGGAAGGTAGCACCCTTGAACCAAGAAATGATCACATATGCATCACTTTTAATCACTACTCTGCATAGATTACTCTCCAAGATCCATTTGATACCTATAAGAATTGCAAGAAGCTTCATACCATTGGATTTATCAATCCCAGAGAGCCTCCAAAAGCTAGCTATAAGGAAATGTCCATTTGTTGGCAATTAGTACCAACTTCACTAGATCCCATCCCTCTTCCCCGACGACCATTTTGATGTGTTGTTCATTCCACTATTTGGAAATGGGATTGAAGAAAAGATCCACAGTTGAATCCCAAGAGAGTCCTTCAATAAGGGGGCCACCCGTGGATGAGCATTACATGGCCCAACTATCCAAGAAGAAACAAACCTTTCGACCATTACCAATACGCCATTTGCAATCCCTTTCCAAGAGGGTCTAGTGAGAGCTAAGCTTGGCCAAATAAAGGAGTGGGTATCTTTCCATTCCAAAAGTTGTTACGAGGGAAATACCTTGCTTTCAACACTTTATGCTAAGAAGTTTGGATCAATAGCAATCCTCCATGCTTGTTTTGCAAGAAGTGTCATGTTGAAGGATGTGAGTTCTTTGAATCCCAAGCCCCCTCCTGCCTTCAAGATACATAACTTTTACCATGAAACCCAACTCATCTTTTGTCTACCATCTCAATCGCCCCACTAGAATTAACTAATCATGTCATTGATGTTGTCACAGATTTGTTGGGAAAGGTGGAAAAGATTCACTACATAACTTGGAATGCCTTGGGCAACTGCTTTAATGAAGACCTCCTTAGCTTCGAAAGAGAGAAGTTTTGACTACTATCTGTAAAGCCTCCCCCAGATCCTTTCCTTTACATGTTCAAATTCCATTGATTTGTTTCTTCCTATCCCTAATGACAGACCTAGGTAGGGTTTCATTTGTTGGTTGTTTGCTTCAAAGAGGTATTCCATGGTTGTCCTCGTGGCAGTTCGAATATTTTTGCTGAAAAAGATAGTCGTTTCCGCTATTTATCCTCTGCGCACAAGAAACCTCATATTTCCTTAGAATGTCGAGGATGGGTGTTGCTTCTGGTACATTCGCTTGAAGAAAAAGCAAGGTATCATCTGCAAAGAATAGGTGTGTCAATTTTCGGACCATTCCTGGCCATTTTAATTCCTTTTATGAGACGCACTGTCTGGCTCTGAGATATGGATGTTGATAAACCTTCCGCATAAAGTAGGAACAAATATGGTGATAACGAGTCCCCTTGGTGAAGCCCCCTTGATGGACAAATCTCTTATGTTTACCTACCATTGAAGGATACTTGTATGTCACAAAATACATCCATCAAATCCACTTTTTGTTAAAATGCATTTTTCTCATAACTTTGCAAAGGTAGTTCCATTCAACTCTTTCATAAGCCTTAGACATATCAATTTTAATGGTCATATCCTCCTTACGACCTATCTTTCTTCTCTACAAAGTGTGGGCCACCCTTAAAGGCAACAAGTATATTGTCTATGATGAGGCATTGTGGAACAAATGCGCTTTGTTGAATTGGGATGATAGTGATACTAGGGAAGCAACATTTGAGGCAAGTAGTGAGCGTCTTTGCTAAGGTCTTAAAACCACATTGCACAGACTAATTGGCCTAAAATCTGCAAGAGTGTCAGCCCCCCTTGACTTTTGGGGAAGGCACAAATGATGTTTGATTTATTTGACTTAGCAAATTAACTCGATCACTCATAGAAGGGGCATTTAGGACATCCTTATATGCTAAGAATATGACTTCACCCACAACGTCCCAATATTTTTGGAAAAACAAAGCAGAAAAATAATTAGGGCCTTGGTCTTTAAGGGTGTGTGTGGCTTTTAATGCATAAAACACGTCCTCTAATGTTAAGTCTACTCGAGACATTGATTTTCAACCTTGGAGACTATACTAGATATGGATGCCAATACCTCTACATTATTAGTAGAGCCCTAAGAGGATAGAAAAATTGTAGAGGCTATAAATCATGGGCTCCAACTGATCCTGATCCTACACCAAAGTGCCATTCGGATCCTTTGGTTAATCTATCCAATTCTTCTTACGCCTGTTGCTTGCCATCTTATTGAAGTATGAAGTGTTTCTAGCTCTGTGTTATAGCTACAGAACCTTTCATCTTTATTTCCATTTCTACTCCTTATCAAGCAGCAAAGAGTTTATGACTGATTCCTGCCTTCGAATCTCATTGTCTCTGACATCTTATATGTGTCTTCTTTGCATCCTACTTAGCTGTTGTTGGTGTTGCTAGATTCTTTTATGGATGTTTCCCTTAGTTTACTTGTTCCAATGCCGGAGCTCAACCTCGCATCCGTGGAGGTTCAAACAAATTTTGTGCCATCTTGTAGGTTGATGCCTATTTTCGGTCTCCCACACCCTTTTGATGATATTTGTGGCTTCTAGATATTTCTCCCAATATGCCTCTAACTTGAACTGGCTTTGGGCTTTGTGCACTTTTGGATTCTTCATCAAGAGAAGAGGGCAGTAGCCAGACATAGCTATACATTTATAGTGAGGTTATGCAAGAGGGAAAAGGCATTCATCAAGACCCTATCAAGTCTACCTGAAACCCGATCACATCTAGCCCTTTGTTTCTCTAAGTCATGATTTGCCCTTTGAAACCAATGTCTTGTAATGCATAGTCATCAATAGCTTCCTGAAAGGCATCCATTTGGTTTTGAGATCTGATGTTTCTACTTTGGTATTCTGATTATTCTGTAACTTTATTAAAGTCTCCTATTATAAGCTAGGGAATGGCAAAAGTGATTTGAAGTGTCTGAGAATGGACCAAGACTGTGGTCTTCTTACAACTTTACGGTGGCCATAAAAGTCTGTCATTCTCCACAATTTACCGTAGGGTGGCATTGATATGAAAAAATAAAAAGGACTTTATAAACACATTCAGTTCCCTATTCCAAAGAAGTTCAAGGCCCCCTCTTTTATCAAAATAATCAACTGCAAAGCAATTGTCAAAAGAAAGCTTCCTTCTTATAAATTGAATTTCAGCATTGCTTCTTTTAGTTTCAATTAGGAATATCAAAATGGGTTCTTCTCTTCGAACAAATTCAAAAAGATTATGGATTGTCCATGGGCTCCCAAGCTCCCAACAATTCTATGCCAAAAAAATCATCAAGCCATGTTGGAGCTAGGAAGGAAACACAACTTCTGCCAATCCTGAAAACACTACTGCATTCTTGGTAATAACCTTCTATTTCTTTGTGTCATGTGGCAGTTCCATGGGATCCTTCCTTTTCTGGTGTTGAGGACTAATCAATCCACCATTCCCCTCTTCAAAAGACCTTGGCTTCCTTGTTCTATCATTCCTTATCCAATTCCTACCTCTTATTAATGGCAGATTGACTGGTTTATTGTCATTTGAGATTAGTAATTCTAAAAGGCACCACATCTTCTATCATGTAAAAATTTGGCAAATTTTTAATTTTTTGGTTTTTAATTTTTTTAAAAAAGGGCATGCATACATCCATGCTATTTTTTATTTTTAATAACTTTATAAGATACTAAATAAGATTATGTCTGGCATGATGTACAAGTAGGCCAATAATAGAAAAGAAAAACTCCCTAATCTTTCAAACACATTTTTTAAATGATTTTACATATTAACTACACTTACCCTACACAACAAGAAAACCCTTTTTAGCAAGGAAAAATCTTTATTAGCTTGGCCATTTGTCTGGTGACTTAAGCAAGTTGGGGAGTTATTGCAATTCATCGTGTAGTCCTCTAATTTCTAGTCTAGTGGGGAATCGAATCCAATAGATACGGTCTTGTTATGTGACTTTTAAAGCCTTCCTATTAGGTCCGACCCTCCCAAGAGTATATCAATAGAGCGTGCTTTGCTTGTTGAGGCTATCCTTTTAGCCTAGCCTTCAAATTAGCCAATAATAATAATTGAAATAAGAAGTATTTAAAGTTAGGTGCAAAATGCATAACCTGCCTATTAAGGTTGGCAAAGGTGAAGAAGCATAGTCTTTCGTTAGTAAGGTGTCTTCAATCAAAATATCCCCATTCTAAACTACTCATCTCGTTAATTATCGCTTGACCTTTTGTTGTTGGGACGTCCGAGAGGTACCTAATGATCTACATATATATTTAATTTATTTGCTCATTTTAGAAATAAGTATACATACCATATAAGTAATAAAGTGTGAATAGAGTGTCAATCCCACGAGGACTAAGTTAAACTAATTATATCTTTGAAATTCAATTGTCATTGGTAGATAGAGTTTAATGGATTCTTTGAATGGAAATAAAATAAAATGAGTTAAGGGCTATTGGATGAGAAAAAATTAGTAAGGATTCTCAAAGTTGATTATAGCTTATGGAAAATCAAGAATCCTTTACTCTAAACCGTGTTAATTTGGCTCCAATTCAAGTAATGGTGCATGGATTTACTAGCCTAGGTTCATATATATAGAGATATATTTACGAGTAGTGGTGCTAAAATGAGCCCCACATGATAATCAAATTATATTCTACTCCACTCATTGTATTTAGAATAATATATTCTATTACCATATCAATTTTCATCCCAATCAGATATGTGTATGAAGCCCATCTGAAAATGGTACAAATTTAACGTAATAAAATAGTTGATGTAAATAACAACTTTAAAGTCATTTTTTCAACATGTAAATCATTTGCTATAAAATTTATATATGGATAAATGATTATATAAAGTTTCATTACATTCTAAGATGTGTGGGGTCCATTTTTGGACAAATGTACCATTGTTCCAGTGCAGTTGCGTTGCATCGAAACAGTCCTCATACATATACGCTTTCCAATGTGCACAAACCTAATCTCACTACTCCCTATTACTATGTTCCCATACAAACGAGTACAGTAGAATCAATTATATCATAACCTACTTAAGATTACACGGGGTTAAAATGGTATATTCCTATCTATTTTAACATTTCACTCTATTAAAGTTAGAAACTTGTGTCATACATGTTAATCTTGTTTAGAATCATCTTTTCCTAGCTTGAATCTAGCAAATAGATCATCTAAACTTAAACGTTGCTAGTCCTCAAGCAACACATAGAAACTATACACTTGCCATGTTCTTAATATGAAACACTCAGGCTAAAGTGAAATATTTCATGTGAAACCTACTAATATTATGCCAAGGTATGCATTATCACTTTAACCTGCCTAATACATGCAAATGCAGTCTAAAGTAGTCAAGATCCACAAATCAATCATGCCAACACTTCTCTTGAATAAAAGGACTTCATAAAACAGTTATAGAAGCATAGATGAACAACTTCCAATGAAATAATATCTCCACAAAACATACCATCAATTCATCTACTTTGCTTGGCCTAAAGTTAACAAAATTTGCTCAGATATTCCCTCCAAACTTATTGGTTGAACTCTCCTCACCATATTTCAGGGTATTCTTCTTTTTAAAAAAAGAAAAAAGTGCAATTTCTATTACTTTCCTTTGCCTTTTTACACAAACCTTAACATTTGTGGATATTAAGTCCTGGTTATTCATCTTGGGCTAGCCACCCCTTTTTTTATTTATACATAATTCCTAACAGGTGTACTGTATACCGCTTGATATACTATATACATATAAAACTTAACCCCGAGTCTCAAGTAATAAATAAATCAACACTACCAAATGTTGAGATAGTGAATTCATGAGTTAAAAACTAATATATATCTAGATATATGTATTACTAGGGAAAATATATGCAGAAAACCTCACATTCACACATAATTAGGCCCAAGCGTGCAATTTACACAACAATTTGCCTTTATCACTTCAATTGAACAAGCTAGCATGAATAGAAGCTACAAATTCAACTACTTAACTAACTTGCATTTACATATTATTCATTAATCCAAAATTTTTCATCACACTAAAACTCATTTAATAATATCCATGGCATCAAATTTTTAATTTTTCATGAATTCTATTTCATTTAATAGCTTTCTTTCTCACTGCAAGCATTTATCAAGATGGGCTACAAGTAATGATTATACAACCTAGATTTATGCAAATGCAATGCAAATGGCAATGACTAAGGCAAAGCTTCCTCCAAACTTGAGGGATAAACTGTCCTCAATGTACGAAAAAGGGTAAAAGAAAAGAAAAAGAAAAGGAACAAGGAACTCCCCTAATCATCGAAGTCTTGCTCATCTCCAATGTCTTCACCTTGCTCATCTCCAGACCTTAATGATTAGCCAGACGCCTTAGGTACGTCTCAATTGCTCAGGTGGTGTGATAAGTATAGCATGCATGGGCCACTATTAAGTTTTCCAATTTACCGAGCCGGACATTCACGTCTTCTGGGAGGCAGTGGGAAGAAGAGGAAAATGGTTGTGATGCAGGTCTAGAGGGAGGGGGAGCAAGCTGAGATGATGGGGCCGCACCCTCATCTCTGGCTGGAGGATTCCAATGATATTTACCAAGGAAATTGTCATCGAAAATGGCTTGGCAATTCAAAATTTCTTCGTTTGGTCCCCATTTGACGCTAGCTTTCTTACACAATTCGGTAATAAGAGAAGGAAACCAGTAAATCCCCCAAGCACCATTAGCATTGATACAAATTTGATTGAATAATAAACATCCCATGTCTATGGAGTTGTCCATGAAGATGGCATAGAGAAGGATAGCTCGATCCAACGTTACTTCGCTAACATGAGAAGACAACATTAGGCAGGCTAAAAAAAAACAGAAGAACAACTTGCCTGCCAATGTCAAAGAATTCCTCTTAAAAGTAAGTGGTTGATTGTTTGTGCTTTTCCACGTCGGTGGTTGCTCACATAAAGGATATGTAAGTTGAACCAAATCATAGTTTGTTATATCTATGAGTTGCTCATACTCATCAGGATGTTCAATATTGGGCAATCCATTAGAGGCATTGATAGCTTGTGCATTAAAGGACACAATCTTGCCACGCATCTTGACCCGACTCTGATTGTGCCCAAAACATTGGTATAGAACTCCTTCACAACCGGGATGACAACCAATTGGGGTTAAGCTATGAAATTCTTCCACCCACATTGATTTATGGAATCAATCAATGAATCACTCAATAGATTTATAATTACACCATGCTTTGCTATTAGGGACCATTTTGACACTGCAATGGTGTATCTTTGACAAGTTAAGGAGGATACAAACTTGGTGGCATCAAATTATACTGGCGCAACTGATTTCTTCCTTTTGGATGATGAGGAAGCCATGATAACCAAATGCCAAAAGAGATGGGATTCGTAAAATATCAACACGGGTAAATCCAAGTGGCTCTTGCAATTATAAATGGATCCAAACAACTATTGTCTACTTTGGAATCAATTCAAACCATCAAGGGATAGCACCCCGGGTCTAATTACACTTCAATCCAATCCCAATGTGTTCAAACCTTCCCCTTTTCCGATCAAATAGCCTCTTCTCAATTAATAAAGACCCAAAACTACTCAAACCCGTTTTCAACTACTCATTCCACGTTCATCACATCATCCAACATAATACATTAATCATTTCCCATCCAAACAAGCCAACTCAAACAATGTAACTCAATATATGTTCAAAGAACTTTGGATTGAAGCAAGAGAAGCTACCAAACAACTTGTTTCATGAATACCACCACAAGATCATGATTCTTCTGCAGCAAAAGGATGCTCCGGCAAGGGAAGACAGGACCCGCTACATTAGCAGTTGCCAAAAATGGTGAAGGCGGTCGAACGAGATGGGAAGAAATGGGGGGAGAAAGGAGATGGAAATGAAGAATAAATAAGGTGGAGAAGAAATACATAGAGTAAAGGGGAAATAGGGGGATTTAGGAGATGCGGAAGAAGATGAGAGAAGATGGAATGGAGGACAAGCTAGTGAAAATGGAAAGGAAGAAGATGGGGAGATTAGAGGGTGGGAAATGGAGGATTTGAAGGAGATAAAGAGGGAGAGAGGGTTTTAAAGGATTTTAGAGGGTAGGGGGCACCGAATAAACGAGAGAAATGGGAAGGGAAAAGAAAGGTTTAAGGTGTTAAGGGCTCGACATGACTGGGTCGGTCCCGGGCCGCATTAGTGTTGTGGTGCCAGGGCAGTTGGCGATTGCTGTTTGGCAAAATTGCGCTTTCTCCTTGCAATGCCTTTTCAACACCGGGGCTCCAATATTTTGGCATCAGAGCCTTAAGTTTCTATCCAGAATTGATCCCAATCACTTAGAGTTCATATCATTTTCCCAACTCTCTAATTGCATCTTGGCCAATAACTTGATTTCCATCTTGAGCATGCTAATAGTGCCTGAATTAGGTTTCCCTTGCCTGAAAACTCAAAGGAACTTGATTCCCTTTTGGTGTTGCACTTAGCAATAAGGTAATTGGCTGGATCAAAATCAAATCTCCTAGTGCATTTTAATTCTTTCTGCAATAACTAAATTGGTATTATATAAAAAAAATCTCTAGCTCCAAATTGTTGGGATTCAGAAATGTATTGAAATTGTTAAGGTCATATAGTCAATTAGCTAAAAATTGACTAGCGCAAAGTTATAATTCCTATAGGTTTGTATGATCCCAAAATAGATGATCTTCTCAGGATACCCTGCTTTAAGGCACATATGATGAATCATAGATTCATGCCTCAAAACAAAAATCAAAAAAGTAAATGGGTTGTCTCTCATTCAATGCTAAATTTATCATCCTTAGCTCAACGTCTTATCCTACGACGAATCTTCTAGCCTCATAGTCTCCTTGCCACGATCAAGTTTTTTCTCATATAGTTTTTAAGCCTTTGGCCATTTACCATAAAACTATTATTTGACTTTTCATTATACACCTCCACTACCCAATTTTCATAAGCCTCAAGTACAATAAATGTTCCCTACCACCGAGGCTTAAGTTTACCGAGAAGTAATCTTAGTCTGGAATTGTATAGCAACACTTTTGTGGCGCCCCGAACCGAGGCGTCCACATAGTCCTTACTCCAAGATCTTGTCGATTGGTAAGTGTGAATCAGGATT
>JAXCLR010000105.1:46709185-46734826 GCA_035584095.1 Annona squamosa
TTTTTACTGCTTTATCTTAATTGCTCTCCATTTGCTTTCAAAAGGGGATTAATTTTTCAAGGGGTTAAGATTTTTTATTTACCAAAATTTTTTTAAAGAACCCAATTCACCCCTCCCTTCTTGGGTTTAGCTATCAACTCGGGACCAATAAATATAAACTTGTCTACCTTGACTAATGCATCTTCAATGATTCCCTCCAGATATGTCATGGATCAATCTGCCAGCTAGAGTGTAACCATTTTGGGTTTAGTCACTCTAAAGCTAGGTTTTCCTAATATTGACTTCAGCATCAAATTTATACTAGCTCCAAGGTAACATAGAGCTCTCCCAAAATAATGGTTTCCAATAGTGTAAGAGATAGTGAAACTTCTTGGGCCTTGAGCTTTGGTGGTAACACTCTGTACTATGGCACTTCACTCCTCAGATAGGGCTACAATCTCGAACTTTGTCAATTGCCTCTTTTTAGTTAGGATGTCTTTCATGAATTTAGCATAGCTAGACATTTATTCTAAAGCTTCCACATGGGGTATATTAACATGCAATTGTTTCAACACATCAAAAAACTTTTTGAACTGTTTGTCCTTCCTTTTATTTTCTAGTCTTTGAGGAAATGGTGGGGGCAATCTTTGAATTATTGGAGGAGCATCAAGCAATTGTTTTTGAGGAACTACAGAACTTTGTTCTTCTTCATTAGCTTCTTGAGAATCAACTGGTAAAGAGGAATTTGATACAATTGACTTTTTTAGAGGAATGACTTCATGTAATTCCCTACGCTTCTTAAGGTAATAGCTTGCACTTGCTCTTTGCCTTTTTCTTTTGGATTCGGTTCAATGTCACCCGACAGTTTGCCTTAGGGGCAATTGTTTATTGCAGAAGCAAGTTGCCCTATTTGGGCCTCCAAATTTCTATTTGTGGTCATCTGAGACTACATAAATTGCATAAGCATATTTTTCAAATTAGAATTCTTTTCTTCTTGTGGCGATGGGGCAGGAAGAGATGGTCTCACGAGTTGTTGCTGTGGTGACTATGAAAATCCTTGTGGTTGGCTTGGCCTAGCTTGATTATTTTAAGAAAAGTTAAGATGATTCCTTCATCCTTGGTTATAAGTGTTGGAATATGGATTGCCACAATTCCACTGGAAGTTGCCCACATAATTAACTACCTCTAGGTTGGAGTCACATTGCTCACAAAGGTGGCCAAATTCACTACACCATATGCAATACTCCATTGATGATGAAGATGAGTAAGTCCCAACTACACTGACATTGGTGACATAGATAGGTTCTGAATTGGCTTTCACAAAGCATCTATGTGAGCCTTGATGGATGTAACTATAGCAAGCTAAAGTAAGCCACCACTTCTGCTTTTGATTAACGGCAATTAATAAGTATTTGCCTCCATGTTTTCCAACAAAGCGTAGGATTCTCGATGGCTTTTCCGAAGCAATGACCCATTCGATGGGGAGTTAACCGTATGACGTGTGGAATCTTAGAAATCATTATAATATATCTAAATTAGCGCCCATGACGAAATCCCATGATGAGGGAATTTGCGAAGTGAATCCTTGAATCGACCTCATGCCTCTACTATGTTGCTTGAATGAAACTATATCCATCTTGATTTTAGCTAACTTGGCAGGAGGAAAATATTTTTCAAGAAACTTTCACATCGTGTCATTCCACATATTAACAGAGTTGGGTAGCCAAGAGTCAAGCCACTCTGATACTTTGTCCCTCAGGAAAAATGGAAAAATTCTTAGCCTCGTAGCCTCATTAGTGACTCCATGTGTCTTGATTGTGTTTGTGATTTGCAGAAAATTACGGAAGTGGCGATGTGGATCTTCAGAAGGCAAACCTCCAAACTGCCCTATGGATTGTAACATTTGGAATATCACGGGCTTTATCTCAAAATCATTGGTGTCAATAGGGGGAGACTAAATACTAGTTTGCACCAAATTTTGTCCCATTATAATGAGATCCTAGATAGGTTGGTCCAAGTTGTCATGTTGTGGAGGTCACAAGACCTCAACCTCCTAAATCTCATTGATGTTTACTCCTTAACCTCCTACGTGCTTCATTTGAATATTTTGAGTTCGAGCCTCTCTACTCCTTCAACGCCTTCTTAAATATGTTCTTTTCGGTTTAGGATTCAATAGCAATATACCCTCTTTTCCTTCATGTCCTTGTTGCATACAAAAGCAATATCCCTACAAAGAACAATTCAGTTGCAATAAAATAAAAAATATAAAAGTAGGTTATCTATACGAATTGAGTATATTTACAAATTTGTAGAAAACCAACAGAATTTAAAGACCAATGATTTTAACACCTAGTCCCTGGCAACGACACCAAAAACTTGATAACCTGCATATATATCCAATTTATTTGCTCATTGTAGATGCAAGTATACATGTTATATAAGTAATAAAGTGTAAATAGAGTGTCAATCCCACTAGAACTAGGTTAAACTAATTATATTTAACATTATTTGTTTATCTAGCATATCGACTTTCATCCCAATTAAGTATATTTATGGACCACATTTTTTGAAACCCCATCCACATTTAAAATTTTAATGGCTTTTGAAAATTCATTCTATCTATTGTATTTAGCATCATTTATATTATGATAAAAACTATTTTATTTGTTTAGCATTATTATATATAAGTCCCATCTATAAATGTGTAAAATCAACATAATAAAATGATTTAATGTTAAAATATCATTTCTAAAGTATTATTTTTAGCATCTAAACCATCTAAAATATCATTTCTATGTAAATAAATGATTCTATAAAGTATTTTACATTCTAATACATGTGTAAATGGATCTAGCCATTTTTCATAATTTACGCATGGATATATATTTTTCAATAAATATGGCCCATAAATATACTTGATTTAGATGAAACTTAGTCTCCTAGT
The DNA here is from genome assembly GCA_035584095.1 of Annona squamosa. NCBI lineage: Eukaryota > Viridiplantae > Streptophyta > Magnoliopsida > Magnoliales > Annonaceae > Annona > Annona squamosa. Next base: position 46,712,109 of record JAXCLR010000105.1, read on the forward strand.
TAAATAAGTAATATTAAATACATTAGATTTTATATCAATCATCAACATCTTAAAAATTAAGACAGTTAAAAAGAACCATATATATATATATATATCATTTCTTGAATCACTTTTATAAATTTAGTGTAATAAAAATACATTACAGTGTTATATCAACATTATATTTTCAATTAATCTATAGATTTAATGTACTAAGAACATGTAAAAATATTTAGATTTATAAATGTAACTAATAGATCTTGGCCACACATAAAAAGATCATCATCATCATCATCATAATCATAAGTCATTTCCCACCTAAGTGGGGTTGGCTGCAATGATTATGTTACGTTATTCTTGGAGATTTAAGACTAAAAGGATAACCTTATAAATATAATTTTCATAAATTCAAAATTATATATGCAATTGCATGGCTTTTATTGTATTTATCTTTTTAGGAAATAATCAATTTATAAAATTTATTTATCATATATTTTCGTAAAAAAGTTGTAAGTTAAAACTAACTTATGATATATAGCAAACGACCAAATAGCTTACCTAAAACACACATCTATAAAATAAAATTTTAATAGAATACATGAGACTCTTATATCATTTTTTAATTACCCTATAAGTTTAATATAATAAAAATATAGGAGAGTATTTAAAACTTATAAAACCAACTAATAGATATTTGGCTCACATAAAAGCATAACTTTATAAAATAATTTTTTTTATAAATTCATAATTACATATTGCAGATGTGTTTGGTACTCAAATAAATGGAAAAGTTTTCAAAAAGTCTCTCACTTTGAACGCCAATAATATAATACGACATTTTAACTACCTAAATGCCTTATATTTAATTATTCTTTCACATCTTTTCCTGTATAACTATCCTATTATACAGTGAGAACACAAATTGTGAAATAAAATTTTAATATAATAAAATAAATTATAAAAGACAAATTTATAGATGGTCTAAAGTTGCTCTTAGCTTCTGTTGCTCATTAATTCCAGCATGGCCCGCAAGTCACGCAGTAATTGTGACTAGCCGCATTTTTGTCACCGGCAATATATCTTCGTGGTAGGACCTGTATATCTATGCATTAATTGCACCGATTTCTAGCACGAGCCAAATCAAAATGTTGCAGTGGACAACCACTCAGAAGTGCAGCAGGCAGACAATGCAATATGTACGAAAGAATATTGCAGTCAGTGATTAATGTGCCATGTGACTTATTTTTTCTTTTGACAATTTGGAAAAAAGGGAAAAAATTTTGCTGAAAAGTTTTTTTAAAATGAAAGAGTGGGCAATAACTAGTCAAATGAAAGACGGTGAAATAAATAAGGTAATTGTACTGAAAAATGTTAAAAACGATTACAAAATAGGGTATTTAAATCGTCGACCTTTCAATTATATGGAAAAGTTTACGAAAAGGTTGAAAAAAAAATTTTCTTTTACTAAATTCCAATTCCGCTTTAGTGGAACCCGCCCTACAAATGTATTTGTGTAACACCCTGCTTTGGCCCATCTTGTTCAATGCATAGGATTCATTGTCTTAGAATGTATGCCAAATATATTATGTACATTGCCTTTAAAATCATTTCATTTGCAAGGAAACAATGTTTAAACGAAAAAGAAAAAAAAAGATATGCCTGATCCCCATTTGATAAATGCATAAAAATTAATATTGCAAAACTATTTAATTTATGTACCCATTTCATACCTATTAATATAAGGGAAAATTTTCTTATATCGATAATGTTTGCCTATAATTTCTGTTACATTTCAAAAATTCATGCAGTAAAAACAACTGTTAACTACTCATTAAAAAAACGATTTTGCTCCTTTATAATTTCTTAAATAAAACAATTCAACTCTAAAATGACCCACTTAACATTGGTAAACCATTAATTTATAACATCAAGTAGTTCAAATATCATGTTAGGACTAAATCATTTTATTTAGGAAAAATTTGAATTGACAAAATCGTCTTTTAATAGGGTAGCCAAGAGTTGTTCTGATTGTATAGTTATAACAAGAATTTAGGGTAAAATATTACAGGTATAAAAGAAAATTTTAAAATATTATGAACAAATTAGGAATTATGAGCAAATATTGTGGGTGTAAGAAGAATTTTCTCTTAGTATAATATTAAACTATCTAAAGCATTCTATTATATGAATAAATGATTTTATAAATTATTTGAATTTTTTAACATATTTTTTGGGATTTTTGTAGATATATCTACAAATTTAACTAATATTGCGTCCATGTCCCTAATTTTACCAAAATTGCAAACATGTCTGTAAGATTTGTATAAATTAATAAGCATATTTCATCTGTTATAACATCATTAGATCTTTCTGTAAAATGACAATAATGTCTTCTAAGTTAAGTATTACACTTGCGATTTTTGCAAATTTTGTAAAATAATCCAAAATAATAGCACAAGTAAAAATACATAAAATAATGAAATAACAAATATGTCTACAATAGTTGAAAACATTGCAAGTGTATTACTTGATTTAAAGGTGTTTTCGTCATTTTACAAAAAAATCAAATGGCTTCCTAACAGAAGAGGCACTTACAAATTAATGAGATGCCTATCTCCTGCACCCAGGAGCAGGCAACATTGCCTGCTCCCTGGCGCATACACCTATTTTTTTTTATTTTTTTTGAAATTTTTTTCATAAACTTGTTAGCCCAAGTGTATTTAATATGTATGTATAAATTTTTACCATTTTTTGAGATTTTTAAATATTTATTTTTTATTTTTGAAAATCGGTAGCATTTTAGTAATTTAAAATTACCTAAAATGTTACTGATTTTCAAAAATAAAAAAATATCTAAAATACTCCAAAAATAGTAAAAATTTATACACATGTTAAATACACCTATATTAACATTTTTAGAAAAAAAAATTTCAAAAAAAATAGGTGTGTGCACCCGGGCCTGCTCCTGGGTGCAAGAGATGGGCATCCAAATTTATGCAAACATTGACATATTTGCAATTTTGGCAAACATACGAACACATATGCAATATTCGTCAAAGTTTATAGACATATTTATAAAAATTCCTATTTTTTTGAAGTGATAATTGAAAAAAAATCTATTCCGTCCATTGCATTTAGAATAATTTATTAGCTAATGAATCAAGTTTCATCTAAATTAAATACATGTACGAGCCACAATAACTTAAAAATATATATTCATGTGTCACTTAAGAAAAAAATGCTTGTATCAATTCACATACACAATATATTGTGATGATAATTTATTAAATTATTTATACAGATAGTAATGATATTTCAAACCGTTTAAAATGTTGAAATACGAATATAAAATTGATATTTAGTATTACATCATTTTATTACACTCATCTAAGACATCTGTGAACGGGGCCATACTAATGATATTAGACAAATAATGAAACTTCTTTAATAACATAAATGATGCTAGATATGAAATAAATTTATTATCAATCATCAATGTGCCGAAAAATAGATAAAATTACACAAAAATAAGATTTCACATAAGCAAAACTTTTATATAAAAAGATGGACCCCGAGTAAGTTGTTCTGAAGAAATTTTGTCGCAGCCTCGCCAGCAGTGGAACCTAATAAAAAACATCAAATACTAATACTGCAACCCGGTCACACCTGGGATAGGATTTCACGCATTTCAACTCTTCATATACTGACAATCAAACGGCATTAAAACACTTGCCTTGCATTCTTATTCTTTTTTTTTCTTTTTTCTTTTTTTTCCCTTTTCCTGTTTTGGTGTTTTCCTCTCTTGGCTTGGATTGCGGCGATGGCTAAATAGTGCTCTAAAGTTCAAATTTTAAAAAACGGGGCAAGCTGTAATTAACGAAAGAAACAAAGGTCACAGACTTTGTTCTGTTCTAAAAAAATAGAAAAAGAGCGAGCCATTCCTACTACAAAAGGGGCATGTACCAAACACCATTTGAATCCACAATACGGCCCCCAGACTCCTAACAACAGGGAAGATCAGCAAACAGCAGTAGCAGCAGCAGCAGCAGCAGCGGCAGATCTTTCTCTCAGTAGCCATGGCAAGATCACATAAATACAGGGGAGTTAGACAGAGGCATTGGGGCTCCTGGGTCTCCGAAATCCGCCATCCATTGCTGTAATTCCTTTTAACTCCAATCTCCAATCCAAGCCATCTTGGCCGACGCAATGTGTAAAAATTTCTGCTTTCTAGGAAAAAAAATGCTGTTTTTGTGGATATTGGTGCGTGCTCTATTAACCTCTGTAGAAAGAAGAGCACGTATGATGCGATTATCAGCATTTTATCAGCATTAAGAACATTAATCTAGAAAAAGAAAAAAAAAAAGAAGAAGAAGAAGAAAAGCGACGATTTTTTTATGGGTCTTTAACCAAACCAATTTCTATTGCTTATTTTAAGTTTAAGAATTCAATAGGCTGATCTGTTTCGATATTGAGATGGTGCAGAAAGACTAGGATCTGGCTAGGGACATTTGAGACAGCTGAAGATGCAGCCCGAGCATACGATGAAGCAGCGCGGCTGATGTGCGGACCACACGCCCGCACCAACTTCCCATTGGATCCCAACCATTCCAGTGCTTCTCGGGTGTTGTCTCCAGCACTGACGGCCAAGTTGCAGCGCTGTTGCATGGTGCCCGCATGTGAATCAAAAGCCTCAATCAACAGCACCATGCCCAAGACAGAGGAGGAAGATTCGACTCATGCCGACGATGAAGAGTTCATCGAAGAGATGATTGAGGAGCTTATTTATAATGGATCAATGGAGTTTTCATTTCCTCCGTCTACTTCCACTTCCTCTTCCTCCTCTTCCTCATCTTCTTACACTTCCTCTTCCATGTGAATCTTGTCATACGTATAGCTTTGACATGATTTGCTTGTGCATAGGCCCAGAATTTTATTTCTGATGGGTCTGCTCATGTGGTATTTGTTTAAAAATTTTTCGGTGTTGCTGGGCCAAGTTGGGATTTGGGGGGTTTTTAGAGATCCTACTGGAATTCCATGTACATAGACAAATGCAAGAGAAGATGGGATGGTTGGGAGACTTCTCTTGAAATGTTTGAAATGTTGAGGCGGGTAAGGAGATGGAGGAGAATATTGTAACTTGATCCTTTATTAGATAATACCAATTTTCTATTGTAATAATAATATATTATTATTAGATCTGTTGGAATATGGAGAGGACAGGTTTGGAGGTTTTTGTAGTTACTCTATCGGGCCATAAAATTACACCTTATGGGTGTCCATTTTGTTTACTAAATTTGCCAGTAGACTCATAAAGTTTGCATGAAATTGCTAATAGTCCTTCCATTATTTCATCAAAATTTTGCAAGATGATTAAAATTCCCATCTACACATTCTTTTTTCTTTTTCTTTTTTCACTGAATCGAACGTACATCACTTTCTAGTCTTCATATTTTCGCACAAAAATAAGTAAATGAAACTGCCCAAAATTAAGAGATGCTTAATTAGAATGTGAAAGTAGCGGTTATGTGAAATCCAATCCCTCTATATTTAAAACTGTCTATTTAGGTAAGGCACTACTATGTGGGTTCGTGTTTCGTGTCGGCAAGATCTCCCCAGACTTTTTTTAATACTTTTTAAATATACAATTACTTATCAATATATGTGATTTTTGGAACCTTAAATCACCAAATATAGAGGATTATTATTAATTAGGCATAACTCGTGCATTAAGTTGCGCGCTAGTTAGGGTGCACCATAATGAAAATTTTGGAGAAGTTTTTTTAGTACCTTTTTAAATCGGGCCCGCCTATATATAAGTGGGCTACAAAGGAATAATTCTATGTAACTCCTTCAAAATTTAAATTTTTTGTGATTAATAAAAAATCTAATCCATTCATTATATTTAACATCATTTGTTTAGTTATAAAACCAAATTTTATCGCAAGTCAAATATGTGCATGGGTCACATGTGCTTAAAAATAAGTATATTCATATGTAAATTAAGAAAAAAACTTAGATTCATTTACACACACACACATATATATATATTATAATGTAATAATACTTCATACAACCATTTATCTACTTAGAAATGATATTTTAGATGGTTTAAATGTGAAAATATAATTTTAAAATTGATATTTAATATTAAATTATTTTATTACATTAATGTTATATATTTATAAATGAGGTTAATAGATAAGTAAATGGGTTATTGGACCCTCCTACTTTAATACCATATACATACTCATATCAATCACTTAGTCATCCAAGTGGGGAAATATATTACTTTTCAATATGTGTAATTTTTAGAATCTTAAATAACTAAAAATAGATAAATATTATTAATTAGAGATACTAGGGTGAACTAGGTTGCACCCAAATTGGGTGCACCATAATGAAATGATAATTATCTTGATGATGGAATCAAATTTAACTTCATCCATGGAATTTAGAACTATTTATTTAATTGGTCATGATCTTCTGCAGCCGGTCATTTTCTACCAGTCAGAAATATAATTTATTTATTTATTATAACTATTATATTAGTTATGTATATTTTATAAACAAATTTTTACCATTTTTGAATTTAATATATATTTTTTACAATTTCAAATACAAAAGTATTTTAATCATGTTTAACCCCTGAAAAGGATTAAAATATCCTATGTTTGAAATTTTAAAAAGATATACTTATTTAAAAATGATAACATTTAGTTTTCGGCTTATATACATTTAGGACAATAGCTCTATAAAAAATTAAAATTAAAATATCATTTCAAACAAGTCAAAATTGGCATGACTTCATTGGGCTTGTTTTAATTACAGTACAAGCTTCATCCATGTATGACCCTCATACTATTTAATACATCCGCAGCACTTGCTTTTTCATGTTTACCATGTCTTGTTTTATCATGCTACAGAAAAAAAAAAAATCATTAGAAATTTATATCCTATGCTTTGCCTCTACGTGGGACCCATGTAACTCCTTTACATTTTAAGATTTTGATCATCGATTAAAAATCTAATCCATTCATTATATTTAACATTATTTATTTTAATTAAGCAACATTATTTATTTTAATTAAGGAACTATGCTTCATCCAAATCAAATATGTGTACGGCCCATATTAGCTGAAAAATATATATTAATGTATAAATTATGAAAATACTTGAATTTATTTTCACATATCTTAGCATGTGACAATACTTTATAGAATTATTTATTCATGTAGAAATAACATTCAAATGGTTTAGATGTTAAAAATATTACTTCAAAATTTATATTTTAACATTAAATTATTTTATTACGTTGATTTTACACATTTATAAATAAAACCCATATGCAATGATGCTGGACAAATGAGAGGGTTTCCACGATAATATAAATGATGCTAAATATAATGAATTGACTTAATTTTCCATCACTTATTAAGATTTTAAACATGGAAGAAATTACATAGATAAAGAATTTCATTAAAGCAAGTCCGCTATAAAAATAGTATCTTTGTGAATAAATATATAATTATTAAAATTTTAAAAAATATATAATATTAAATGTAAAAGTTTGAAATATATATAATTTTTAGAATTATAAATAAATACATATAGATAAACATGATAAATGATTTTGATTTTAAAATTAAAAAACAGGCCGGGTCCATACAGCCCGCCTATGCATGCATGCCTCATACAGCCTAGAGCCTCCATGTAGCCTTTTATTCTAAACCATTTATCAAGTTTAACATATCCTATTTTATCATGCGATTAAAAACAGTTTCCTAGAAACTTATATTTTGTAAAAAACAAGCATCTTTTGAAAGTGAATATATAACTAGTCAAAAATAAAAAGGGGCTACATGGAGGCTTCGTGCGATCCATATCTATTATTGAATCATTAATCTTTTAAGTATTCTCAGGAAGAATGCTTTGAATGATTTAGAGGTTGAATTAATACATTTGGAATTGGGACATTCAATAGATAATTTTGCTACGTTGATATTACATATTAAACATATAGTGCCCGTTATGCAATGGAGGAAACGAATTTTACGTAATCATGCAGGTGGACTACAAAAGCGGTTGCCCTCGAGTCAAATGATGAAACTAATTTATCATGTTTTAAGAGTGATGACTCAATTTATAAATTGTTCATCATGTTTACCTATATAAATTTGTTTATGATTCCAATAATTACATGTATTACAAATCTTTTTACATATAAATTTTTAAAAATTTTAATATTTATATATGTCCGCTTTCAAAGTATGCCATTTTTTACGAAATATAAGCTTCCAATGAAAATTATTTTTGATAGCATGATAAAATAAGATGTGTTAAATATGATCAATAGTTTATATTTAAAAATATTTTAAAAGTAACAAAGAGTCTCCATGGAGGCTTTATATGACCCTGGTACATTGAATCATTACTCTTCTTAAAATACAAGGCCAAATTTGTAGTTACCAAAATTTCTCTTGTACCCACAAAGTTTCCTATTAAATTTTAACGCATTCACAACCTTTCACAAATTTTTCTCATAACCATAACATATCACTCAAAATTTCTTTTATATCTTTATCATCGAAACTTCCATTATGTACCAGCGTAGCTCCTGAAGAATTGAGGCTTCGCTGTAGGCCGTGAGTCCGAATCCCATTTCGGCCAGAAATGAGAGTGGGAGCTGTGGTCTCTCGTTTGGTCATTAGAAGCTGTCTTCTTGATTATTTGATGGAGCAGTATCTTCAGATTTTTAAGAATGTCTTAAGGCCTTCAATGTAATATGTGTTAAGATGTATATAAATATATTCCAATAAAAAAAACTTCCATTATGTACTTAATAAAAAGATTATTTTGTTTATTCAAATTTCAGTAATTGAAACAATTCAGCTCCAATTTTCACATAACAAACCTGTCTAAATTAATTTTTTAAAGCAGTAAGAAATTTTCGTCACTGAAATTTTTCAAACAACAACAATTTTAAGTAAATAAATTTTGGATGGGCAAAAATAATCTTTTAAAGGAGTATTTAGTAAATAAAATTTGATGGGCAAAATGGTGTTTTTATTAGATAGATAATGCAATTTTGATGGCATAAAGGGATATAAGGGATGCAATGTTGTGAATTTCATGGGTATATTAGAAATTAGGGACAAATATTGTGAACAGATGAGCAACCTTTTTTCTTTACAATTACATAAACTCACAGGGGGAATCCCTTCTTTTTGTTGTCATCTCACCTACAGTTACCCATTAGACTCATCGCAATCATCTTTTGGACATCTTTTACATAATCCTTCTCATTAACAATTCGTAAGTGACATTGCTGTTTGGAATCGAATAATCAAAACCATAGGATAGGCGTCTGTCAGGAAATAATCTAATTGGCAGTTTAAATAAATGTTATAGGATAGGGCTACCAAGCATTGGCTACTCTATTTTTTAATAATGAATCATAGGAAAGAAACATGGCCTCACATGCCAAGGCATGCTTGATTAAAACCAAAAAAAAAAAAAAAAAATCACGGAAAATGCTATCATGCATCTCAACCGCTCTAGGCTTTCCTTTTTGTCTTTTCCAAAGGAATAATGGCAATAACAAAGCAAATCATATATCTAGCTCCAACGCCACTTAATTTTCTTTGGTTTGCCAGATGAAATTATATCAATCAATAGCAACTTTTAAAAAACAGAGGAGATGGTCAAAAGTCTCATGCACTATCATGAAAAGAATCCAAATGATAGGGCAAGATTAGAACACAATCATATTTCGGATACATTAATAATAACTGATTGGGAAGAAATTCCCACTATGGAATTCCAATTCAAATGAAATGCATGCACTTATGAGCAAGAGGCCCCCTAATTTGCACGGAGCTAGGCATCACATTAAGAGGCCCGGATTATCGATAATGACACCACCGGTGCAATTCTTCCTCTCATGCATTCATGGAGTAAATCACCATATCATTATAAGTCTTTTCCACCTAGGTAGGTTCAATAGTATGGATTTTGTTGTGCCATTTTTTATAATCATGAACTATATTTTCAGTAAGTAGGTTCACTCGAGGCACATCTTTTTTGTCTTTCTTGTCTCTGCTCTAACAGCTTCCAGTGAGTCTCATTGTAGTCCTCTCACCGGTCATCTCTATCATCTGTAATTCACTCAAGATATCACCACCATCAAACTTAGATGATCCAGATTCAAATGCATTTGTATTACTACCAAGTGTACCTATAATAAATTTCTTCACTCAAAAGTCACATCAGTACAAGAGCTCAATCCGTTCTTATACTTGTCATTTTCACACATCTATGCCAAATTACATGCACCCAAATACACATGTTTCTACTTATGTGTCGACACATCCAACTACACACTACTTATGCATCAACTATCAAATAAATATGAACTACATTCTATTTTCCAACATCTTCACATTCTCAAGACCCTCTGAACACAACTAATGTCATCATATTCTTGGAACCAATAACCGTTATCTAATGCAGACTCAAGAAAACCAATTGAACTCCACATAATCTCCATGTATTTTCAATTTTGGCACAATCTTATATAATAAAAAATGAAGAACAATATAGCTCAATGAAGTTCATCATTCCACTCCATATGAACTATCTCCACACAACATCAATCATATGATCACTCCAGATCTACTCATGAACCACCAAGTTGCAACTCCAGCTTATGAAACTCAGATTCAACCTTTATCCAATTTGTAAAATTTAACCTTTAACTCTTAACCTCATTTGTAAGACCTAAACTCTAATCTTATTTATGTAGTTAAAGTTTAGGTTGGAATTTAGATTGACAAGTTTTCTTTTGAGTTAAGAATGATAAATTTAAAATTTTCACACAATATATAATAATTACCCAATTTCATAAGCAAAAAAAGTAATGCATAGTTGAACTAATTTTTTTAAAATTAGTAATGTAAATTGTATTGCTAAGAAAAAATTTAACTTTTAAGATAAGATAAAAGAAGAAAGCTAATAAATTTAATGGTAAATAGCATAAATACAGACAAAGATGTAAATGAGAATAATATAATTTTAACATAATAATTATTATTCAAACATGAATATAAATAATATAAATACAAAAATATGAAGAAATATTATTTATGTCATATAAAATATAAATAGAAAAATTAAGCTTGAGTTCGAGTTTACTTGAACCCTAACCTATTTACCAATCAAATTCCTCATGTTTGAATTTAAAAAACAAGCCCAAGCATTAATCTATAGTGGTTCAATAGCTGACTTGGGCTTAACCTAACTCATGTTACACCCCAACAAACTATTGTTTCAAGCAACGTGAACTTAATTTAACCTCATCACTATTGATATTCATGATCCAATCTAACCATGCTAGTGATGTAACATCCTTTTAGTTCAGGTCATTTACATGAATTAAAGTACCTCAGGTTATGTAGATCTAAATATTAGAATCTCTTTAATTATCATGTGATTTTTTATTTGTATACGTCATCAAATCTACATCAATAAAGAAAAATGTACCCAATTTGACGCCCTACCGACATATTCCTACCATCCTCAAAGGAATCCATAATTGAAATATGAAAATCTAACTTTGAGACTATCAAATATGGGCAACACATGTAACACTTGGGTACACTTAACATGCCCCTTATCTATGGATTTTCTTCCCCACAAGCTAGCTAAGAAATCCTTGCCGCATGAACCTTTTCCTCATATAGTTATCATTGTAATCTCACATCACCATCAACTTTATCTTCTAATAAATGAACCATAAATCAAACTCAATTAACAACATCAACTCGCCATTCTGACGTGGATACCATTGACATGGACCATCGATGGCCACCTATTAGGTCAAAAATGAGAGAGAGAAAATTAAGGACAGTAGTAATAGTGAAAAATAGAACCAAGCTTCACTTCAGACATATTATGACATCACTTTCCTTAAGATCATTGTGCTACCTTATCTACTGCTTAGGATAATTTCGCAATTGCCTCTAACATGCAAAAAATGATACCTAGAATTGGAAATGTCTCCTCTTCTAGACACATGAACACTTAACGACAAAATTGTTTATTGAATAGAGAGAATTTCAAAACAAGATGACAAAGTTGCCAAAATTTATTAAGACATCTCTGTTTTTCTAAATTAAGACAATCTATGAAGATGTGTGAAAGAAGACAACATAATATTTTAGAAAACAAGGGAAGTGGTGTTTCAAAGAGCTAAAGGGAGCAATTGAATTGAATGGTTATGTTGTTTATGCAACCCATATTTATATATTTGAAAAGCCCCACTATGCAACCATTCTACATCATCCCATGCCATTTTGTAGATTTGTGTTTCAGATTAGATGTTAGATGTTTGAAATTCAAATCCAATGTTTGCATCCATTTCTATATATAGAATGACTAAAAAATAATCGATGGCAAGCCTCAATCCCATGACTGACTGCCAAAGTCATTACCACCTAAGCTAGAATTTTTATATTATATATCTTTGATATAATATAACATATATTATAACTTTTAATATTCTAATTCTAACACCACCTTCCTTACTCTCATCACAATTGTCAATCTTTATCATCATCGGTCATCTTTAAAATCTCTGTCTAGTGAGCCAATGACACGCTATTAGAGTTCTCACCTTTGTTCAATGATGGAGCTTGAAATTAGTCATCTTTTACAAACAAGGGTAGCAATACCCATTCGCATATCCAATCATTGTTCATCTATCAATTTCTACTTCTTTGCTATCAATAGATGCAACCCACTACGATCTTTACTTTAAGTGGCAAAAATTATCTTCCCTTATTCATCACTAACCTCCTTAGCAGTGTCTACTTCTTATCTTTATGAGTATGCTTGGAAAGTTAGAAAACTTTAAGATGAAAACTTTTTGATGTAAAAGTTGTTAAATTGACACAAAATAATGTGATGTGATGGGGATAATAATAAGTAGTAAAGAGGATAAAGTTAAAATAGATAGGTTAGTTGTACAGAAAATTGTATAGAAATGATTGAAAAGTAAGGTAGTTGTATATAAATATGTAAAGAAATAATTAAAAAATATAGTAGTTATGGAAAGTGAAAAATTTTAATTTGAAAAATTTTAACTTTACATGTTTTTTTGATTACCAAACATACCCTATGTTGTCATCATCTTCACTGGCAAATCCTATCAATCATTCTTCCTCTTCATAAAGTTACTAATCCTTTAGCACAAACAACACTAACAAAATAAGTAACCAAGATCATTGGCCTAGCATAACTCAACAACACACCAAACTCTTAACCAACACCTAAATCTCCACAACCACACATCCATGCTAATTTGATCTACTCACAATCATCCATCAACTATCGAATTAGAACTTGCAACTACCATAAAAATAAGTTGTTCTTTCACAATCAACCACCATGATCCACCTATAAAAACTTGATGTAACAAAAATCTATTTCCTAGATCACAAAATCATAACCATAGCTTTGATACCACTTATCAGAAAATATAATTTAAGTCAATAAAAATTATTATGGAAGTATATATAGCTATCAAGATAAAATAACTACAAAATCGAACACGCAAGACAGATTTTTGATAAATTTCCTTCAATTAAGAATGGGAAACCATGAGAGATACAAATCCATTGTAATAAATGAATTACAACAAGATATAAACTAAAATGACTTATGCATTCATTATCTAGACATCTAACATGCATCTTGTTTGGACTCTTTTAGGGATAATTCAAATCATAGTTAAATAATACGAAAATATCCAATAATCCACTCACTATATAATAATTGGACAAATAATTATATTATTCTTTTCATCAAAATCAAAAGATACATTAGAAGATTTTGTGTCATATATAACACTGATTTTATATTTCTTTAGAAGAAAACTCTTAGCTAAAAGAATTGAATACAATAGTCCAAAACTATTAACATTGTGATAGTAAAATGATGATAAAAGGCCTCAAATTTTGGTCCCTAACTTTGTACCTGCTTAGGGCCAATCAATTAACAACGACTTGATTGATGAAGTTATGGTCCAAAACTAGTAACATTAACGAAGGATTGCATGATATCTATGTGACATGAATAACAACAGTTGCATGGCAACTACATGACATGTGTAACAATGATTTTCTACCTAACCAATTAATTGATAATGACTCAATAAGTTGGAATAAGTGAGAGACCCATTGACTACACTAATAATCCTAAGAAGTAAGCATGTTCTACTTATGGCTTCTATTATTAAATGTATTAATGATTTTTGACATGCTGTTGCATTTTTCTTTTAACTTTGAAATAAATTCATTAGGATTCTAGCATGACCTGAGCTTAATTGGGTTTGATGAGTTTGACTAAGTTTATAAGGTTTGATCAAGATGATTAGTCTTTTGAATTAATGGGAAAATCTCAGGCTAAACTAGGCTAACTATAAAGTTTTGGGCCAACTAGTTTCCAAATATGAGCTTCTTCTAGTTACATGTGTACAAATCATGATGAATCTAGCATATTCCTAATCTTAGATTGACAAAAATTCATCTCTTGACTAGTTAATATTGTGTGACTTCACCCTTGATGCATTGTACATGTTCATGAGTTGTTGTAAATTAGTGGGTCTCACAGATCATATATACTCTAATATAATGAAAAATGCCAACATAAAATTAGCATGATGATTCTAGCTAAACCAAAGATAAGATCTAACAAATAGATCCAACATGATCTAATTGCTCATATAATGAAAATTAGGTGATGTTTGGTGATTCTAATAACATGACAACTTAATTTGAATAGCATGGCAACACAATGTCTTATGTAGATAAAACAATTACTCAAAATTAAAGCAACATAATAGCCTAAGTCGAATAACGTGTCAACTAGAGTCAATCCAGATAATGACTCAAGTTAGCAAGAATACAATTTAAGTCCAACAACATAATAACTTAACTAAAACAACATGGTGGTTATAAATTGATAACATAAATAACCATGATCCATGCAAGACAAGAGATAAAAACTTAATCTTGCACTTTAGATTGTGGATCCTATGGATACCTATACGGAGATCTTCCATATAAGGATTAAACAAGTCTCTTTACCTTAACAACTAAAGAGAAAAGGACTGATGACACTTTAATAAAATTTTAGAAAAGAAGAAAATTTGAAAACAAGAGAAGAAACGAGCACAAGAGCTACTAGGAAGCCTTAAAATGCATGCCAAATGACCTACATAAGACCTTTATTATGATTTTTAGAAAGAGGGTCAATACCATGACTATTTTTAAATTTCACGAGTAATTTTGAGTTACCCACAACATACAGCATCATGGTTAATTCTAGGCTACCCACGACATTTAATACTACGACTAAGTCAAGATTACCCATGATATTTAGACGGTCATAGTACTAGTAAACAACAATTAATTTTCAATAGCCCCTCATGCTTTATGGAATGACATGTATTATTAATATTTTTCTAAGTTTAACTCATGCCTCTTCACATCACCAAACAAGATACATGGATAACCTCTTCTCTAACACCCTCATCAAGGTATCTTAAGAATTACATAACAATTCCTCCCAAATAGATTCACTGAATTCCTCATTAATACCCTACTATGTAGGACTTTTCATGTATATTTATGCAAAACTAATCCAAACTCTTATGTATTCATCATGAACTCTTACATGTGAACTATTATGCAACTAATCCACATGTGGAATACAAACCTTAACATTATTATCTATTGATTTTACCTTTAGATTATCTTAGAGTACTTTATTTCTAATTTCGTCTTTTTTATTTTATTATTTATCTATCTTAACATTCTCATTTCTACTAAACTTATCCAATGTATATATTAACTATCAAATATTTTGCTCTATATAACATAGGTGGTCTAATTCCTATCCAATAAAATTCTTTTTAGTTTAATTAGAATTCGAAAAATTATAAAAGATTCCTAGAGTGTTCTATCATTTCTTTCATCTTGCATAAATTCTATTTATAATATTTTTCTCAATTTCTGTATTTTCTTAAACTAATAATCTTCAATATCAAAAGTGGCCAATTATTGGTACTATTTGGTCTGAAAGCTGCATTTCATCTATTCAAATTTTATTTGACTAATTCTGATATAATTAAATTCTAAAATATCTTTCTAGTTATTTAACTTCAAGCATCTCTTATTTTATTCATTAGGACTACATCACATAAAGATGGTTTTTTGTAACTATCTAATAAGTTCATCCATAACTAAAATGAAAAGGTAAAAATTTAAGGCTAAACAAAGATGCAAATTTCTATAATTGAATGAGCACCCATATCTATGCTCATGATTCTTAAATTTGTTAAAACTCTATCATAGATATCGCTCTCTAACAACATCATTATATCTATTGATAATTCTTTATTCTAGCACTTTTTTTGAAACTCTATCGTATGCTTTTTAAATTCATAAAAACTATGCGTTTCTTTTTCTTCTCTCTACACTTTTCAAATAAGTGTCCAAGAAAAAAGATAACTCCAGTGGTTAAACTTCTTGATATAAAACCAAATTGATTTTTGGAGAAATTTTTTCATCAGTCTTTATTCAACCAAATTTTTTCATAGATTCATTACATGACTCATTAGTTTTAATTCACAAGGATTTACATAATTTTAAATCTCTAATATTTTTATAGATTAGTGTTATACTACTTTTTCTTCATTCATATAATCTTTGCTTTATTCTTATAATCTATTTAAAGAAATTTATTAACTAATTTATTGATATGTCAATTATGTACCATACATTATGAGTGCTTTCATATGCATAAATGTTGGGTAAATAATAGTATTAAGAGAATAAATGTCAAAATAAACTCAATTAGTCATACGATCAAGTGAATCAAATGTAAAATGGATGCGAAGATTCAAATATTTGAACGCTAAAAAGGAAAAGGCATTCAAGAAGAAGAATTTAAAGTGTACAATGTGGACTCAATCATACAAATTTCTAAATCAATAATAATTTTAATGATTAATAACACAATTAAAATGAAATGAAGCTCCTAATAATGTTTTCGGTTAAGTTTGAGATTAAATGCCAAAACAAGATCAGTAAAGTATAAGTACTCATATTTGGTTACTAGTCATACAATCAAGAGAATTAAATATAGAATGAATATGAAGAGTTAAATATTTGAAAGCTGAAAAGGAAAAGGCATTCATGAAGAAGAATTTAGAGTGTCTAATGTGAACTCGATCATAAAAAATTATAAATTAATGATAATTTTTATGATTAACAACATAATTGAAATTAAATGAAGCTAGTAATAATTTTTAAATTAAGTTTGCTCAAGATAAAAATTCAAAATTCAAAATATGCAATTGCAGCAATTGAAGTTGCACACTATGTCGACTTCATAACTTCACTATGCCGCTTGGGTGAAGTCGTAAGCCAAGCCAACTCCTAGAATGAACTCGAATAAATTTTTAAAGGCAGAGCTGAAAAGATGTTAAGTAAAAGTGAAATCATACTCGAAGTTAACTTCACTATGCAATTTAAATGAAGTCACCACCGAAGTTAACTTCAAAAGCAACTTCAAAAGGGATTTCAAAATAGAAATGAGATAAAGAAACCATATACTTGTGAATTCGCACCCAAAGTCAACCCTATTTGTGACTTGGATGAAATCACACACAAAGTCGATCTCATTTGTGACTTCAGAAGGATCTCAAAAGGAAAGTAGTTGCTATAAAAAAATGCAATTTGAATTTACAACCAAAATCGAATTCAACTATAACTTGAGTAAAGTCACATCCAAAGTCAACTCTACCTATGACTTGGAAGACATACAAGAAAAAAGACTTTATTAGGAGAACAAACAAGTTAAAGGAAATAGCCAAGTCAACCTTCACTGCAACTTAAATGAAAATACACCCAAAGTTGACTCCACCTATAACATAGAAGACATACAAAAAAGAAAATATTGCCGGAAGGAAAAATCAATTTGAAGTCAATAGCCAAATTAACCTCAATTGTAACTTAAGTGAAGTAGCATGTCAAGTTGAACTCACTTGCAACTTCAACTATAACAGTCATAAAAATTTTAAATATTAACATATTAAATTCGCACCACCTATCTCTAAAAGGCCATGCTTTCCTCATGCCTTTAAATATCTCTCCAAGTAGAGCTAAGAGAGTTAGCTAAGCAATTGGATGAGCTGTCACTTTCCTATTTTAAAGGCTACTTACATAAGATTTCAAGTCAACCTCTATGATCCAACAGTGAAACTTTTTTATTCATTGTTCTACTATAAATTAAGAGCTTGTTATGCTTCATCTCTAGATTTTCTCTTATTGATCATTTGATTGTAATTGTTGGCTTATATTGGAGACCAAGATCAACTAATTGATAAAAAATGAAGATTGGTTAGAGCAATGTTCACGAATAGTTTGTGGATTATGTGTAAACCCCCTAGAGCTGGAATCTAAGGGAGAGTATGTGTTCTAAGTTATAATCTAAATTTATAATGGAACTTAGTACACAAGGCATATGTGTCTAGAAGAGTACAGTAGAGAGTTTCCTAAACTGCTATAAAAAATATCTATCTTCTCGTATCTTTAATTTGCTTTACTTTAGCTCTAAATTTGTACTTAACACATTTAGTTCAAGAAAAATAAAATTATAAACAGTTAATACTTCGACCAAAAAAATTTTATAAAAACACAATTCGCTCATCATCTCTTGGGTTAAGCTAAGTTAATGGGACAAATATACGATAGTACAAAAATAGAGATCAATACAGTCTAAAATAATAAGAGAAATTTTGACACTATTTCAAATGTATCTAACCAAAAAAATAGAAAAAAACAGACCTAAAATGAGAACTTCAGGGAGAAACACAATTTGAATTATATTTCCCAGGGTAAAACGGTCCAAATCATGTTTCACCCGAAAACTTGTTTAATGTACTAATTTTATAAGATTTTGAGTACTTTTTGAGAGGGAACTATTAAGCACTTGAGAAATATGAATTTGGGGATCTTTGAGCATTATTTTGAAGATAAGGTTTTGAAATAAACAAAAACTAAAAAAGCGAAGACAAAAGAAGCGAGTTTGGGCAAGATTTTCAAAACATCATTGAAGATTCAAACAAATAAGTTTTAACTTCTTTGCTCTTTTGGTTTAATTTTCATAGATTTTGATAGATTCTTTCAGTAATATTATCATGTCTTTTAAAGTGATTAAAGTTATGTCTGGCTAAATCTCTTTTCTTTGGTTTAGGGATACAAAATGTGAAACTATGCATGTGCATTAATCGGATATTTTGTAATTTTAATTGCTTTCTTGGTGTATGGGCCCATATTTTTGTATAACTTTATATATGAGGTGAAGGACTAAAAAGAGAAAATCTAATATAGGATAATTGAGATATTAAATTTACATCTTAGACTATGAAAATAAGATAAACACCTTTAAAAATTTTATAAACTACCACAAAACTTAATAAATTCTAATCAATATAATCTCATGAAAATAGGTAATTATGAAAATTGAGTTAAGTCTTTTATGATTTGAAAGTGAATATGATATTATAATTGAATTTGTTCTCCTTTAATACAAATTATTTGGACTAAACAAGAAAGTCAATTATTCATCGCAGAAAAGTTTTTACATATGGAACCTTAGTTCTTAGACCTCTCGTATCCTTGATCCTAAACTTTGTTTACTTGTAGAGATTAGTAGATTCTTTTTTCATATCACTTTTTTTAGTTTATTCACACATTTGATTGGCTTTAAAGTACCCTATGTTATTAAAGTCTTCAGTTTCTTCTATTCCTCGAGAGATTAATTTTTAATGTACTCCGAGCTACCACTCACAAACTTGCGAATAGCCCAACATTTATACTTATATCTCTCATGTACTTTCATACTTCAATTAGTATATTATTTAATCCTCACACCTCCTATTTTCATTTTATTAAGACTACTTTTACTTTAAATATTCGAAATTTTTATATTTCTTTCTTTTGAAACAATTATCTCATCCTAAATGTTATAACGGATCACTATTTAGTAAACTATAAAGATAGATTTTTCATCTTTCTTTAATTTTATTATCTTTTAATAAAATTCTTTGATCTTATCTTCTAATGCATCTAACATGCACTAAGTATTTCCTTTATTTTGCTTAATTTAGCTAATTTAAGTATGTTCTCCTTGTCATTACTTAAATTTTTTTAGTAAATTTTTTTAGATAGTTTATATTGTTATAAGTTTATATTAATTTTTATTGGTCCATCATATTTAAACTTTTTTGTTTGTCATTTATAGTCTTTTAAACAATTTCATTTTACTACCAAGTTTCACTATGTAAGAATCTATTATTTTTATATATTCCTCTCCTACTTTGTACAATTTTTTTCATGCACTCTATCAATATATTCTACATTGATTCTACTTTAATTTTTTCATGTTTTGATTTGCATTCTTCTCTCATTCTTTTATTTAAAAACTCCATGTCAATATCCCTTAAATTTCATTATTTAGTTTTTAAAATTGTATTATTTTATATTTTATTGTCTCTTTATGTATACATATTTATGTGTGTATTCATTTAAACTCACACCTAGGAGAACCTTGCAATTTATGATATAGGAATTTATAGAGGAAATCAATAATTATTATTTATAAACGGTTATTACTATAGTTAAAATGTGAAATTATTCTTCATTGGACATATTGTTGGAACAAATCCAAGACATCTATTATGTTTTCTACCATGGGAAGAACGTAATGGTTGCGACGTCATACTGCTTTCCAGACACACTCTTAGTTCATGTTGGTCCAAACAAATCCATATTCAATAACTGTATAAGTTGTGATGTTGACACAATATTTTTAGGATGAAAAGAAATCTTCCTTTGTTTTTCAAATTTGCATGAATCATACACATGTTCCACATTTACTTCAAATTTAAGTAAACCTTTCACAAGATCTCAAGATCATAATTTTGTTGTCTCATACATTTTAACTTTACGTTTTATACCTTTTTGATTTTATACCTTTTAATTTTGTCAAACAATGCCAAAATAAATAAATGGATATGTAAGTCTACTAATTTTATTATTTTGATTCTATACCTTTTAATTTTGTTGAATATGCCCAAACAAATAAATGGATATATAAGTCTAATAATTTCATTATTTTGATTTTATGCCTTTTAATTTTTTCAAATAATGCACAAACAAATATTCGATGTTGTTGAAACTTAATGTCTTAGTCAAACAAATAATTTTCAATGAAAATGGACGAATTTGATGTTGATTTAATTACCAAAGTCTGTTCTTGTACCAGTATCGTAGAAGTAATTTCCTATTACAAGCGATTGAGTTAAGAAGGAAAATTTATCTCATTCTTGAACCTATTTTTCCTTTACACTTTTTGAATATATCATATTGTTTTTACCAAATTTTTTTCTAAGACAATTTTTATTACTAACTTGATTGTACCTCTAAAATACAAAGTGAACAATTCCAGTTTCATGATTTTTGATACCGTGATAAAACAAATAATTGTGAACAATGTAAAACAAAATAACTTGATTATTTTCTAATCATAGAGAATATGTAATTTTAAGCAATTGCTCTCATCCAAGACTTCGAGTTGGTTGATTTTTGGTATGGTGATAAAACAATTTGTTGGTCCCATGTAATGACTAATTAATAATTAATCACAACGATGAATCCGTCGATCACAAAATAAATCACACAACTATAGTAGTTTAGTCACCCACTATCCTACTTCACTCTTCAAGTATAAATACTTGGGTTTCACTAGTCAACTGCAACACAAGTTACAGTAGTAGAATCAATCAGATAATTTTTGGGATTAGTGCTAAGCTCCAAGTGGGCTCGTAAAACAATCTCTTAATTCGGTCACAATCAAACTCAAGGTAATACAAATTTCAAAAAGAAAATAATACCAAACCAGTTTAGCACATCCGGAACAACAGCATCATCATAGTGTTGAGAGCAATATGCAATTTTAAATCACCACAATAATTGCACTTGAGAAAGGCGCTTTATCTTCAAAATATTTCTTCGCAAAAAGAGCAACTTGATTTTATCAATCTTGAGAACTTGTGGTTGATTTCTCTTGATCTTCTAGCTCTCCTAGGTCCTCCTTTTATAGCTTTTTAATCACCAGAAACGCTTCAAATCCGAAATTTTTGGCATCCTGAAAAAATTGAACTTTTCAAATAAAAAGGTCGACCTTTTGCTACTCCTGCTAGAACAGAGTGTTTTCAGCACGAAAAGGTCAAACTTTTTCCCTATTTTCATAATCCGAATTTTGGAAAAAAAAGTCCTACTTCAAGTGAGTTAATCCACTTAAGTTAAGAATAAACGAATAAACCAATTTTGATTTAAGATTAACCACAACTCCAAAAGAGCATATTCCATTATCATTCTAAGTAAAGTTTATCAAATGAGCATATTTTAGGATTATTTCATGCATATTAAGTAGCATATTCCATTTTAAAGATATCTCTTTTTCTCAAATGCAATCTCATTGCAATTAGTATTATAAACTCAAAAGTGATAATTCCGCAAACACACGACTCTTTTCGAAAATTCAAAACACAATTTCACAATATCAATATTAATAACATAAACCATATATGTTTTATCACCATCAAAACCAAT
>JAXCLR010000105.1:46739427-46764986 GCA_035584095.1 Annona squamosa
CGGCGGCACTCACAGGTGATGGCGATTTAGGCGACAGCAATAGATGCGCAAAAGATGCTATAATAAGATGGTACTAGGCACTGTAGAAGATGTTGTAGCCAGCATCGAGATGGAGGAGAAGGGGTAATTAGTGAGGGAGATAGGAGAGAGAGAGAGAGAGAGAGAGACTTGTTGAGGGGGAAGGAGATTCGGGAGGCATTCACAAGCGACAACTAGTCACCTCAAGGACAGCAAAACAGGCGATGGCGGCTAGATTGCAAAAGACGTTGTAGTCGACTAATTAGCGAAGGGAGAAAAATCGAAAGTGGGGAAATAAAATCTTTAGGGTCTAGGAAACTGATATACATAACCCCTCAGTTAACATATTGTAAATGGATTGAATGGGTTAAACAAATTAAATAGACCATTAAACATGTTGATGGAATGTAAAATCTCAACTCTAATCCATTTATTTATTTAACTAATTGAACTAGTTGGCAGATTATAAACCATTTATTCAAATATCCCGACCCAAGCCTATTTATAAATAGGGTAGACGGACAGGTTAACATGTTAATCATGACAATTAACACCCCTACTTAAAATATCAAAAATCCATGGATGCAAAAACCCTAAAATCATAGTAATATATGTAAATAAATGTAGTAATAATGAAAAATATCGATTATCAATTTAAAAAATAATATATTAATAACATATTTCTTATATAACAAACTCAATAAATAATATACACCTATATTCTTTTCATATTTTAAATATAATAGAAATTACAGGAAAATATACAAAGATATAAAGTTTACTTTTTAGAAATACTTCTTAAATTAAATAGATTAATTTTCTGTATTTTAAATTTTGCAAATTCCCCACTATAAGTAATATTAAAAATAATGTTCTCCTATGTGATGGAAAAATACAAGAAAATAAGTAAATATATATTTTTTGAACATTTCCAATAGTAAATAAATTAATTTCATACCATTTCAATCTTGCAAATTCCCACCATAATTAATATTAAAAATTAATTTTCTTGTATGTTCCATAATACAAGAAAATTAATTTTTAATATTACTTATTGTCTTGCATATAAGAGAAACAAAATGAAACAAACTATATTAGTATATTATTTCTCAAATTTATTATGTAACAAAATTTATTTTATTTATTTGTTTATTAAATCAGTTATTAATATTGTTACTTCATTAATAATGTTTATTTATACATTATTATTTTAAGGATTCTTGCTTACATGGATAACAAGGGCATTTTATTCATTTCAAAAAATTATTAAAATGATGAAGATGATACCCTAGTAAAAGAGATACACCTACAATTTCATGCAAAACATTTTAGCTACCATAGTTGTTAAAAAGCGTAAGGCACACTTGGGTGCCAACGATCGTTGGGGCCTAGGAGTGGGCACACAAGTGGAGCATGCATCTAAGTAAGGTGCCTATAATATAACATTAAACAGAAATGCTTCTATGAAACTTCCTTCATTTTCAACATCTAGATGGTTAATGAAAATCCACTCCGTCTATTGTGTTTAGTACCATTTATGTTATTATGGGAACCCTTTCATTTGTCTAATATAGGCCCCATTTACAAACATGTAAAAGCAACATAATAAAATAATTTAATGCTAAATATATATTTTAAGTAGTATTTTCAACATCTAAACTATCTAAAATATCATTACTACATGAATAAATGATTTTATAAAGTATTACTACATTCTAATACATATGTGAATAGATCTAAGCATTTTTCTTAATTTACACATGAATGTACTTAATTTTGAGCAAATGTGGCCTACGTACATATTGAATTTGGATGAAAATTGGTCTCCTGACTAAACAAACGATGTTAAATATAATGATGGATTAGATTTTCCATCAAGAGTTGAAATCTTAAAATTTAAGGGAGTAATATAGAACTGCTTCTATGTAACCCAATAACGTAGAAGTGGGCCTGAACATTAAATAGATTTTATGAATAAAGGAAGGCAAAAGTGAAGAAGTCAACCCTATTTGACCATTAGAAATTTATATATTTTCAAGCAAAATAAATTAGGCACACCTCAAGGCTTGAGAGGTATAAATAAATGAGGCCTAAGCCTAAGCGCATGCCTAGGTGCGCCTTTAACAACTATGGTAGGTATATTTGCAATCTATCCAACTAAGGGATTCACCTGCAACATGTGTCAAATTGTGTGGCCATATCTGCAAAACACCCGCACCAAACACCATAATTTACCCTCATTCAGGTAAGCTAGGCCTCAGGCATTTACCTAGTGGAGTAGAGCTTTATAGGAAGTAGGATCCAAAAGTTTCTCCTCCAGTGCTTTTGAAGGCAATTTAATGCCTTGAAATTCGTGAAAAGCACTGGTGCATCTAAATAGGTTGTGTGTGTATTGGTGAAACAGCACTTGGCCCCTTGGTATGCACAGCCAATTGAAGCCTTATGGTTTGGAGCTTGTGATTAGTACGCTCTGGTGATCTGCGAATAAAAGTCGATCAGGAGTACAGGAAATTAAGAGATGAGAGAACAACATCTTTCACTATAGCTGGTGCCAGCAGATATGACAATAGAAGCAATGTGACCTTGGTCTAATCTGGACTCAACTACAGCTGGTCAGATAATAAAAATAAGTGCACCAATCCCATGCTACTAGCCGCAACTCGGTTGGAAAACCTTTTTTTATTTTTTTAATGGATATGTGGGACCTACCTAGATTGGTTAGCATGCCAAATTTTAAATTTTTATTTTTAACATATTTCTATTTTTGAAAATCAAAAAACGCACAGAAAAGAAAAAAAATTTGGCCATTGCAGCCAGCTGCATGAGATTGGGGCCGTAAAGAAAACGTCCAGTAACTTTCTGCATCATCAAATTAGCGCTTTCATGCATATTTTGAAACATTTAACACATACGGCAAATCCCAATTTAAGCAATTACACATCTTAGCTACCAATTATGCATTAAAAATCCTATGGACTATTCCGCACCTAAAAGAAAACATCAAACCCTATTCTACTTCGCAGCGATACCACGGCCAGGTTCTTTAAAATAGCAATACAAGAAGTGAGAGTGACTGCAGGGAATGAAAAAACATACTAAAACCAGGATCCATGTCTTTGTCACTGAATAGCTGTTGTGGTTGTGACGATTTAGTCTCCAAAGTCATCTCTGTGATACAGGAATGAGACAAAGGAGCATCACAGGGGTTGCTGTCATTGTCAACACTGCTGAGACAATTGGATCAAAGATTAAAATAGGAAAAAAATAAAAATCACAACAAAATAAATGTAATATTTACTCAAAAGAAATTTAAGAAAAATTTGCAACAAGAAAAAACGAGAATGTAAAGTAAATAGAAACAAAAACAAAATTAATCTGTCAAAAAATATATTTAATAAGGTGGTGACAGGAGAAACTTAGTTCAACTCTAATTCTATCATGATGTCACACATAGCAGCTACCATCACAAAATAATAATAATAATAATAATAATAATAATAATAAGATTTATCTATTTGAATGCATTTGAAATTTGCGAAAAATTTTAATAATATTAAGAGGTTGATGTGATAACTACTATTCACGTTCCAATTTTTACTCATTAATGTGGCTTATAGCACACCACTTTTTTAGAAAAGATCAAGATAAGGGTGAGATACCCAATTTCAAAACCATGTTTTCTAGCAGAATATAAAGTTCCAACATGAGTCATGACCTGGCTTTCTGGATATGAAACATCGCAATCACTCTCTCGATTTACAGTGTGTTGGAAAAGGAGAGAAACCCATGAATTGGTTTTATGTGATGAGTTTCGGGCATTTGTTATGGATACAAGGAAAAGAGGAAGCTACAAGGTTATTGTTAGTCATTATGCTTAAGTCTTGGACTGAAAAAATATTCTCCAACATTCCGCTTCAAGCTGGGGGACGTTATGCAACCAGCTTGCAAATTTTGACCATAATAGAAACACTTTGTATGATAAAGTATCTAAAGTGAGAAGTTGCAGAAATCACCCTCATCAATAGCACTCTGTGCAAAATATTGATTGATGCATTAGCCCTCTAATACAATAACAACTTGCACTCTTGTTCAAGTAATACAATCAAGAGCTTGTCCCTTAAAAGTTTAAACATAAAAATTTGAAATGCATGCATGAATAACATGTTAAAGAACATAAAAATTTGAAATGCATGCATGCATGAATAACATGTTAAAGAAATCAAACACTCCTTCCTGAATGTCCCAGAGCTATAATGGATGACACCAAGCTTAATATCTTAAATTTAGAATTGGTAATGTTTGATCTAACAAAACCAACACAAATGATAATTACTAGTCTAATCGATAGAAATTAATAACAATAGACTTATTTTCATAAAACACGTAAGGTTGTCTTCAAACAGCACTACCAAGATCTAGATACATGCCAAGAAAATACTGAAATTTTTACCCAGTTAGCTGAGAATCAATCTTTTTTTTTTCACTTGCACAAAAAATAACCACATTAAGATTTTCCTGTACTTCTTTTATTTTGCACCTTTCAAATGACAATCTTCCAATGATAAAGACAGAAAATAGGGGAAAAAAAAAAAGACTCTTGACTATGTGTATTTTGATGATAGCATGGCATTGTGATGATGACATTGTTGGTCATTACTGAAGACAGAGTGTGAAAATGGAGAAAGGTGGTATGTGAAAGTGAATTGTCCAAAATTAACTTTCTCAAGGACGAATGTGCTAACATGGAGAATGGGTTTTGAATCCTACTGATGACATGATGCAAATTGAAATGTTACAGGTTACGTTCCTGTTGTATTATGTATGACCTTTACTTTGCAAGTTTTTGTGGCACATTGCATTTGTTATGATCTGTTTGTTTCATGAACATTTTTGTTGGTAGAATCAATTCTGGTCGGACAAATTATAAGAAGAAACTTGGGTATCATGTTGAGTATGAATGGTGTTTTTGAGATTACATTGATGATCAGGATGCTGTTAAATAATGCATGACAGAGACATGTTTCA
Source organism: Annona squamosa (assembly GCA_035584095.1). Taxonomy (NCBI): domain Eukaryota; kingdom Viridiplantae; phylum Streptophyta; class Magnoliopsida; order Magnoliales; family Annonaceae; genus Annona; species Annona squamosa. Next base: position 46,744,471 of record JAXCLR010000105.1, read on the forward strand.
TCGAGTTGTGTGAATGCAAGATTTGTGTTTATGTTGCTAATAACTTGCTTTGCAGCGTGGTCATGACTTGCCACGGCATCGTGACCCTGGTTGTGTGTTTGGTTTAAAACTTGAAAACTTGACTAAAAATAGACTGGTTCTAGATTGGATTTTGATAATGAGTTTTGAATCATTAGTTGTTACATGGACATATTTTGAAATTTTTTTCTTCCAGGAATAACTAATTTTTATAGAACAAAATAATTTAAAAAATCAAAATAAGTTTTTTATACCTGTCAGAAACATCCACAGTTTCAACAGAAAACATCACATTTCAAATGCTGCACCATTCTTGTAAATTGTCCAACAAGCAAAATTGTTGGAGTTTCCATTAAAGGTTGACTATTTTGTGTGGGAACGTTGAAGATTTCCTGGAGAAGAATCAAATGTTTTCAGTCAGCAAGGTTGCCTGGTTATGCGGTTTTTGTGCTTTGTTGGTTGACTTTGTCTTGCAGTTGCTACATGTGGCCTGGGTCTTCAAAGCTATAAATAGCATGGATGTTTAGCACAAGAGTAGTGACTTTTTACAGAGTTTTAAAGCTCCAAACTAGTGTGATTGGAAAATCATTTGAAGGCTCTAATTTGAGAATGGTCTGCCCTGTTTTCTGCTGAAGCTTAGATAAAGAAAACTTTGATTGGAGAATCTTGAAAATTGATGGGGAAAGCTTCTGTGCAAATCAGTGTTTGTATGATTTAAATTATTTTGTGTTTTAAGGGTGTATTGCCCTGCGGGTTGTGTTTAAACACCAAGACGAAGTGAACCAACAAGTAGGTGGGACTTAGTCGATTACTTCAACTGTTCAACGCCACGTAGAGCCAAATTAATCCGGGAAGAGTTTTAGAGAACTGTTTCACTTATAACTGTGTTGATCAGTTGACTACTCAAATCTAGGCACATGGTGCTTGGAAAGTGGTTAGGACTGTTTGGCTAAACCGCTATAATTCTGTGTGATTTTCTTTAGATTGGATTGGAGTTGTTTGTGATAGCATTAACCGAGTAACAAGATTGTCATTCCAAGAATATTTGAGTTCCCAATTTAAATTGATAAAACATTTCATTAGACTCAATTCACCACCCTCTTGAGGCGCAACCGTGGATTTGGGAAAAAACTAAAAAATGTAGGGGGAAAAAGAAATTTCCACCACTTCTTGCCACACTTTCCCCATATAAAAACAGAGCTAGAAAAAAAAGAAAAATAAACAAACCTAATCTCTGAATTTAGAGTAATTGAACACAATATCACAACTCACGTGAATACACAGTAATAATAAACTTACTTCTTCTGTGTATCCTTCACTTCCTTTTCTAACAACACTTCTGTCTCAGAGTTCAATGCCTCCAATGAGAGCTCCTGTTTCTCTAAATTCAAAGGTTCATAAATTAGCAGGACAAAAAATGGAGAGGGAAATCAGACATGATATCAAGAGCGAGCGAGAAAGATAGATGATTCCAGGACACTGGTTTCAGAATAAGCATTCATGAAATCTTTTGGTTTACAGTTGACGATTGAGGGAAAATCAATCCAACCATAAGCTTTCTTACCACCAAGGAGCAAACAAAAAAAAAAAATCATCCCACAGACTTGTATTGATCCCAAAATTGAAATTATTTAAGGGTGAATATGAATCTATTATCAATTTTGTAATTGATTTATAGATTTATAGGCCTTCATTTAAGCATCCTTACCCTTCAAAATATTCTACCCTATCAAGAAATGATTCCATAGAATTTCATAGCATTTTAAGAAGTGAATATATGTATATAACTTAGTAATTTATACACAATTTTGTACATTTTAATAGTTGGATTAGGGTACCTCTTTTCACAAAAGCCTATTGTGAAATCAGTACATAGAATCATTTCCCTAGAATCATTTCCCTCACAAATATCACCCTTACATCAGTAGATGACCATAATTTCAAAAATAAATAAGGAAAAAAAAAAAAAAAAAAAAAGATACATGGCAGACTTACACAACAACATTATTACCAGAAGGTTCCAACGGCATCAAACCTGAAGTGTGAGAAACATGACTTTCTGAATGTTCCTTCTTCATCTTATCCACTTCCAAAGCCTATATCAGACATTAATGTGAGGAAACACAACCCATTTCACTCCCTATGGTACTCATATTGAAAATCTCAATCTAACCCCAACCTAACCTTGGTCAAGCATGAGAAGTTTTAAGCTTTTGAAAGGTACCTCTAATGAAGGCAAAGAATAGTTGTCCACAGCATATGGAGTTTCATCCTTGAAAAGTTGCATTCCTAAGGGTGATGGTGTTCTGAATCCAATATCACTCAAGTATGGAGATGCCCATGATGGCCTTGCGCACATGTATGATTTTGCCATGTTCACTGGAGACACCATGGCATTTTCAGTTATCTGCAGAAACAAACACAGTTAAGAAGCAGAAATTATGTAAGATACATATTCAGACAAAATTCTACAGAAGTTCACCATCTAAGCCCTTTTATCAACAACCTAGTATCCACTATCAATCAGTTGAAGGAAGAAATTAGCTTGAAATACTTGAGTTCTAGGAATTTAGATGCCAGCTTCTAAACCTAACAAAACCATTATTTATACATGCATGGGACCAATGACTGGATGATAAAAAAAAATACTGAAAAAAGAGATCATCTTCCCAAATGAAGCACAAATAAACAAATTAAGGATTCGGCTACAAAGTAAGATTCCACATTTGAAACTTCACCATGACCACAAACTAATGAAAACAAGACATAAAGAAAAAAAAAAGGACAATAAAAGAGTATGCCAGGTGACAAACACAACCATATGGACTTCTGGAGCCCAAAGTATTGACATGCTTCTGTGATAATCCACGCTGTGAACCCATTTCACGAAATTATTTAGGATGTGATGCTCACATCTACAGCTAAAACGTCAGATGGCCAACCAGATACCATTCCTATTGTCAATAGTAAGCACTGAGGAAACAAAGAGAGAATTTCAAACAAACTTGCATGATATTTTGGGATACACTATATTTATATATATAATTAGAAATTAAACCAAAAGCAATTAAAGGAGACTCATATTGATGACAGCTAGAAAGTTCCAAAGCATCAAGGAAAAATTGGTGAGAATGCTAATCCTTCAAACAGATGTCATGAACTTTGGGACACACTATATTTACATATTTAGAAAGAGAAATATTTAAAAACTTCTAAAACTCCAAACAGATTCCAAATACAGAAATTTAATTTCACCTCAAATTCAGATTTTCCATTCAGAATAAAAAATTAACTATGAATATTTCACAAACTTGGGAAAGAAAATACAGCTCTCTTTGTTTGATTATTTTCTTTAGAATAATTTTACCTATTAATTATCAATATGTAATGGGTATCGAATTTCAAGTTCTTATAAAGATGGAGATCTTTTAGACAAGTTCAATTTCACATCAAAAATCAAAGCCTTAAAAAATAAAAGGAAAAAAAAAAGAAAAAAAATCCATTTTTAACAATATTTTTCCAATTGCAAAGATAAAGTAAGAGCTAACTATCAAGCCTCACTAATTTCAGGATTCGAAAAGATTTGTCCTCAAATCAAAAGCCCAAAAAGAACAATTTCCAAATTTCATACTTATTTTTCTTATCCGAAGATCAACTATCAGCTTTGAGATTTGATTTCAGTTTTAAAAAAAAATTCTATGTTTATCAACATACCTAGTTCTTTCGAAACATCATTTCCCCCTTGGGTCCATAATAAGAAACAAAAATGAAATTGCAGATTTTATTTAAATATGGCTGATAACTGAACCACAAAAACAAAAACAAAAACAAAAACTAGTTAAGCATATTTACTAAAAAGGGCAATGATTCAAGCCAGCCGGCTGCATGGATATGTCCATGGAACCACTTTTATTCTAAAATGTTTTTTCCAAGTCCAAATACTTTATCATGTTTATCCATACGAACTTATTTTTAATTCCAATAATCATGTACTGAAAATTTTTATAAAATACATGCATGCTATACATTTTGAAAATAATTAATAGTCATAAGTTTACTGTTGAAACATTAATCTTTTACAAAATATAAGTTTCCAACAAAATTATTTTGGTAACATAATAAAACAAATGTTGTTAAACAAAATAAAAGGTTTAGATTTGGATTGAGATAAGTAAAAAACAAGGGGCTTCATGGACATCTCCATGCAAATTGGTTGTATTGAATCGTTGCCCTTATTTTTTTTGATAGAAAATCATTGCCCTTATTAAAGTTGTGAGCTTTTAAACAAATAGAAACAGTGGATACTTAGACTCATAAACTAAAAATAAATTTGAAATAAAACAATTTATTGTTTTCTAAAATTCAGTTTTCCCATGTTGGAATCAGCAACTAAATGAACAATATTTTGGAAACTATATCAGCATAAAAATTTTGATTTTTGGTTGGCAATCACAGTTCAAGCATCAATGGTTAGGCATGATTTTAAGAAATTGCTCAGAGAAGCACTAACATGAGTCAGCATATCAGTATTCAAAGTGCAGGGTCCATTGTCCATGGTTGATTCTAACTTCCTCTCCTCGATCCATCTCCTTGCCTTCATAATAGCAGCATTATGCAGAAGAAGCCCATCTGCTTGGAGACCAAAACCACCAGGGGAAGAAGCATTTACACTACTGCTTGAGAATGTAAAAGGAACAGATGATTTTCTAGTCTCTGGTAATGACCACCAGGTTCGCACTGATGCAGTCTCGCTGCCAACAGCTCTTGCACATGCATCATTTTGTCCATTTCCAAGGTCATTAACTTTCAAGGGAGAACAGTCCACAACTCGAGATTGAATTAGCCTCACTAGTCTGGTGCATTCTTCCCTGGTACAGTCACATCAGACAAAGTTGAGAATTCCAAAGGAAGACCACAAGTAGAGAGTCAAGTAGATATCAAAAAACCTTTCAACCACCAGAAACATAAACAAAAATTAGGGATTTTTTAACAAGTAATAAGCTTAAATCTCACTATCAAAAAGTCAAATACACCACCTATCAAAATAATTTTTTTTAGTGCAAGACTACAATAGTTTTTTGAAACAATTATCACAGCAAAAAATTTGTGAAAATACTGAAAAGGAAAAACACAAGAAGAAAAGGGATTTAAAAAGAAAAATAGCACAAACCTTAATTCACAAGAATGAACACATGCAACATTAAATTTGCCCAATAAAGATGGTGTAGCGATGCAAGCATGACATTGTTTCATACAATCAACTCCATGTCATCTCATACAGAAGTCTTTGAAGAAATGATCTTAGAAGTTTTTTTTTTTTTTTCTATTCGGTTTCCCATTCTCTGTGTTTGATATATCGTATATAGCAAATTTCTATTTTAAAAAATGGAATTTATCCATCTCTTCCTTTTTGATGTGTAAAAATTGTTGGCCACCACCTCAGATCCTGAATGCAAACCATGAAACAATTTGCAAGCATATGGAAGTACTTTCTCTCATTAATAGCCTATTTTGCTCTTATGTTGCCACCTGAACATGGATAATCTTCTTCTTATCATTTAACATCATAAGATGTTAATGGACGTGAGTTAAAAGAAATAGCAAACAAAGGAAACCACAAATTATAGATGGTTCACATCATATATAAAGATATATGTAGGGGAACGATTAAAAAGAAATATCTGTACAAATGGTTTTTTTATATTTTCTACAATTTTTTTAACATCTAAACCATTTCAAATATAAATAGTACATATGTATTATGATGCCAAAGATAACTTTGATTGGAAGCTGATGTGTTATAATCATTTGAGGCTGAAAATGGATTTGTTAAAATTTGAAAATAAAATACATAGTACATAAAAAATTTTAAAATATTTAATTTTCGCATTATAACTAAATATAAGGATGAATATTATAATAGTTTAGATATTAAAAAATCTTATGGCAAATGAAAAGAAAAAGCCATTTGTATTTTGTATAAAAACGTCTGAAGCACATTTGAGATTGACCTTTCATTCCCCTATACATATATGGGATGCAAACTCCTTAAAGCATTAATTACAAAGACACATGAGTAAACACGCAGCCCACATGGCAGATGGTTCGCAGGCTTTTATAACATTTTTTACCAGCATTCTTGCTTTCTACATGGTGCACAAGCAGAAGGCGCCTTCCACATCAGAAAAATGCTGAACTTCTTTGAAAAAATGATTTGCAGCATTTGACACACTTCAGAGCTTCAGAAATGTGCTTCAGACTGACGTTAAAATGAGCTAATATAAGAACAATAAAACAAGAGGACGGAATGCTCAGATTCTCACCTTGAAAATGTCTCCTCAGCAAGTAATTTTCTAATTTCAAATTTGGCCTCACCCTTTTGAAAAATTAGTTCATTAACAACTGCACTATCATTATTGGTCATTGGTTTCGCTGCTTTCCACTGAAAGACAAGAAAAAAATCAGTGAGACAATAACAAAGAACTTCAAAGTATAAAACAAAAAAGGCGCTTGTTAAGACACTGGACTTATTTCAATACCATTTGCATATTCATGTCTATGTCAAGAATTGAATGAAATGCATTTCCAGGAACTCTAATTCACAAGCATACAACTGCATAATAAAGAAGCATTTGCAAACTAACATTATTTTACCTCATTTGATCCCTTGACGTCTTTAGAATCAGCCACAATCTCACAGTCCATGCCATCCTCATCTTCTACTTCATCATCTGCACAAATACACAACTGTGTTGAGTAGTTGAAAAATTAATAGGCCATTTCACATGAAATTTAGTTTTTATATATCTGTGCATTCATTTCTAATGCATACTCGATAATTGGGTTGAGTTTCAAGATAATTATTTGTATAGTTCTATTTTACATGTGAGTAACAGCAAAAATCAATGGCAATCTGTTCAAGTTCAGAAAATATTACCTAGTGAACATAATAAGCTTAAACGTTCACGAAGTCATAAACACAACTCCAAAAACTTTGGCCTCTAACAGACATGGTTCAACATCTGATGTTTCCAAATTTTGCAAAGCATTGTCAGATTTAAATATTTCTATACATTAGTTTAAGAGAAAGGGAAATGGACACAACCAGTTCTGCTGATCTTCAATCAAAAGCAGTTGCGTCAGTGATTCACTGAGTTAACCCATAATGTTCATGATCATATCATCTAGGATTTATCCTAAGAATAGCTTAAACAAATCATGTTCCACTGGCCTACTGTATCATGAACAATATCCTTCAACTAAGAACACTTATCTGCAGCAATGCATGTAAAAAAGGTACGATGGTACACGATATTATACAGCAGCACTAGAATTCTCCTTGGGTGAGTTTATTTTGTTGGTGAAGAGGGATAAAACCCCTTTCATACTGACATAACAGTTAATTACCTATAAGGTAGCCCTAAAAGACCTCCATGTCCACAGCCTTACCAACCTTTCCTTCAAAAAATGCTTCTGCTTTGTTTTAATTCACTTTACAGCTGACATTATAGTGTAGAAACTATCAACTACTCTTTCGCACATCATTTATTTTCCTCCGATTTTGCATATTTTTATCTTCAATTAAACATGCACGCACAACATGTTTTGTTTAAGTTGAGCTGACCATAGACCTGTGTAAGGAAGTCAATGCTAAGTTACATATCTAGGTGGGGTATTCTAATAGTTTGTCAAGCTACGCTCACATTGGCTGCTTTCATGGTAGTCTTTACATTTTCCTTTTACTCATAGTATGAGGAAGAAGTGAACTTTATGAGTACTGCTAATTGAATTGAGTAATTGATAATAGATTGTTTTCTGCAAAGCTAAAAATCTTAAAAAATCTTCATTTCAAAAATTCTACCAGAATCCAGTAACATATGAACAAGAATCTTTTGATAAAGCCAATTGAAATACACATTATAGGAAATGGAAATAATTTCTGATTGAATTCCCCCTAAATGTTTGATTTCCATAAACCAGCTCTCACTGTAATTATGGATATTAATTACAAGGAGGAGCGACCAACTCCCCCTTTTTATTTGTTCATCCCTAGTGCTCAAAAGTAGGGGGGAGTCGTTATGCTACTATGTTAAGACATGTTTCCACAACTTTAATCATTTATGGATACTCCTTAGCCAGAAATTTTTCTTATATGAACGTTTTGTGCCAGTACTGTATTTCAAAAAATCTTCTTAAGTATTTTTGAACCCTAGTCCCCATAAATCCTTGATGACTGCTCATTAGGAATTTTCATAGGATCTAAATCCTAAAATTACAAAGAGAACTTGCAAAACTGTAGGAACATCATCAACCTAAGAACAGAAAATTATGATGTAGTTAGGAAAGCAGCTTAAACTAATTATTGAATGCAATCTAATTAGTAAATCCTAAGATAAGGTAGTGGTTGCTAAGGGTCCATTTGGTATCAGTTTTTTCATTAAAAAAAATGAGGAAAAAATTTGGAAAAATGAGGAGGCGATTTAATATGATAGAGGCAACAATTGTGAATAAAGAGAACAAGAATAAAATAATTAAGATAATTGTATGAAAAGATGTGAAAAATGACTAAAAGGTAGGGTAATAACAACAAAAAAAGTAGGATATTTAGGTAATTAAGATGTCAAATTGTATAAAAAGGTGTTCAGAAAGGAGTTGAAAAGTTCTTTTCACCCTTTCATCTCATATCAAACGGACCCTAAAATGCATATCAAAAGGTGAAAATTGTTGATCAGGATTAACTTATTTAGACTAATTACATTGATCATCGGATTAATATGAATTATAGACAGAGGGGATTGATGAGAGTAATCAATGCAAGAGGGAGGCTTGATGACAGAGGTGTAAAGTAGTCCCAACAAGTTTCGATTTCAAAAGTATAGTCCTAACAACTTTCAATTTAATGAGTGCAGGGCTTTGCTAAGAAACCTGTGTTACATCGAAGTGGTGTCCATTAAATCTCAGTGAGTACAGGGTTTCGCTAATTAAGTGATTAACAAGAAGAACCATGTCTTTAAATTTCTAGAACCCAAAGTGGTATGTTGAAAATATAAAACTTAAGGGCTAAGAAAAATTGAGAGACTCACAGAAAACCTCCGGTTTTAAGTCAGTTTGGTCCTGTAGCTAAGCTTTATATTTCAACCCTCAACCTCCACTCACTCCCACCTTTTCAAATCGCTACCCCTTCTATATCTATATCTATATCTATATCTGTGCGTGCATATATCAGATAATACCTCCTTCACATAAAATTAGCCCCTGTTCACCAATGATCCTAGACTCTCCAATTTGGCAACTTCATGACTAATTTAAGTAAAATATTTGCAGTGTTCAATTGAACCAACTAGCCATTTTATTATTTTCGATCGGAGGAATCAGAGGCAAAACAGAGAGAAAGGCTTGGATAAGAATTAACTTAGTGCTTTTATGTATTCTGTTTGAGAATTTCAAAAATTGCAACAACATTATAACAGTGTAGAAGAATATTTCTAAAGATATTATGACTTGACCATCAATTCAAGATATGAATGACAATTGATGGTATTGAACTCATAAAAAATATCATGGAGGTCTGAGATATAATATTCAATGGAACACAATGAACAGCAAAACATGTTTTAAAGGAACAAGCAAAAGGTATAGAAAATTTAAAGCTAAGAGGTATATGTTCTCTAATTAGTACCTCTTCTCTCAATAGCATTACTCATCCTCAAGTTGTTAATTTCACAAAGAATATGACTTCAGTATCTACCAGAAAATATTGAAACACTTCTCACTCCTTGCCCATCTTTTGATATGATTTGACATCTTAACTATCTAAGATTCTAAGTATCTTATTTTTCTATTATTAACTCTACATTTCAATCATTTTTTTACATTTTTTGATCTTTTGATATGACTTGACATCTTGACTATGTAACTACCCTATTTTTCTATTATTAACACTACATTCCGAGTATTTTTCACATCTTTGGATGTCATTACCCTATTATTTTATCTTTCCTTCTCTTTACTACTAATCATTAGTCCTATCATATCACATCACACTTTTACTTTTTCAAAATTTTTCCCACTTTTTTTTACCTCTTGTCAAACAGACCCTATATCCTCATATATTGTTTAATTTATGTCTATATCAATCAAATCCACAGGATTTTTGGAGACAAGTAAGCTCATCGTCCAGCACATTGATTGGTACAAATATAGAAGATACGCTCAAGACAAGGGAATAAATTGACCCACTTGAAACTTTTTGGAAAAGACAACATATCGTGCAATGACTAAGAAGAATAACAATCACACGCCCAAAAACAAAACAAAACAATGCAAGTATATGTTGGGATTTTCAAATTTACAATAAGAATTTCATAGATTAACAACCAAACAAAGTAGCTGAAGTGGTAATAGCTTTGCCAATCATTTAACAGGTCTTGGGGAATCCATTAGCTGATAATTTTTGAATTTTCTGTTTGTACCAAAGGAAGCATCCATTGAGTTTGAAGTTCAAGTTTCCAATTGATAACACATATGCATGAAATGGCAATGGATGATGTGGCAAGATTCTAGCGATGAAATGAATTAAAATTGGGATGTGTCTATTAAATGAATGGTTGCATAGTACAGCCTTCCAAAATCTATAAATATAGGGAGCAAAAATCAACCGAGGCATTCAATTCAACCCAAGTGCTCTCATTGTCTCCCTCGGACACATTATCCTTGCCTCCGGAGACATCCTTGAAGTTTGTCTTGGTTCGGACATTGCTGTCTTAATCAAGTTTTGCAATTTTACCATGTCATTTTGAAACTCTTTCCATTCGACCAAGAAGATTGTTTTCAAGTGTTCATGTACTTAGCAAAGTAGTTACTTCCTTTCTAGTTCATGTTTCACTTTTTGTATCCTAGAGGCAATTGCAAAATTACCCTAAGCTTCAAATAGAGTAGCAAAATTGCCTTAAAAGAAAGTAACATCGTAACATGCCTGAAATGAAACTTGATTCTATTTTCACTTTTCCCACTTTCCTTAATTTTCTCTTTTTACATTTTGCTCCAACAGTATAATGGCTCGTGCTAAACTTGGCAGCAACTCCACTCTCTAAGAAAACCTCAAATCTCAGGTTTCACTATCTCCTTGAGACAAGAACAACATAAAATTGACCTTTTTAGTTTCAGTTCACCAATAAACTGTTACAATCTCAAATTTACTCCAGGTGCAAACCACTTTCAGATTTCCAAGCACAGGAAGCGGAAGTGATCTGAATACGAAAGATGCCTGATGACAAGCTAGATTTACAATGAAAATTAGAAAAACTCCCTCTTTAAACTCAAAATGCTTTAAACTTAAATAAATGGGAAACTGACGCAGCTTAATTTGCCTGTTGAGCTCACTGGGGTAAATACACTTGAAAATTTGTAGTCAACAAAGCCACAAAAAGTTCCAATCACTCATCTATTTAAACAACTAGAAGATGGCAACTAGAAACTGCTGCAAAAGCTTTTTCAAAACACCATAGGAAATGACTGTTGGAAGAGGAGACAAACCTCCATCACTTCAGATGGCAGATAATAGCTTCTTCCTCTGATCCTTTTTCTATTGATTACTTTTTTCCATCCCAAAACTTTCAAAGGTTAGGATAGACTCTGTCGCTTCCTCTGTTAATGTCAGGCAAGGTGTTCAAGTTTCCAGCAACAATTACAAGCATCTGCCAACCCTAGTCACTTCCTCTGTTAATCCTGTCCCTTTTACACCATTTAGGGCATGTTTAGTTGAGCACAAAAAATGTCAACGAAAACTTTTCAATCAAAAACTTTTCACTCTCCATAACTACCCTATTTTTTAATTAGTTTTTCACATTTTCCTATACAAACTACCTAACTTTTCAATCATTTCTACACGACTACCCATATAACTAACCTATCTATTTTAACTTTATTCTTTTTACACTTCATCATTACACCTATTATATCACATTATTTTTTATCAATCTGACAACTTTTATACCAAGAACTTTTCATCAATAAGTTTTACCCCTAACCAAACACACTCTTAATGTTTGTAACCGCAACAGGTCAAAGTCTGATAACCAAAATTTTTCCTCTATGACTTTCTTTATAACTTGCTGCCCTCCATAGATAGTTTCAGTGGCTATTGGGCAAACTTCTGTTACAAGAGGTCTTCCTCTCAGAATTCCTTTATCGAATAGAGGTCATTATGATTTGAATTCACTTCTACTTGCTTCTTTAAAGTTCTCCATTTGGACTGACGTTGTTTTGAGAAAATATATTTGAAATATGTGCTTTCTTTGGACAAAACGTTCTTTTGATCTAATGTGTGTAAGATTGAAAATTATCCCAAAATCACTGAACACAGTACCGTAGTACCATCTATTTTCACTTGAACACAGTACAGTAGCACCATCTATTTTCACTTAAGTATTTGTTATTAATCAAAATCAAGCTATGAACCTGTGGTTTTGACTCAACACAAGTAGGCACAATTTTCAGTATGAAGTTCATATTATCAAGTAGCACAAGACATCAATTTTCTCAGACATATTATGAAGGGGGCCACTCATATGGGATGCATCACATGGCAGCACCCATACGACGCCCTTTTTTTATTTTTTATTTTTTATTTTTTCATAAACATGTTTTCCTAGATATATTTAACCATTAACATGTTATACCATTTTACAATACTTTGTATTTTTTTTATTTCTAAAAATCAAAATTTTAAGGTGTAGAAAATTACTTAAATGCCCCTGAAATTGATTATTTTTCAAAATAAAAAAATAAATATGTAAAATTATTGTAAAATAGTAAAACTTGGTGTATGGGTTAAATGCACCTAGGAAAACATGTTTATGAAAAACAAAAATTTTACGAAGCATCATATGGGGGCTGCCATGTGATGCATCATATATGAGCAGGCCCTTATCATGAAATGTTCATAATCATCAACAATCATTCATGCTCATCACATAGAACGATGCATCTACTCATCCTACAACAATCCACCCTTCAAAACCACCTCATGAGATCACCTAATCTCATTAGAACATAGTTATGCATACAACTCATATTTTAGGAAATCAACTCATACGCATCATAACACATAAATATGAATTTTTGCACACCTCCCCACCGGCCCACCCTGAGAAAATCTCATTCCTTTTCTCCTCTTATTCATATAAATATTTTCTCTCCCAAAACCTATTTCTTTCTTTCTTTTTTAATTTGCATGCATCCCTTTCCTAAGAAAGTTACTTTTTTTGATGATTTACAACCTTAGTTATTTCTTGTTTCTTACATACATAATGTTTCCCTGACTCTTTCTAAGAATGAGAAAAAAGGGTAAAAAAATTTTCTACCATTTTCTGCATATGCCAATGTGATGCAGATCTTAAGTAACTCACCTTCCAAATTTTTTATTACTATTTCTATTTTTAATCATCATGTTTTGTCTTTTATGCAAAAAACTTAATTTTTTACTCAAATTATTTCTGATTATTACACCTATCGCACCCAGTGCTGTCAAAACCAAAAAAGTCAATGAACCAGTCAAGGAACTGGTTTCTTTTGAACCAATTTAACCATTTGCAAAAACTAGATTGAACTGGCAGACTAGCAATTTATATAAGACATTGATAAAGTTTATATTTTGTATTTTCCGTTTGGGTTATTTACGTAATAATTCGCATGTGAGAGTGCATTGCGAATGCATAAGCATTCGCATTGATTTTCCGTAAGTACCCATGAATGCCTATGCAATGGAATTATCCATTAGGGATACAGTGAAGCCTTAGAAAGAAGCCTAGAAAAGAGATTATCAAAGTATTTTGTTTGGAGATGTGTGTGAGACATTTAGATAATAAACCTAGGTTATTTTATATCTCTATAATTTATTTATCATAATGATTCATATCTCTCTCATAGTTTTTTCCTTCTTAATTGAAAAGTTTTCCACATAAATCTTTATGTCTTGTGTGTATGATCTTATTATTGTTTATTTGATCCTAATTAAATATGTTTGCTTCCACAACAATTGGTATCAAATTGAATCACATTTCTTAAAAGATATATCGTAGATTGATCAGCTAAATACTAAAAACTTCCCTAGTTTTCGAAGTATCCAATCCATTTCTAACACCACCGTGGCCACTCCTTATTTCATTTATCGGAAAGGACATCAACAATGCAAGGCCCACCAATTGATGGACATCTTGAATCTATTCAAGAGTTTCCCTCAATATGCTAGGCCCAAATGAGCTCTCACATTAGATGCAAAACTAATGTAGAACAGTATGCAAGACACCATCCTCTCTCTTCTTGGACCAACATTACATGCTCGCATTCTTAGATCCAAAGATTCTGGGTCTTGAAGCTCTAGCTAAAAATAAAAAAAATAAAAAAAAAGCAAAATACATGAGCTTCCCTCATTACTCTTCCTCCATCTCTATTCCCAAATCTCAATCCCTCTATTTTAACATTGTCGTGGTATATGCTAGTGAGGCCAACACCATGGCCAAGGACAAACAAGGGATGCAATGGAGAGAAGAGAGGGGAAGTAGCGAGTAGGAGGGTTTCGAAGGGGAGAGAAAAGAAGTTGATTGGATTCAAGTAGGGTTATATTATAAATACATTGAAGAGAATTGCCTTAGCCGATTGATCAAGAATCCGATTGAATCACCGGTTTAACTGCTTTCCGCCAGCTATACAAACCAAGGTGGATCGGACTCACACGGTGGCCAGTTCCTAATCAGACTGGTCCACAACTGTTTTTTCTGACACTAATTGCATCACTTTATTCCATATCTTCACCGCATTCCTTCTTTCACAACTTTTCTTCATTCCTACATGGACCCTAAGCAATTTACTCATTTCCATAATCCTCGTGTGGTTCAGCAACTCGTTAGGTGACAACATATAGCAGCCGACTGACCAAAGGGATTAGAGATTTAGTCTATCGGCCAACTAATTCCTCCTCCAAAGATTTTAACAGCATCCTGTCCAGCCCATCAACAGGCCAAATGCCAATCTTCTCCTTCCATCATGAATTAGAAAAGCATCTAATCAGCCATACTTGCCAATTCCAGTGGTACGTTTTCAAAACTCTTAATTATTATGGGACCTATCTTGCCAATTCAATATATGCACCAAACACAGTTCTAATAAAATTCCAACTCAATTACATCCTATGCTTAATTCAAATGAATTTTAAGGACATTCCAAAGCGGGTCGCACGACCATTAGCATTAGTGAGTGGAATGGATCCATGAAAACATAAGATGTCAAAATTGAGCAGTTGAGATACAACTCCCAGGGTTGTGCTTGAGTCGTCGGCAGTAAGCTAAATTTTCATATTCTAGGCGAAATTCAGGTAAATAAAAAAAAAAAAAAAAAAACTTTGAAACTCAAATACAAGAATTTGTAAAAATAGAAGCTGCAATTCGGTCAGAAAAAGAGCAGCGGAACAAGCTAAAGTTCAGCAGCAAGGATAAGAATAAAGAAATGAGATGAAGACTAACCAGAAGATGAGAATCTGGAAGAGGAAGAGGCGCCGCTACCGAAAATCGATGAGAGAACCTTTCCGGCGCCTGAAGCGAGGCGACTGAAGATGGAGTTCGCGGTTGGAGAAGGAGAAGGAGAAGAAGAAGGAGAAGGAAGGCGAGGGCGGACATAGGGAGAGTCTGCAACAGCAGCCTTTCTTCTGCGGACTATTTTTCCGCCGGAGCCGAGTTCGTCTGTCTCCATTGGCGTGGAGAGAGAGAGAGAGAGAGAGAGAGCAGTTTTTTCACCACGGGCGTAGTGGGGGAAGGACGGGTCTACTTAAGGCGCGCATGTGAATCTCGTACTTTGGAGATTCCGGCGCATGAAATGGACCGCTTGATCTAAGCCCTGCACTTGGGTTTCTAAATTTTTATGTATTTGATAATTATGATGCCAAAAATCAGCTTTATCAAAGCCTCGTGCACGATGTACCAAATGGGCACATTTCGTCATATTTGGGTCCATTTTAGTAATTACAAAGTATCAAATTTATGGTGTATTTGGGAACGGATAGAACTTTTTATGAAAATTTTTTAAGAATAAAAGTTGTCAAATGATGTTATATTACAGGGGTAATGATGAGGAGTAAAAAACATAAAGTTAACATAAATAGGTTTGTTGTATGTATAATTGTGTAGAAATAATTGAAAAATACAGTAATTGTATAGGAAAATATGAAAAAATAATTAAAAAATATGGTAAGTGTGAAGAGTGAAAAGTTTTATATCGAAAAGTTTTAACTTGACATTTTATCCCTATTGACAAACACGCCATTATTATATTCAAAACCATCTGTGGATATTAACAAATCATTTCGATAAAAATCCTATGTAGGTCATAATTTTAGAAAATATGTAAAAGAATTAAAAATAAACTTTAAAATTCACTTTAATCCTTTGAAAGTGAATTCTTGAGTCTCATAGGTAATACTAAAGATTTCAGTAGGTCACCAATTGGTGAATTAAAATGTAAATCCCTCTATCGATTTCAATCATTTATTTAACTAGCCATGCGTTTGGTAATAAGGAAAAAGAGAAAAAAATATTGAAATTTTGAAAAAAAATTGATCTAATTTGCCTTCTGTAATTATTATAAATAAATAAAGAAAATATAAAAGGTTATATAGAAAAATCATATAGGTAATAATTATTGAAAGTAGGATTGTTAAATAGTTAAATGTTAAATTACGCTAAATTACGCTAAAGACGCAAAAAAGTGATGACAAAGTTATTTTACTTTTCGCCTGTTGCCAATTAACAGTAAGAAAATAAGTTTTATCCAAATCAAAAAGTGTGCGTGATCACATATAAAAAATGTAAAATTAATTATAATAAATGGTGTAATTTATATTGAATTTCTAAATATATGCAATATCTGAATCGCCTAAAAATCATTGGATAAATCATTTTTAATACTATGATTGCATTTTAATATATCTATACATGAACTTAAACATTTTTCACAATTTTCACATGATATATGCGATTTAGCAATAAGGACTATCTATTAATTTGATTGAAATATTTTTAGTATATGTTAAAACAAAAGATGATTAATAAAATAAGTAGATAGATAAAATTTTAATTTATGATATGTTTGAGAATTAATAAAACTTTCGGAACAAAAAATTGTGATGTAAAAGTTTTTGAAATAAAAAAAAATGATGCAACATGATAAAGAGAATGATGAGGTGTAAAAAAAATAAATTTAAAATACATAGGTCAGTTATATGAGTAGTTGTATAAAATAATTAAAAAGTAAGGTAGATATATAGCAAGATATGAAAAAATAAAATAAATAAAATAATTGTAAAGAAGGAAGAGTTTTAGTTTGAAAATTTTATTTGTTGCTAAATACACTCTAAATTGTGAAAATGAGTCTAACGTACTAAAATCTTACATTGTATCTCTTCATCTCCAATGTCACAAGCACCATTGTCCATCTTGATTGTCTCATTTTTCTTTTGGATTTATTTGATGATGAATCAAAATTCAATTCGTATAATCCACCTAACATCATCTATTTAACTAAAGTGTATTTGGTAATTAGGTAAATTTGAGGAAAATTTTATAGGAAAATTTTCAAATTTTGAAAAAATAAGAAAGTCACGTGACATAATAAGCATAATGTATAATTATAAGAAGTAAAAAGGAAAAGTATAAAATAGATGAGATAGTTATATGAAAAGCTATAATACAATGGTTAGAAACATTAGAAATCAAAGAAGCAGATAAAATTTCATTAGTACGGTAATAGTCAACCTACTAACAGCTTATGATACCTCATGCTTTCCATCCAGTGATTTCGTCGAGAAGCATAGGCAACCTACAATAAAAAGCTATCTAACATACGTATAACAAACGGACTAACTACAAGATGTGTACTTAGAATCCACAACTCCGACAAATAATAAGAGCAAGCTAATACAATTATAATGTGCAATACATTTTATCTTCACTAGATGGTCACTTTCACAAATTGTCATGACATTAAAATTTTCGCTTTGTAAAAATTTCATCATATAGAGCTACCTTCACGTGTGTCTGTAGCACCCACCGGGAGCGCTACGATGGGCTCAGAATGGTTTTCTGGGCCTTGAAAATTTAAATTGTGTTGGAAAGCAATATGGGCTTAGATTTCCTGCATTCACATGAGGTAAAACGCATTAGGCTTCATATCTTCTAGGAAGGTTAGCGTATGGGCGTTTTCTTGCGGGTTTGGCAGCATAACGGCTAAAACAGGGGCTTTCCATACACGGGTCGAGTAACAAATTCGGCAGCATAACGGCAGCGTATTATGCTGGAATTCGCGGACCCACGTGCACCCACCTTGCCGGGGCGTTAACTCAAACACGCACAAAAAAAAAAAAGAACGGAGTCGCTACTGATCTTTAAAGGGAGATCAGTCCCTATTTGACGAAATAAGACACTAGTTGTACAGAGATCGGGTTCCGGCCTTCGAGTTGAAGCAAATATAGAGAAATCTGTCAACCCGAGGTGGTTTACATGGCGTAAAAGGGGAAAAATAAAAAGAATTTAACAGAATGAGAGAGATGAAAAGGGAAAAATGGGAAGAGGGGCTTGTTGCTTGGAGAGCGTGAAAACCGAGACACCAGGGCATTGCTGCAGACTCCCGTCCTCCCCTTTGGGATACCTCTTCAAGTGTGTCTCAGATGAGAAGGGGGCTCCTCCTTTTATAGATGTAGGAGTGAGCTTTTGGGCCACTTGAGTCATGGACTTAGTCCATGGGCTTTGAGCCTCTTAAGTGGTTGGGCTTGGTCAATGAACTTGAGTTTAGAGTGAGAGTATGGTTTTGAGCTTGAGTTGAGAGCTTGGGCCTTGGGCCTCTTGAGGTTTTGAACTTAGTCCATGAGCTTGGCTTGGTGGGCTAGAGCTTGGCTTAGCCCATTGTTTTAGATGGGCCGTTGTGGAGGCCCAAAGTTGTTGAGAAGCCTGCTTCTGAGGCGTGGTAGGCTGGATCTGGTTGGCTAAAGCTTAGCTAAGCCCATTTACTGCGTTTGATGGGCTGCTTTGTGGAGCCTGTTAAAGTGGCCTGTAGGAGCTTCACTCTCGTGGGCCGGATCTGGTTTGTTGAAAAGCCTGCTTCGAAGCTTGGTGGAGCTTTGCTCCCGTGGACTGAGTTTGGAAGGGTCTACTTAGCTTGCTTGAACCTCCTTTTGCCTTGAATTTGTTTGGATTTAGGATCATTTCCATTTTATCCATTTTTTGGCCCCAAGGTGGGGTGTCAACAATGTCACAAGCTCCATCACAAACTCTCTCACTACCTGTAGAATTAACATGCTTCTCTCATCCAGCTAATTAAAAATGCACGCATGTGAAAGAGGGTATGATAGAGGGAGTATACATAGAAGGATACAACTTGGAGAGAGCTATAACCTACGCTAGGTAGCGTGGTATGGACTCTATTTGGCAAAGGCCATTCTAGGAGAGCCGGTTAACGTGTCTGACCTAAAAGTGATGACTTAGCATAGTGGAGATTGTCACAAGTCCTTTGTGTCCATGCATCATAGTTGTACCCACACAGGTCCCCCAAACCTGTCACATTTTTTTTTTATCAAGAAAATAATCTAATGGGATCCTCTCAATCCCACTCAGCATCTAATCCAAGAGGAGAGAAGAAGGATGAGGTGCTATTAGAAGCTTCATTAAAAGCACATAAATCAATATACAACAAGTTGACTATACAAGATGGTGGATTGTCCAACCACACATTCTCGAAAATATTGCCCTCTAAAGTTAGATTGGCTAATTCATGGGCTTCGAACCAAAAAATGTGCTACCGTAGCACACCACCATTAGAGTAGAAGAATAAGGAAGCATCAAATCTAGAATTCAAAAACTAAGAAGCTTTCCTTTTACTAAAATTTTTCTAAGAGTTCGTTTGAAAAATGAATAAAATTTTGAAAAAAAAAAAAGTTTTGTTGTGGAAATTTTTAAAAAGAGAGAAAATAACTTAATAGATGATATGATAGAAATAATGATGAAGAGTAAATAAAATAAAGTTAAATAAATAGAAAAAAATAATATTAAATGAATATGGTAGTTGTACAAATAATTGGGGAAAAATAATTGGTAAATAAAGTAACTATATAAGAAGATCTAAAGAAATAATTCGAAAATAAGATGACTAAAGAGAAAGAAAAGTTTTATATTTAAAAGTTGTAAGTTAACATTTTTTTGTAATTGCCAAACATAACTTAAATTTGCATTGAATAACATTAATTTAATTGGTTTTTTAGTTTTATATTTTAAACAAACAAAATATATAATTTAAAAATAAAATTAGCATAGCAAAAATAAAGATGTTAAGGTAGAAGCCCAATCCAGTGCACCTGGGTGCATTCAGCCTCAATGCACTCGGGTGCACTGCACCTATTTTTTTTATTTTTTTTTGAAAATTTTTATATACAATGGTTAATCTAGGTTTATTTAACA
>JAXCLR010000105.1:46796552-46807640 GCA_035584095.1 Annona squamosa
AACAATCCTGAGTCACGTTTACCAATCAACACGATCCCGGAGTAAGGCTTCTAGGCACCTCGGTTCAGGGCGCCACATTTTATTTTTTGTACCTTTTTCAGCATTGCTTTCGGCATCTCTTTATTGTAGTTCTTCCTCGTACATACAGAACATAGAAGGGATGACTGATTTTCTGGATCGATCTTCTTAAACTTCTCCATTCCAATTTTTAGAATGTGAATCTCCTCTCCAGCATCTCCGCTTTTGTTGATTCCATAAGCTATTCTTGTATCTTTCACCCAAAACTCCAGAACCAAAGAAGTCTTACTCTACTTCGCTCGAGGCCTTAGACTTCACCTCCTTTTCTTGGCTTCCACAAATCAGCTAAAGGAATCATGGGAAGAAATTGGCTTCTAGGGTTTCATTTGTCAGGTAAAGTAGAGGCACTAATAAGAATGATTAGGATGGTAAGTTATTTGGTTTTGTACTAATTGATTTGATGATAATAATTTTTCATTGCTCATTTTAATGAGTTCAATTGATATGCTCTAATGTAAGTGGTTTTAGCCATCTTATTTTGCCAGGCACTTCCATCTTCTACTTGTGCAATCCGACGGACCCAGTGCCTAAGATCCCTTAGATTGCCATTTCACTTGCTAATAGGCCCATTCATGATGACCTAACTTGAGAAGTTTGTCATTGGGCAGATGGGTGCCATCTTAATGTTGGCTGTATGAAAAGTTGCTTCTCAGTTTGTTTGATATGGTAGACAAGGGAAAGCTTGAATTGGTAAGTTACTTTTGACTAGATGTTGATTACTTCCTTTCATTTGATTATATCTAATATGTAGGGCCTATTTCAGATGCAACTTACTTTATCAAGTGATTACAATTCGTTATGATTTATCAACTTACCTCCTCAACTTGATGAGGCTGAAATTTGTCCACACTGTTGATTCCTATTTATCCTACGGAGATGAGAAACTAGAGGTTGGAAATTGGTTTGAGAGGTGGGAAAGGGGAAGAGTTTGGGAGATGTAGAGAAGGGAAGGGTGTTGGATAGTTGATTTTCTAAATAGGTTTTATCCTATGTGTATTTCTAATCTATTGCTTCGATAGTAACAACATAAGTCAACATTGTTAACCCAAAACCTTTTTCAAAATTTGAAGCCATGATTTTCTTAATTGGTGTCCAGGTCAGCCTTACTAAGTTTGTGAGCATGAATATTGTATTGCTATTATTTTTTCTAGAAAGAATAAATTCTTGAACTAATGAAATCTACTTAGCGCATTCTGGGAGTCGCTGAGACCATCCACGACACTTGCTATGCATTTGTACTATTTCAGCAGGTAAAGTCTCTTCATATGGTCATTGTTATGGAAATTCTGTTAGTATTTAATATGTATGTTTTATGATTAGATAATTCTATATAGTGGTTTCTTTTGAACAATTCCATTGCATATGTTTCATAAAGAGCTTTTTCTTAGGAAGAAATGAAACAAACATGTTTGTAGATACAAAGAATGTGGTGTGCTTAATGAGTTTTGAGATTTTAAAATTCCTAGTTTCTGAGGCTTTAAAAGATTATATGTTTGAGGTGGTTGTTAATCTAATGAATTAAGCTTCATGTCATAATCCTGTGGCCATAGATAGCTTTGATTTCTCTGCAATTGATCAAATTTAAGAATATAAATTGTTTCACGAGGTTAAAAAATAGAGAAAAAGGGTTTATATCAACGGACAAAAGTTCATGTTATACAGTTATATGACTTACTATGTTGGTTTCCTTAAGCAAGATATTCATTTCATCTGGCATCCAAACCTTAGTTGTCAATAGATATTTAATCATTCTCTTACTAGAATTTGTCAAAAAATTTTAGTTCATTATTATAGGTGGTCAAAGAATGTTGAAATATGCTATCAATCAAATGAAGAAAATATGACTCAAAGAACAACGGGGTCCTTAAGAGATGCTGCACTTGAAAAGTCTTTGTTGTTGGGTTGAGGGATCTCAAGATTGCATGTTTATGCAGTCTTTCCTCTTGCCAATTCAGAAATGGGCTGATAAGCAGCTAGGGGACTATCATTTACGCTTTGTGGAGGTTTGCTCACCCATGGAACATAACTCATTGTTAATTTGGATTTACTAATTGGCCTTCACATGTAATCTGTGTACATAAGATTTTTCAATATTGGTAGATGAAAATTCTTGCACGTGTATAATTAGCCAATTCTGTTTATAATGTTTCAAGAAATATTGTACCAAATGCATGAGCACATAAATTAGGTCATTTTGATGTTGTTTACTGCATACAGCCAAAAGAGATTGTGGCATTCATATGCATCCTTGGCATTTGCATTTTATCTATAGTCTCCACGTCTAACTTCTAAAATATAGTCCAAGATATCCTTCTTCAAGTCCTCTTCTTAATTACTAGTGGATCTTCTGATTGAAATTGGAATTTAGGTTGTGTATTCATGGTTCGCAATGGACAAAGAAGAATTGATACCACCACCTCCTATACTCACCCGATACAAAAAAGGAACTCAGAATCAAAGCTTTTGTGAAGAAAGAAGTAACTGATACAGGCTCCCTGAAGAGAGGAGGACAATGGCTCCGGTAATGGGGTAATTTTCATTTCTTCTTCGCTCACCCAATTGACAATGGCTCTTATGATTGTGTTGTGCCTTTACATTAGGCTATTTTGAAACAATGGCGATGAAGTGAAGAAGATAGGCCTGTAATCATCATGCCTTCAATGTTTTGTGTGGATACTTGCAAATAAGCAATTCCATGAAACAAAAGAGATCAAAGCAAAGACTTATTGCCACCAGTATAATTTGTATTTACTTACGGATCTTGGGTCTGCTTTGATATAAGAGAGAGAGAGAGAGATTGTGTTTAATTTTCTAAACAATTTTTTGAATTTGTATTGAAAGTTTTGTAACTGTCATGGATCATGTGTACATTTGTGTTTTGGTTGATGGACGGTTCTTGATGATATTTTTCATAATTAATGGTTTGTTTGTTTGATTTTTAGAAGTATACAAATATAGCCAATTTTATCAGCAAATATACCTAAATTTTCAGCAGCGTTATTGAAGTTGTACTAATTAGTGAAGCAATTATCCAGACTAGAATAATAATTAGGCTGCTGCCAATTAAATCCAAAACCACCCAAAGATACATGTATTTAACGAAAAAGACAAAAAACATATAAAGGATGGATGACATTGTCCCTAGATTTATTTATCGATGGAAAACAATAGAAATACAGATACAATCAAATAACCATCTAGCTTTGTTTATTTAATTGAAGTGAAGAACAAAATGCAGTGAGTGAAAATTCAAATTAGATGCATGAAAAATGCAAATATACAAAATTACAAATCTATTACATAGAAAATCGAATAATAATAAATTTAAAATATTAATTCACTAATATATAAATATTAATATTTAATTGTATAAATTTAAAAGGCTTAATATGCATTTAGTTAAGATAATAATTTATTTTTAAAATCTAATTCAATAAGCTATATGTTTTAAAAAAGGAAATTCCAAAAGAGGAAATTAATTCCATTTGACCCTATAGTTTTCATTGGAGTCCATCTCTATTGTGGATTTTTAAAATTTTTTAATACTTTCATATGTTCTGAAATGTATTTTTTTTGTATAGAAATGTATTTTCAAAGGCACAATATCTATATTTTTAAATATTTATATAATAACTTAATTTTAAAGAATAAGTTGCAACATTTTATTTGAGAAAATTTCATAATATATTAAATTAGTGTTATAAATTAAATTTTTAATCTTAAATTTAAAAAAATTATTTATTTGAAGTTAAAATATTCCAAAATAGGTTAGCTATTTATCTGAATTTAAGTAAATATTTACTTTTATTTCGTTTAATATTTTGAACCTATAATTTTTTATTAAAGAAATTTTATGAAAACTTAACCCACATATTAACAACAATATAATATGAAGAGTATAATTTTTATCATTATAACCTTTTAGATATTTATGATTGAAAAGAAATTAAAATAAGATAAGGAATTTTACTTTGAATTAATTTAAATCAATAGATTTATGTGAATAAGAAGAATATTATTTTAAATAATTTTATTTGATTAAATTTAGGTTCTAGAATCTAGCTTCGAGGGTTTATCTAACATCTCTAAAAATCTAACTCTTTTTTTAATTCGGCTATCCTTTTTGAGATTGACTTTGATACAAATTCATAATATATTGCTTTTCTCCTTTACCAGTTGAAGAAGACCAATTTGAAAGAACGAAGGATGAAATTTCGGATCATAGAATTGATTGATCTTCAAATAATGAAGATGACAAAGAATTCCAAAAAAAACTTAATGAAACAATGATTTCTATTTATGTTAAAAGTATAATGAAGAATCTTCGGGAAGAAGTGTTGAAGGTTGATACAAAAAAAAATAAAATTCTTTGCCTTTGACCTCTTGAAATATGTTCAAGATTCTCAAAAACAAAGAGAAATCCATTATATGGACATGTCTTTTCATGAATAAGTTGAAGAAAAATCCAAAGGATTGGAGGAGCTGGACAACCTTACTCATGACCTGAAAGATGAAATTCTCAAAAGATGGTGAGAATTTGAGGAATTCCAATCCCTTGTAAGCAACAAGTTCTTGATTGTTAAGGTTGGACCTCTAGATGAAGGAGTTTCTCCGGTACTTGAGTCATGTAATTTAATAAAAATTCATATTTATTTTTATTTAATTATTTTAATTTAGATTATGCCAATGTTATTTTAATTTAGACTTTGTTCAATTTTTGTATTTTTACAAAGTACGTATTTTTAATTATAGCTTTATATATTTATTTAAAATTTTCTTTTATTTAATTCAAAATCAAGGTTGCATCTTTCTAAAATAAGACCTAGAGTATCCTTAACCCACATATTAATAATAATATAATGTGAGTAGTATAATTTTTATTATTGTAATATTTAGATATTTATGATTCAAAAGAAATTAAAAATGATAAATAATGCAAGTATGAATTAATTTAAATAAAAAATTATTAAATTTACATAATTATAAGAAAATTATTTTAGATTATTTTGATAATTTTATTTGATTAAATTTAATTTAAATTCATATTTATTTTTATTTCATTATTTTAATTTAGATTATGCTAGATATTATTTTAATTTAGTCTATTTAATTTTTGTATTCTTAGAAATTACATATTTTTAAATTTAACTGTATATGTTTATTTAAAATTTTCTTTTATTTAATTTCAATTAATAATTATCTTTAATTATAGATTTATAGATTTATAGATTTATTTAATTTTTCTTTTATTTAGTTCAAAATAAGGGTTGCATCTTTCTAAAATAAGTTATTAAGTATATATTTTTTCTTAATATACAAATTTATGTAGATTATTTTTGAAAATATTTAAATTAGATTTGTGAAAATATACAAAATTATAGATCTATTATATATATGACCTGATAATAAGAAATTTAAAATATTAATCACTACTATATAAATATCTATATTTAATTGTATATATTTGAAAGGTTTAATATGCATTTAATTGAAATAATAATTTATAATTTATTTTAAAATAAACTTTAGTAGTTGATATGTTTTAAAATGTTTCAATTAAAGTATAAGAATATTATTTTAGATAATTTTGATAATTTTATATTAATTTAATTTAATTTAATTTGATTTAATATTTATTTTTATTTAGTTATTTTAATTTAGATTCTATTAGATGTCTTTAAATATTGTTAGATTTTAATAGATGATGTTAGATGTCTTTAGATATCATTAAATGCTGTTAAATTTTGTTAAATGTTATTATTATTATTATTTTTATAAAAGAAAATCCTGCTATCCCTATTGCCTCACAGCATTAGAGGGGATAGAGATAGAAGGATCCTCGCAATTCATTGCCAAAAAATTATCTGTACAAATGTTCCCTACAATAGCACTAGGAGGATTACCCATCCAACACTGATGGTCAAAACCAGAACAAGAAATCAATTCGGCTAAGGAGTGCGCAACAGTGTTACCTTGCCGAAGAACATGGTGAATCGAATATGAAGCATGGTTAGAGAGAATGGAAACAATCTCATCAACAATATAGCCCACATCAGAGAAGATAGAAACCGAGTTAGAGATAAAGTCAAATAGGATAAGAGAGTCGGTTTCCACATGAACCTGGCCATACCTCAACTGAATCGCCCATCTCAGACCAAGGAGGATAGCAGTAGCTTCCATGAATATTGCCTCCCGCGAACCCCTACGTTTCCACCCACTAGCAGCGACAAATTCACCAGAGGAGTTTCTGACAACAGCAGCACAACCGAAATTGCCCAGATTGATATTGCATCGAGTGTCCACATTGATTTTAAAAAACCCCGGTGGGGGGCAAGTCCAGCGAGCAACCAGTGGCCTATCCAGCAAGCCCGAATTAGACAGCCTTGTCGCCGATCTGATCTGATTCAGGAACTCCAAACACCACGGCAAGACAATAGAAAAGTTAGGTGGAGCATTCTCCATTCTGAGCTTATTACGCATAAACCAAATCCTCCAACAGCAAAGAATGAAAAGAACCAGGTCATCGGTTCGATGCCTCTGCATCAGGAAATCCAAAAGCTCGCGGACAGTCATGCTCTGGGATACCACCCTAGCCGCCTTCCAACACAAACCCAAAGTAGATGCACATCTCAGAAAAATATGATCAGCATCTTCGATCTCAGACCTGCACAAGACGCACCTCAAATCGTCCCCAATACCTCTCAATCAGAGATTCCTCAAGGTAGGGAGAGCATTTGAGTAGATACGCCAACCAAAAATAATTACCTTACTCGGTAGTCTCAGCCGCCAGATGGCCTTAAAGAAGCCCGAGTGATCCACCGTCGAAACCTCCGAGCACAAAAAACGATAAGCCGACTTAACCGAGTAGGCACCATGCGGTTCATACTTCCAAAACATACAATCCTTCTCGCCCGAACGAGGAAGAGGAACCGATTGGACCAACTCCCAAGTACCCTCTCCCGCCGCCGCCAGAAGGCGGTCTTTTCTCCAGGAGTGAGAATCATTATCAATAAAGTGGCAAACTCGTACCCCCTCCGGCATAGAAAGGGGGAGAGGTCACGCCTTAGCAATCCTGGACTCCAACCAGACGTCCTTAAAGAAGAGGACCCGTTGTCCGTCACCAATACGCCATTTGCATCCCCTTTGAATAACATCCCTCGCCTTCAAAATACTCTTCCAGGTAAAGGAATCAGATGACCTCGCCTTGCACGACCAAATGTCCATGTTTTTGAAGTACCTCGCCTTGAGAACTTTGTGGCACAGCGACGAAGTACAAGAGACGAGCCTCCACACTTGTTTAGCAAGAAGGGCAAGATTAAACTTGTGAAAATCTCTGAAACCCAATCCCCCAGCCCTCTTGGGCTTGCATAAATCCTTCCAGGCAACCCAACTCACCTTCCTCTTTCCATCCGATTCCCCCCACCAGAACCTACTCAAGATACCATTGATGGCGTTGCGTAAAGATTTCGACAATAAAAATATGCTCATTGAGTAAGTGGGAATCGCCTGGGCAACAACCTTGATGAGCACCTCCTTTCCACCCCAAGAAAGCAATTTACCCTTCCACCCATGGATACGGTTTCTGATGCAATCCTTGAGGCTATTAAAAGATACCCACTTTAGATCTGCCAAGCCATGCAGGAAGCCCCAAGTATTGGTGGAAATCGCACCCCACAGAACCGAGAACATTAATCAGCTCCCTCCTTGCATCTTGATTCACATTGGAACTGAAGAAGATGACCGTCTTGTCGATATTGACCACTTGGCCCGATGCGCTAGCATATAGCTTGAGCAAATCCAACAAAAACCTTAACTGCACCTTATCCGCCCTGAGGAATATGATCGCGTCGTCGGCAAATAGAAGGTGAGAGATCATCGGGCCATGGGGTTACAGCCTGATACCGTGGAAAGCACCCCTGCTAGTCTCATAGGAAATCAATGCAGATAACCCCTCCGCACAAAGTAAGAATAGATAAGGAGACAGGGGATCACCTTGCCTGAGGCCTCTCCCCGGTTGGAAGAATGATGATTTGAAGCCGTTGACGTTAACTCGGTAGCTAACAGTAGAAACACAGCTCATAATCCACTCAATCCAAGCCCCATCGAAATTCATGGCTCTCATCATGCATCTTATGAAGCTCCATTCCACTCTGTCATAAGCCTTAGACATATCAAGCTTAATGGCCATCTCATGTTTCCTCCCAGACTTTCGTTTCCGCAGCGAATGGATGGCTTCATAGGCAATTAACATGTTATCCGTGATGAGCCGACCCGGGATAAATGCACTCTGCTCATCCCCAATGACCTCGTGAAGAACAAGCTTTAATCTGTTAGCCAGGATCTTAGCTAAGATCTTATAAACCACATTGCAAAGGCTAATCGGTCTGAATTGTTATAACATGTGCGCTCCCGACACTTTTGGGATCAATACAATAGTGGTTTTGTTTAGATCCTTGATAAGCTTGCATAACTGGTCAGGATTACGCTCGTTCATAAACTCCCTGCACCAATCAATAATATCAGGTCCCACCGTGCTCCAATATCTTTGATAGAATCCCGCTGACAAACCATCCGGGCCCGGGGCCTTAGAAGGACTCATCCCTTTAACAGCTATGCGAACTTCATGATCTTGGAGCGGGAGTGACAACGATCTTCTATGCTCATCAGAAAGTTTCCTTGTGAAAGCATTTTCAATCCATGGTGCCTCCCTCGGCGAGCAAGAGGAAAACACCTCCTGAAAGTGGAGTACCGCCAAGTTCATCATCATATCCTGATCCGTGATCTAATTCCCGTTCCGGTCGCATAGAGCTTCAATATGATTTGCACGGTGCCTGTTAGAAGCAACCCGATGGAAAAACTTAGTATTTCTGTCACCCTCCACAAGCTAGTGCGTTTTGGCCCTCATTCTCCACAATTGCTCCTCATCTTCCAGGAGAATATTGATTTGATGCTTGAGGCGTCGCACAGCATCGTCCCTTTCATCGTCCTGTCTCCTATTCAGAAGGATACCCAACAACCTCTGCTTCCGCTGAATCTCACGTCGAATGTTGCCTCTCCTCCTTTGGTTCCACTTATCAAGCTCAGAACCACAGTAGCTCAGCTTCAGATCAAGCACATTAGATGACCGATCGGCCCCGCAAGGATGGATAGACCATGACCTATCAATGATCCTGGATGCCTCAGGATCACGGGCCCAGAAAAGCTCGTATCTGAACTCACGGGGCGGTTTCCTCTTCCTACCACTAGAGCATAGAGACAGCAGAATGGGGCAGTGATCCGAAGTGGGAGCCACCAAGTGAAGAATCTTAGCATGAGGGTAAAGATTCATCCAAGGAGGGGATGCCAGTCCCCTATCCAATCTCGCCTCCACCCTTTGCCTCCCCCGCCTGTTGTTAGACCATGTCATCATTGACCCACTGAATCCAAGGTCTTGAAGATTACATCTGTCAGCAACTTCACAAAAAAGGTCCATTTGGACCTGCGGACGGTTCCTGCAGCTTGCATATTCGTTATGGTTCATCACTTCATTAAAATCACCCATCACAAGCCAAGGTTCCTCAAAATCGGGGCTCAACAGGTTAAGAGTCTCCCAGCTGTGGTGCCTGTTCTGTGTTTCTGGATGACCATAGAAACCCGTGAACCTCCAGCCCAAAAAGCTCGCATCAATATGGTGAGAGGAGTAACTCTTAATACATGCCGGTTTACTATTCGACCACATGAGGGCCAACCCCCCTCTTCTTCCATCCGAGTCCACTGCAAAGCAAGAATCAAAATTGAGACGCCTTCTGATATTGTCCATCTCTTTAGAATTGCACTTCGTCTCAGAAAGGAAAAGCAAACAGGGATCTTGTATCCTGACCAGGTCAAGAAGGCTACGAATCGCTCGTGGGTTCCCAAGCCCACGGCAATTCCATGCAATTAGAGCCATTCTAGTTGAGGCGGGCCTGGGGTCCCTCCCCAGCCTCCGCCTCAATCGAAAAATCTCCAACTTGACCCCTTGTCCTTTTTGCCGCCTCAAGCCGCTCGTCCTCCTTGCTATTCCGTCCCCTTTTACCCCCACCCATCCCTTGAACTGTCACCGAGACAAGCCCATCTTGTTCCCGCCCCCTTCTCGCCCTCCTCTTCCATTTGCCATTGTTTTCACGAGAGAACTCCCCTCCATCCGAGAACCAAGCTCCCATACTACCATAGTCGTGCCCCTCCACCCCCGTCAACGACCTCTCCCTTAGAGCTCCAACCGCCAACGGTAAGACAACCCCCCCACGCTGCCCTCCCTCTCCTTCTCCAGCGCCTCCACTTGCACCTCCTGCAAGTTGGGGTGTAAATAGGGTCGGGTTCAACCCGAGATCGAGTCAACCCGACCCGATTTACACCATGGTTGGGTTGAGTTTTTGGTAATTCGGGTTTTGAAAATCGGGTTCAACCCGACCCGATTTTAAGAATCGGGTTGAGCTGGGTTAGGGGTCGGTCAACCCGACCCGACTTGCCCCTGTTATCTGATTCGACCACTTGACGATGTGACCCCGATTTCATCCTTGTTTTAGTTTCGAACCCTATTGCCGTGTGACGACGAAACCATTAGGGGCAAGCAGTCGTCTCCCTCAGCGCTTCCAGCCTTCCACAGCCAGCATTGCAGTCGTCTCCCTGGGCGCTTCCAGCCTTCCACAACCAGCATTACAGTCGTAGCCTTCTGCAGCAGCGGCGTCATTGTCACTCGTCAGTCGTCACTGCAAAGTCCCCAGTTTCCGCAAGCTCCTGCCGCTGCCATCCCACGCCGTCCCCAATCTCCCACTGCAGAGTGCAGACAGCACCAGTAGCATCCCCGCCCATCCGGTCTCGCCCTCAGGTCAGTCCAGCTCCGATTTGGAATTTTGCAGCTCCGATTTGAGCTAAGTTAGCCGGAAAACAGATTTATGCTCGCCGTCCCATCTGTGCCTGCTTTGAATTATTTTGATGAGTTTGTTGTTCTGTCATCATTTGGACTTTTGGGTATTCAATTTTCTGTTTTTG
>JAXCLR010000105.1:46807740-46819188 GCA_035584095.1 Annona squamosa
GGGTTGGGATTTTACAAGGTGGGTTAGGGTTGTATTTGTCCCAACCCGAGTCAACCCGACCCGATTTACACCCCTACCTGTAAGGCCATCTCCGTACCACTCTCACAATCCCCTAGACCAATCCCCACCTCATGCAATTCCACATACGAGTCCCTCCCATCCAACTGCATTGAATAACCAACTAATGGTTGTCCCACCATCTGTCCATCTAACCCCGTGTTTACATCTGCCCCCAACCGCACCGACCCCATAGGCTGCCTGCATTGAGCCATCGCCACTGTCTCCCTCCTAGACACGCCAGCAACCAAGGGACACACCGTGGAACTGCCTAGAGAGGAACAATCAGCTGCCGCCCCCACTCCTTGCTGCCCAGACTGCAATAAAGATACACCACACGACAGCATGCAACGAGGAAGCTTACCCTTCCCCACCTGACCAGCCACTTCCATCGCCTCCTCCCCACCCCGAGCCAGTACCTGCGTAGCATCATCAGATTCACCTCCACCCCTTGAGCTGTCCTCCATATCGCCGTCGTCCCTTGCCTTCCTAAGTCCCATAGGATATGCATGGAGCTATCCGTCACTGCTGGAATTCATCCCCAGGTACTTCATTGGAACCACTCTACCATGCTTCATGGACCCTTCGTGAAACAGCACTGGTTTCACTCCAGTCCTTAACCAACTCCCATACGGCATGGCTTCCTCTGATTCTGGTTTATGTGAGCCTGGGTTCTCACCACATTCGCGATGAGCATGGCCAAGTCAACCACACATGAAGCAGAATACCGGGAGCTTGTCGTATTGAAATGAAATCCACCTTTTTTGCTGGCCACCAATCTGGATGAAGAGTCCTCTTCTTAATGGCTCACGACAGTCAAGCACCACCTTCAACTTTAATTCATTTCCACTGGCAGCAATTTCGTGTACCTCTTCGAACGAGTTACCAATGCAACGACCCAGGTAATCCTTGTCAACAATATGCGGAATCCCACTCACATGCAGCCATAGAGGCGTTTTCACGAGCACCAGGTGATCAATATCTGTTTCCTCTTTTAGATCTTGAACGAGCACCAAATTTCTCTCTTACAGCCATGGCCACCCATTTAGGATGCGCTCCTTGTCGTCCTGCTTCGAGAGAGATACTTGGAAGAGGTTCTCCC
The DNA here is from genome assembly GCA_035584095.1 of Annona squamosa. Classification (NCBI taxonomy): domain Eukaryota; kingdom Viridiplantae; phylum Streptophyta; class Magnoliopsida; order Magnoliales; family Annonaceae; genus Annona; species Annona squamosa. The sequence continues at coordinate 46,808,900 of JAXCLR010000105.1, forward strand.
CGATCTCCGTGAACAAGCACGTTCCTCTCGTTCGCCATAGCCGTCGCAACATAGCTTTAAACACCTCTCTATTGTACGATTTCGTCGACCACAGGGAGCAGAGAATGGAGCCACCGTCGCCCGGATGTATCTTCTTGATAGCTTCGCCGGAAATAGCTAAGGTCTGCAATTCCACACCCAGCAGGTCCCCGGCATTCGGATTCATCTCTCTGTTTAAACTGCTCTGTCTGTTCCCCTCGATCGCCAGTCTTTCTTCTCCCCAATCGACACTCACTGTACGTACTGCCACCCAGTCGTCTTTCGCCGATCACTTTTGTCCTCTTATCTCTGATTACCTCTACTCAGTCCCGAGTGCGAAGGAGTCGCCAGTCGGGGCTACGGAGAGAGGACCTTTTTTAGTCTTACCTTCAAAACTAAATTTGTTAAATGTTATTAAATGTAGATGAATTTAATTAAATTCCATTACATAAGTTTTAATTAATGTATATAAAGTATAAATGACCTTATAAGAATCCTAATAATATATTACTGATATTAAATTATGATAATCATATTAATTATAAAAATTAGATGTTGTTAGATTCTGTTAGATGCTATTAGATATTGTTAAATGACATTAGACATTGTTAGACTTTAAGACTCTATTAGATGTTGCTCAATTTAGTTGAATTTAACTAAATATTATTAAATAAGTTTTAATTAATGTATTTAAGGTATAAATAATCTTATAAGAAGCCGAGGAACATACTACTAGTATTATATTAAGATTATCATATTAATTATAAAAATTAGATGTTGTTAAATTTTGTTAGATGTTGTTAGACGCTGTTAAATGTCGTTACACATTGTTAGATATTATTAGATTTAAATAAATTTAATTAAATCCCATTAAATAAAATTTAATGAACTTGTAAGGAGCTTAGGTACAAATTATCAATGTTAAATTAGGATTATTGTATTAATTATAAAAATTAGATATTGTTAGATTTTGTTAGATGTTGTCATATGTTCTTAAATATTATTAGATCCTGTTAGACGTTGTTAGACAGTATTAGATGTTATTAGATTTAGATGAATTTAATTAAATTCTATTAAATAGGTTTTAATTAATATATTTAAAATATAAATGACTTTATAAGGAGTCTAGGAACATATTATCAGTGTTAAATTAGGATTATCGTATTAATTATAAAAATTGGATGATATTAAATGCTATTAGACGTTGTTAGATATTGTTAGATCCTATTAGACGTTGTTAAATCTAGTTAAATTTAGGTAGATCCATAAAATCCTATTAACTAAGTTAAATCTGTTGCTTTAAAGTTTTAATTTGTTCATTAACATGCCACAATTGGAGACTTAAAAGTCTATAATCTGATCCTCTAAATTGCCAAGGGGGACGTTTGTTTAAATAGTTTCTATCTGAGATTTTTGTAGTCATCGTTCTTTTAATCTTGGTCTGAATTCTTTTAATGATGAAATTAAGCTAATAATCGACAAATTCTTCTTTCAATACATCTAATATAAACTTTAGTATAAACTAAGGCGTTTTCTAGAATAGATAAAACATGAAGAACAGAAAGAGTTATTTCAAGGTTTGCTCTAATTTCTTTAATATTGCGTTGAATAGTATCTCTTTTCTGTTTAGCTAAGATTAAATCTTGCTGTAGTGATCTAATATACAAAGATAAATGCATAATGCATTATCATAACAACAATATGTATAACAAGTTGAGAATCTTACAAGCAAAAGTCGTAGAAGAGTTGTGAGAGCAACTCAGATGAACCTCAAGACACTCAAGACACTCTTGAAACAAAGAAACACGCTTTGCAAATAATTTAAGAGGAGAACTAGAGAAGCCTGAAGACTCTTCGATGCCCTCATAAAGACTCTAAGTAGTTATTTATAGACGATAGTTGAGGACTTGCAATCATCTGAAATTCGAAAGGATAAGTTCTCCTTTTCTAAAGTGATGCCGTGTCCTGAACAAGGTTAGAGTTGAATCTTTACTTCAGATAGGAGACTAAGGTGATAAGGTATTGTGATAACTTTCTTCTGTAGTGGCAGAATCTTGGAATAGTAAAGTGATAATGTTGACAACAACTTTGCCAGCCTGCAGTCCTTGGAATAGTAAAGTGATAATGTTGGTAGCAACTTTGTCAGCTTACAGTAATAGATATAAGGGAGATAAGGATTGAGATGATGCATTCATCTAGTCTTCATCTACCTGGTTAAAGAATAGTAGCTCGAATGCTTTTAATATTTGATCTTTTTTGGAGAGAAGTGAAAAATCAGTTTTTATCATTTGAAGAGCAGCCTTGAAAGCTCTCTTTGATTCATCTGATCTCTCTAGATCTCCTTTTTCCAGAGATAATGTGTAGGGAGAATCCACCATTTCTGACACTTTTTGGCTAGCTTTGTTTGTCTGTCATTTACAAGTTTAAAGGATAGCTTCATAATCAAATTTGGGCCACCATTTCAGATATGATGAATACTTTATGTGATGTTGTGGGGGTATTGATAAAAAAGGAAAAATCTCATCTTGTGATCCAAAGAATAGATTCTTGAACTATAAAGTTGAATAAGTGGTCTGGCTCCAATATATTAAAAGGAAGAACCTAGAGGAGACCGATGGGAAGAAATTTTTTTTGCGAATCCCCAAATATCCCAAAATCTTTCCATAAACCAACAGGGAATAGATTATGAGGGATTCTCAAGAGAGAATTTTATTCACTGAGTGTGAGAAAAATAAGTATTTTAGGGCAGAAATACTCGATGCCATGCATCTTGATAATCCCAATAATTGAATTTTGGATAAGTATAAGTTCATTCTGAAGTTTTTGAGAACGGGATATAAGCATTGGGGTTGGTGACCAGCCAATTTTTTAAAGATATAATTCTTTTAATAAATATTTTAGAATAAATAATCCAATCACCTTTTAGTTGCTTCGTAACATGTTTTAAGGCAATAGAGTTGGTTTGGAGTAATATTCGCTCATGAAATTCTACATTTTTTCCCGGAGCATAAGGAATAAATCATTCATATTTTGGTAAATAAGTCAAGAGGTTTCTTGAATAATTTTGCTTTCTTTATCACTAGAGACGATATATCCATCTAGCTCTTTGTTTTTGCAAAGATGATAATCAACTAGTTCGATGCGCATGAATAAATTATCAGAATAAAATTCAAAATTATAATTCTTTGGAATATTCGAGAGGGTAGAAGATGTCGTTGTTGACGAAGAAGCAACCATCTTAAATTTTTTCCTGCAAAAATTCTTGAGAAAAATAGTCAGAAAGAGCATTATTCTCATTTAATGTATTCAATTTGAAAATCAAAGATAGCTAATAGGGCCCGCCATCTTGTAAATATTTTTTTAGCAGCTAAATTTTTAATATTTTTTTCAATAACATCTTTCGATGCTTTGCAATCTATTCTTAATAAGAATTCTTTGTTTAATAGGTCACTCTGAAATTTATGAACACAAGTCACTATTGGTAAGATTTCTTTTTTAATAGTAGGATGTTTTTTTATGTCATTCCATAGTCCTGAGGTATGACGAATGAGTTCTTCTTTGTTATCATTATTTTGTTTAAGAATACCTCCATATCCTATATCTGAAGATTAGTCTCAACTATTTTATATAGATTGGGATTGACCAAATGTAGGCAAGGAAGATATTTTGTTTTTATTTTAATATTTTGGACTACCTTAGTATGTCTATCAATCCGTAGAGCGGGATTTTTTCGTAATCATTGTACTAATAATTGTGTATCCCGGGCTACTTTCTCGTAAAATTTTGCTACGTAATTTAAGCAACCTAAAAATCTTTGTAATTATTTTTTATCAGTAATTGAGTTTGGAAATTTTTCTGCCAAAATAATAGTTCTATTAATTGGTTGAATAGTGTTTTATTTTAAAACCTAAAAATGATATTTTTGTTTGAAATAATTTCATTTTTCTTTCAGATAAGACTAACCCATTATTGTGGATAATATTTTTAAAGGTATTCAAGTGTTTCCAATGCTGTTGTATTCCTTTAGAAAATATTCAGACACCATCAATATAAACAATAGCAAATTGAGAATAAGAATTAAATACGTCATTTATTATATTTTAGAACTCAGATGGAGCATTTTTTAGATCAAATGACATAATATTCCATTTATAATGTCCAAATGGTACTGTAAGTGTGGTTTTATATTTGGTTTCTTCTTTTATTTGTATTTGCTAATAGCCTGATTTCAAATCGAATTTAGAGAATACTTTGGCTTTTGGTAATCTTTTTAATAAATCTTGTTTATTTGGTAAAAGGGTATTTGATCCATTTTAGAACCTTATCTAGTGGTTTATAATTAATGACTAACCGGAGAACTCCTCTTTCTATTTCGGCAGCATTATTAACATAAAAAGCTGCACAACTCCAAGGATATTTGCTTGGTCTAATGAGTTTTTTTTATCTAGTAAAGCTTGGATTTCTTTTTTACAATATTCCAATAATTTAACATTCATTTGGATTGGCCTAGTCTTAGTAAGAATTTTTTGTTCATTGAAGTCTTCAATATATGGTAAAGAAATAATATGTTTCTTCCTGTTCCAAAAAGCAGTAGGAAAGTCTGAACAGATAGTTTAGGATAATTTTTTAGAGAAATATTTTATTTTTTTGCTTAGTGGTCCTTGAATATGTTGTTCTATAGTTTTTATTGTATTTTCTTTTTTAAATAGTATAAGAAATTCTTTTTATATAATAAAGCTTCTTTTAATTCTGCAAAAAGTGTTAATTCAAGGGGTTGAATAAATTTAAATATTAATTTTTTATCATTTATATTAGTATGGAGACCCTCATTGGTAACGATAAAGGGTTTAAGCATTTGTAAGAAAGGGATTCCTAAAATGATTTGTTGTTGCATATTTTTTATAAGTATAAAAAGGGTCTGAAAGCAAATATACTTATTACAATATGTGCTTTAGATAGTTTGTAATTTATTATCATATCTGTTCCATCGGTCGTAGCAATACAAGAGCTAGTTTTCTCAAAATACTTTATAAGAATAAGTCATTCTTTAACACAATTGAGATCTGCTCTTGAGTCTATTAATGTTATTAATTCTATAGTAAAATCTTCAGGATAGTTTGGAATTTTTAGAATAATTTTAAAGTATCATTTCTGTGTTATAATTTGCTAGATTTGATTTATTATGTTTTGAATAGTTGGTTTTGAATGACTGGTAGAAGGCTGTTGATATTTTTGTATTTCATTCAGTTCTACTTTAAACTCTTGTTCAATGTTTTCTTCATTAGTAGTCATAGTTTGTAATTCCAGGACTTGGATTCTATTTTTTAAATATTTGATTTCTTGCTTCATACCTTTTATTTCTTCTTGTAAGTCGATTACAATGACAGGTTTTTGTGGATGATTTTTTAAAAAGCTATGTTGATTTCATATAATGTTAAAATAGAGGAATGGTCTTTAATATCTAATTCGGGGTCTTGTATTTTGTTTTTTCCTTTATTAGGTTGATTAATATTCAAGAATTTTTCTAATAATTCTGCCTTTTGTTGTGGATCATTTATTCGATTAATAAGATCTAAAATTCTTTCATTCATAGTATCTAGGACATTTAATGAATAATAATTATAATCAAATGAGTTAGAGGTTTCATAATTTTCTTAAGAACAATTACATTGATATTTTTCATTTTCTTCCTCAGATGATGTTGATTGGTTTACGGAGTCTTCGGAAGTTAATTCTTCTTCCTCTTCTTCTTCGGAGGATGAATATGCTAATTCTTTTAATTTTTGGGTTATATTTTCTAGGGTAAACCTTTAGTGTTTATTTGTTTTACTTGTTTTTTATAACATCTAGAGGCATAGTGTCCCTTTTGACCATATTTATAATAAGTGATTTCTTTTTTGGTTGATTTATGTCTATATTTTTTACCTTTTCTTGGGTTATTTTGCTTTCTATACTTAATCTTTGTATTATATGATTTTTTTTAGATATTTTGGCTTTAAAATATTTAGATTTTCTTCTGTATTGAGAGCAGAAATATGATAAATCTTAGGATTTTAAGAATTTTGTTTCTTCAATTCCTTTTTGATTACATAATTCATTTGCTATAGTCCTTATTTTAGTGAATAACATTCTCCAAGTATACTTTTCGTAAGCAAGTTTTCCTCAATTTTCATGTTCTATAAGAGTTTTTACTTTATTTTCAAATACTGATGGTAATCCTTATAAAGATTTTTCTTTATAGATAGGGACTTGTCCATCATCCAGAAGATGTATATATGTTAAAAATACATCTTTATACCATTTGTAATTGGCTAATTTCTTGCATTTTAACTTTACTAGTCTTTCTCTAATAGCAGATTGATAGTCTTCTACTTTTCCTATAAATTGATAAATAATAGTACTGATTAAAGTATCTACCGGTGAAGGATCATTTAATATACTATTTTTCTTTTCTTGATTTAATTGTATTTCCCACCAACCTTTTAATTGTCCAGTAAACCCATAAATAATAGCTATAGTAGCTGACTTGGCAATAACATTTCTCAGTTGTATTAATATTTGACCATATATAATGACACTATTATACATATTTTAGATTTGATATTCACTTGCTCCATCAATAGTCCATTCATATATAGAGTTTTGGTTATATTCTGCTCGTGTATTCTTTCTTTCTTCATCGAATTGTTGAACTACTAGAGATGGTTTATGATAATAATTTTTATTTGCTTTATAGTACATTCTTTGTAATAGGTGAATAGGATCAGTGTGATGATTTGGTTTGCTAAAAGATAAGGTTTATAATAAATTTTTCTTTTTGTATTTTTCTTCTAGTTTTTTAAATGATAGATCTTTTATCTGTAATGACAATTGTAAGGTTTGTAGGGAATCATCTGACAATTCCTCTTTTGGTATATCTATAAGCGGTAAGTTTGCTATAAATGACATTTTCAGCTTAACAACTGATTTTGTAGGGAACATAATGGTTTTTCCTTTAATATCAGGAAATCTGTTTTGGATATCTATTAGAGTATGATTTGTAAAGTTATTTTGTTCTATAATTTGAGTTAGGTCTTTTATAAAGACTGGTGAATATTTATAGATTGATTTTTTGTATGGTTCTTTGATAATTAGTCCTTTAGTTTCTTTGTTTGATATGCTAGATCTATTTTATGGAGTAGGTGTGTTTATAGGTGGGGGCTGAGAAGAGATTGGTTTGGTGTGAAGCATATTGAGACTCTTTTCTACTTGGTTATCATAGAATGTAAAAAGTCATATATTTTGTTTAATAGCTATACAATAGTCTAACCATTTTTTGATAAGATTTTTATGTTCTATTGATGAATAAGTTTGCTTACTCCATTGTCTTTTCTTTTGATGAAGTTTTGACATATGATCTTTTAGTAATAGTTCTTTGTCAAAGACAAAGATGTCTTGAATTGTAATAACATTTAGCTAGAAATCTGATTATGAAGGGTGGGGTTGTGATCAAGCAATATTTGGTTCATATTTTAAGGGATATTTTGATGAAAGAGAGGAATGTAAATGTGGTTGTCTTATAGTGTTTTCTAAATTTTGAGATGATGATAAAGATCTAATTAGTATCCTAAGAGTAGATGGTTTTGATAAAATATGTAGTTCTTTTCTTATTGTTGGTTCAAAGTTTAGAGAGATATCATCATTGGTTTCTATTATAGATTCAATACTTTCAGATTTTTGAGTGGGTATAATTTCAGGTTGAGAGTTTTCAATCCTCCATTCTAACGGAAGAGTAACATCAGACCATAGAATTTTCTTCAACTCTATTTTCTTATGCAAAGGATTTTTGATAAAATAAGTAGTTGCTCCTTTTTCATGTGATACTAAGGACCTTGGGATTAAAGTTTTCATGACTTTATAGTATATTCTATATTATATACATAAAGGTTTAGATCTAGTTCTCGTATTAAATCCTTGAGTTTGGATTAACAAAGATAGAGTACTTATAATATGTGGATCTGATAAACTAATAGAAAATTTTGAAAAACTATTAAAATGGACAGGTCCAGCATGTAAAGATGTTTGAATTATACCAAGTATAGAATCTGAAAATTTTATATGTCTATTATCCTTTAAACAAGCTAAGATAGAGACTTATAATCCTGACCTAACTAGAGGCTGAATAGCAACTTTAATAAGACCGAAATGTAAGAATTTAAATTCTTTATCAACTAGTTCTTTAATGGCTTTTTTTTATAATAATTGTATCTGATGGCATCTTTCTCCAAATTCTAAAATAGTTTCAAGAGTTTTAATTCTATATTCAGATTTATAATCAAAAGTTCCAATTTTATAAATTTCTTTAACAAGGACTTTTGGTATTTTTCAATTTTGAATAGATTTTTCAATATTTTCATAAGATTCTTCTTTCATATTCCATCTTATATTTAACATCATTAATGTTATCACAGAAACTCTCTTATTCGTTTAATATTATCATATATGAGTCCCACTTATAAATGTGTGAATTCAACATAAGAGAATGATTTAAAATTAAAAATCAATTTTTACGTAGTATATTAAACATCTAAATCATCTAGAATATTGGTACTATGTTAATATATAATTTTATAAAAAGTGTTATTATATTCTAATATATATGTGAATGAATATTAGTATTTTTCTTAATCTACCCATGAATATCCCATGTACATTGATGTGAATGAAACTTCGACTTCTAACTAAATAAATATTGTTAAATATAATAAAATTGATTGAATTTTACATCAATTGTAACTATCTTAAAAATGGAGGAGGGGTTATACAAAATGCTTTAGACAACAATACATAGAAGTAGAGATGTTAATAGTCGTGATTGACTTATTAACCTACCTGTCCAACCCATTTGTAAATGGGAGTGAATTGGAATTTTTTAATAAATAGTTCATGATCTGCTCCATTTAATTATTTAAATAATAAATTAAGGTTTAGATTTTACAACCTATCAACCCGTTTAATCCATTTAACTTGTCTAGCTCGTTAACTCATTTATAACCTGTTAAGAGAGGGTATATCTATTTCATAAATCCTAAATCTATGTCCCTCATTTTGATTTCCGATTCTTATCCATCTGTTTATGAATCTATGTCTTTCCTGCTATGATGCTACTATGTTGCCATCACCGTCTTTGCTGCCGATAAGCTTCTTCTTCTCTCTTTGCCTTCCCCTCTGTCTCTATTTTCGATGAGGTCCTTTATCTCTCTTCCCATTTTCTCCTTTCTCTCTTTTTCTTTCCATTTTCCCCTCTCCATCTTTGATTGTTTTTATCTCCATATCTATCCATATTTTCCTCTCTCTATCCTCTATTTTTCTTTGTTGTTGTCTTTCTTTCTGTTAGCAGGTCAAATATACACTCCTATTATGATGAAGATCATGTATCCTGTTGATATTCATTGATCCATCATGACAAATATGAACAACAGAAAGTGGCTTGCTTTTGACTTATTTGCAATTTATAGACACAATCCATCAACAACCTATCAACTTGTTTATTAAATGAGTTGTAAATGGATTATGATCGACGTTTTATAAATGGGTTAATAAACATATTAGAGTTGAGATTTTTTAAATAGGCTAATGTTAGGATTATACTCTAACATGTCTGACCCAATCCATTAACACTCCTACATAGAAGTGAAGCCTTTTTTAAATATGCAATTTATAATTTTTTATTTTTATTAATTTTTTAATTTTAAAAAATGAAAAAGCATTGTTGAAGCACATATTGCATGGACATTATATTTATTTTTAAATTAAAAATATTGAATAAAATTATAAAATAGTACAGTTGTATATACATTAAATTTTTTTATTGTGTTGCCGACTCTAGATGACCACCAAATGAACATATAGTTTAAGAATGAGATAAAAAGACTTATATTCTATACACAGCCATGTCAGTAGCTTACACATATAGAGGGTTTTTATATTTTAAACACTTTAACTTTGTGTATTTGGATTTTGAATCTTGAAATTTAGCCATTTGTATCTTAAATCCTCAAAATTTTGATTCCTTTGCACTTTATACTTTAATCCATAATGATGTTAAACTCTATCATTAATCCATATGAAATGTCATAAATGCTCTCCAATATTAAAAAAAGAATTTTTTTTTATAAATTTGATTATTAAGCTTTTTCTATTTTGTTTTTGTTTTTTTTTTTTTGATGAAAATGGGTATACTCATTCCCTAACCCCTCACAATGTGGAAAGGGTTATGGAAGGAGTAATCC
>JAXCLR010000105.1:46845186-46857442 GCA_035584095.1 Annona squamosa
CAAGTTAGTCTTTGTTAATCATCAAAACTCAATCTTTGGTCAATTTTGTTTTGTTTTGAACATTGTTTCCAACAATCATAACTTGAGTTAGAAAAGTCGGATTGAGATAAATTTTGAAATGGATGGTTAAGAAATCAAGGTTATGAAAGGATTTGATAATGCAAATGATGATGGGATTAGGCTTGCATGAAATTAGGATTAATACTTTTGACTTTTCGCATAAAAAAGTAATTAGCATTTATGTTTAAAATGAGTAAAATAATAAAATGAATAAGGACGAAATTGAGGTGTCAAAATGAGGTTAATTGTAGGGTATTTTATGCATTATTAAAAATAAAAAGTTCCTGCAATTATCTCATGATTAAATACAGAATTAAAAGGCTAATGCACTGGCATAGGGGAGAGTAGCATATATGGCAAGCATGGTCGTCCAAACCAGCCCCTAAAGTGGATTTTGTGAAATATTTTTTTAATAAAATATATGCCCAAATTCAACTATGAATTAAGGGGATTAAACGTATATTAAATTGGAGTGGAAATTCATGGCTAAAGGTATCAGATCTGGACCGTAGAGATGAGATGAAGAAATAGACAGCAATGGTGCATAAAGGAGATGGGGACGGTTGTGGCAGCTTTTGGAATTTTTATAATTTTTTAATTATGCTCAATTGATTCCTAATTGACCTACATTACTAGGTGATTAAATAAAAATTAAATTAAAGCTGAACTATGGTGGAAAAAATTTGAAATTGATGCTAAAATAGGGACGTGTATGTGGACAGCAAAATGGAGCTCAAATGTGGACCGTCCAAACAGCTAGCAATTTGATTTTTTTTAATTTTTTTAAAAATGATAAATGAATGCCTAATTAGTTTACATGTTAGGGTATATAAATATGCATTAAATAAGGCTGCTAATTCATGGAAAAGGGCAAACAGTAGCTAAAATGGACATTGCATCTTGTGGACAGATTTTGTCCATTAATGACACAGATTTTGATGGATTTTTCAAAAATAATTATCTAATTTATTTGGATGATATTTTTCCATGTCAACAAGGGGATAAACATATATTAAAATAATCCCAAAATGATATTGCAAGTGGGGTCCACAAGCTGGAAAATTTCAGCTATATCTTAGGGGGTCGTGTACATGCGTTTACCTTTAGGAAGTTAGAAAAATTCAAGGAGCTTAAGTCCCCTTTCCAGCAGCTGCACGTCCTCTCCATTCAGTAAAAGGGATGCAAAGAAAAAGGGAAGAAAAAGGGAAAGAAAAGGAGAAAACGAGCTAAGGAAATTAGCTAAAGAAATTGAGCTTAAGTGCTACTCAATTCAAGTAAGTATACTTCTCTTGAATTTTCTTAAATTCACAAAATAAGTTGTTGTTTGGATTGGATATCATGATTAGATTATGAACATAATTTAATGGATTATATATGTTGGGTATAAGAATTAAGAACAAATGATTAAGGATTTTTGTATATCTATTGAAATTAGATGCAAATATGGGAGCAAAACCTAGAAGAAATGAGATAGAAATCTAAAATATGAACGAAATAGTAAATGAATGAATTTTAGTATAAAAATTTATTTTAGAACTCATGATAGGGTGATTAAAGAACTACCCAATTTTTAATTTAAAACGATAAGTACGTTGGAAATTAAAAATTAGGGAAAATCAACCTGAACATGGTTGAACGGGTGTCAGGATTAGCTGGACAAAATGATTTTTAATAATTATTAAACAAGGTATTTTGAGCTTAAAATTTTATATGATGTAGAAGATATCATAAGTAACACTAAAAAAAATTATTTTTAAAAGGTATAAATATACCTAATAATTAATGTGATTAGAGCTTTTTGAAAATTAATGCTTCTGTCTAGCAGAGTAAAAATACCAAAATAAATATAAATATTTTACATGTTATACTAAAAATATTTATTTTGGTTAGATCATATAGTTATTTATGATATAAATTTCAGATTTAAATTCCTCCATTTGATTATGATTCAAAAATTAGAGAGATCAATGTGTCTGATTTCAACATTATAGACAGATTGAGTAATAAATCAAAGTAAATGTTAAATTCAAGATCATTGGGATGAAATTTAAATTACAATGGTATATAAACAAGTATAATAATTGATTATGAGGATTATGTTGCTGTTTAGGTAATTCCAATATTTGAGATTGATATATGAAGATTATGACATTAATTAAGTGCTTAAGAATGAGCATAATATGTGAATTTTGAAAAATATGCAAGAAATGTTAAGTGAAAATCATAAACGTTCATATGGTGATTAAGGAATGTGTTTTAATATATATGAATGTTGCCCAAATATGGGAAGTGAATATGTGATATAATGAATGGTTTGATGTATCAGTATGTTGTGTACGTACACCCGACTTGGAATTCAAGCGAGTTATAAATATTTATGAGAATGGGTTGAAAAACTAAGTGAATGCAAGCAAATGAAATTTACATAACTGTTATATCATTCTTACTCATATAGGCAAAGAAAAAGAAAAAATTAACACGAAAAGCTCACATGAACAAAGTAAGCAAGTAAAATTTTTTAAATGAGTTTATTTTAAATGCTTTCTAAGGTATTCAAGGATGGTCATTCCTTGTCTAAATGTATGTTGAAATGTTATTTCTATTGAAATAAATGATTACTTATTATTTCACAATTATTCATGAAAAGTGATGAAGTATGGATTTGAAATGATGTTTCATTGAAACAATATTTTAAAAGGGATGGTGCAAAGAATTCTCAACATGAGAATGACGAGTCCATATGTAAGAGGTATATAATGCCGAGGTGACTAAAAGCCATGCATGGAATGGAAGTCAAGTAGGCTAGTAAGTAGACAAGGAGTCCCCCTTGATGTTGTCAAGTTGGAAGGTCCAGCGTTAAGGCTGGAAAGGATCATGTCATGAAAAAATATTCCCCATGCTAGCATACCGTCACATGACAGATAATGTCATGAATAGAAATGATGAATTTACACATCCCATGTTTATGAAATGCTTATGAAAGGTTTATGAAAAGATTTTTGCTCCGCAGGTAGTTGATCACTTGCTAAGTGTCTCTATTAAATGGAGAGAAATACTTTTAAACATGGTTGCCTTCAAAATGTATTACTTGAAAAATATATAGCTTGCTTATTGAGTGTACAACTCACGTTTTATTTTCCATACCCATAGACAAGTGAAGGAACAAAGGAGACAATGAGTATGAGTTGAGCATGGAAGAACAAAAAATTTGATGAATTTTACTATGTGTCGTTTATGGAAAATGGATGTAATATGACTTGGTATTTGACGTCTTTATGATCATATGTGATCTATGATATGCCTTGTATTTTATAGACTTGTGACAATGGATGATGAGCATGTTTATGAATTTTTATGATTTCTTTGATATGAAACATGTTTATCAGGGCAAAGATAGCATGAATGGGCATTTGATGAAAAATATTATGAAATAAATTTGTAAGGAACTGTAATTAAGTGGATAATTATCCAATAAGTCTGCTGTGTAACAGGAAAACAATCTTAATCACATTTACCAGTCAATAGATCCCGAGGTAAGGATGCGACGCTTGGGCTGGGGCGCAACATATTACCCCTCTTGAATTTCGGCAAGACATATGAGAGGCCAGTTGATCTGATAATTTTCAACTTCCTCCACTAAATCAATCTCTATTTCTTCATCGATTTCTTCTTCCATATTCTAATTTTTCATTGACTCGACTAATTGTTCAAGCACGAATTGGGGGGCAATTTGTGTTGTCACATTGTGTGATATGTCTTCATTTATGTTAGGAGTGACTACACAACCCTATTTTAACTCATCTTCTTTTGAATTTATTGCAATATAATCGGAAGAAGCTTCTTGATGCCAACTTTGGATTGTAGTGGCAAATTGCTCCACCTATTTCTGCATGTTTTCATTAAACTACATCTAACTTTATATGAATTGCAAGAACGTGTCCTGTAAAGATGACTTATTTTCAAATGGTGATGACTTATCTACTTGAGATGCTTGAAATTCTATCGGTATCATATTTTCTGATTGCAAGTTTCCATAGTTGTCCCATGCAACAGTTGAATGATCAAGATAGCCAAAGAATGTTGATTAGTGCTTGCACTGATTGAAGCCCATGCAACAGTCGCATGTCCCTCACCACCGCATAAATTGTAATAAGTAGAATAAGAATTGTTCATGCCTTGCATTTGATAACCTGCAAATTAAGTTGGATGTGCCCATGCATTATTGAATTCATTGATACCTATCATGCTTGGAGTCGAGAACTCCATGTTTGGCCAATAGAAAGTATTTGAAGCCATTGAGTTATGCACAAATAAGACCACCGAATCAAATTTCCATCAAAAGTAAATAAAGAAAAACAAAAATTATGTTGAATATGTACAAATTCACAGAAGATAAATGAAATTATAGGGTACTACATTTAAAACACCAATCCCCGGCAACGACATTAAAAACTTAACAAGCTGTATGTATGTCTAATTAAAATGTTTATTTTAACTCAAGTATATGTGCCGATCAAGTAATAAAGAGTGAGTAAAGTATCTTTCCTACAAGGATTGTGTTAAACATAGTATTACCTCGAATTCCAATTATCTTAAGTGAATTGGTAAATTAAAATAGAATTTGTGTTTAAAGGGTTGAATTAAACTTAACTGCATAAAACATTAAAGGATTAAAGGATTGGCTAGTAGAGAGATTGCCTTGGGATGGATAAGGTGGATGAGAGCATGAATTTCTTGACTCATAGACATGTCAATTTGGTTCCTTTTTAAGTTGGTTGTGCAGAGATTACCAATCTAGGTTCATTTGTATTCATATATGTCTTCCAACATATACAAACTTAACCCTATTCTAGTTATTTGCTATGTTCCTATGCGCCTAAGTAAAACAAGACTGATAACCATAGAACTTAATTAAGATTACATAAGGTTAATATGTATATTCCTATCCACATTAACATCCAACACGACAAGAGCTGGAAAACCTGTGCCTTATACATAGAACTCATTCAAACTCACTTTTCTGAGCATAAATCTAAATAGTTAATTAATTTATAAGGTTGCAACACTTGTACATGTATTAAGCATAAAGAAACTGTAACACCCCAGCCCGAGCGTTACAACCTTTTCTCAAGATCATTCGACTGGAAAACGTGATCAGGATTGTTTCCCTGTTATACGGCGGGTTTTAACGGATATTTATCCAATTAATTTTGTTTTTATAGGAATTTATTTCCTTCAATTTTTCAGCTCATGCATATTTAGTTCATTTCCATCCAATAATATCATAACTAGACATGATTGTCAAAATATATTTCAAAACATCTCATAAATCAGATGTCACTGCATATATTAACCATAGCCATCAACATAAAACATTAAGGTAAATTTACAATCATTCAACATAAGTTTTTCACAAACATGAAACTTTTAATGTTTCTCCCATTTCCTCCATGGATAGCTCCTGCTCTTTTACCAGGTTTCTTCTTTCTCTTCTTTCACCTGTCTATGGGTTTGAAAAATGAAAGTATGAGTCAAAACTCAATAAACAAGCTATGTATTTTTCAGGCAATACATTTTGAAGGCATGTTTATTTAAAAGCATTTTTCTCCATTCAGTAGAGATACTTATCAAGTGATCAACTACCTATGGAGTAAAAACTTTTTCATAAATCATTCATACACATTTCATAAATATTTCATAAACTTTGGATGTGCAAATTCATCATTTCTATTGATGACATTATCCTTCATGTGAGGGTACGCTAGTATGGGGAACATTTTTCCATGACATGATCCTTTTCATCCTTAGCGCCGGATCTACCGACTTGGCAACGTTAAGGGGGACTCCTTATTCACTTACTACCTTGACTATCCTACTTAATTTCCATTCAATGCATGTCTTTTAGTTGCCCCGACATTATATACCTTATTACACATGAAACTTGTCATTCTCACGTAGAGAATTCTTTACACCATCCCTCTTTAACGTCATTTCAATGAAACATCGTATAGCATAATTGTGAAACAGTGGGCAATCATTTATTTCAATACCCATATAGACAAGGAATGACCATCCTTAAACAACTTGAAAAATATTTAAAACAAAACTTATTTAGAAAGCTGCTTGCTTACATCGTTTGCCTAGCTTTTCGTTTCGCTTATCTCTTTGTCTTTGCCTATACATATAAGAATGATATAACATTCATATATTTTCTTTGCTTACATTCAACTCAGTTTTCTAACCCATTTTCATTAACAAATATAATCTCTTCGACTTTTCAAGTCGCTATGCACATTTAGCACATCGTTGCACATTTTATTGGCTATTAAACAACATAATTATTCTCATAGGTAGGGTAACCATTCAACTATATAATAATCATCTAATAATTATTATTTAAAGGTTCATTACCTTTCATGCATCATTTTTCACTTATTTTCCAAAATTTATACATTAGTGCTCATTTTAAGCACACGTTATCACCTTAAACTTCATAATTAATTCCAAAATTTGAAATTAATCATTATGCACTCTAAAAAGATATATAATCATAAAATTTATCATATATTCATGCATTTTTGTACAAAATCACATTACACAAGTTGTTTATCATCTTTGCATATCTATCCCTTCACATATGCCCATTTGGCAACACATACATAATATATTTCGTAAAATTTTCCAAGTCAGCAACTTGGTCACTAATTCAACATGTTAATTACCCTTAATTATCACTTTATTTAGCATATTTTTATGGAATTTAAATTCACTAATTATAAGTTTCAAAAATAGCACTTTGGAACCCATTTTTCACATGTTTAATGTGTCTTTTGACACATAACCCTAAATAATTTTATAAATCTGAATTTTCAGCAATTAGTCCAAAAATTCCTAACCAAAATTCAGGGTATTAAAATATATATCAATTTGAATAATTTCTACATAGGTTTCATATTTCTTTTTGATTTTTTTCTCTAACTACCCACACATGCTGAAATCAGGAGTACTGAAATCTCTAAATCTTGATTTATAATCAAATCAAGATATTTCATTCTGTCATACATCAATAAATACATGATTTAATTGTAATAAATATTTCATCACTAATATTAACATTATATATTTATTTTTGCATTATTACTATGCAGGACAGTGTTGTGAGTTTAGGGTCAGCCCTAATCACTTGAATTATAAACCATACTAATATCACCCAAAAATAAATTTAGATTTTTTTGAGTTATCCACATGATGGTTTATATATCATGTAAAAATTTTATTTAAAAAATTTCTTCTACAAAAATTATTAAAAATCATTTACTACAGCTGATCCTGTCATCCGTTCTACTTTGTTTAGGTTGATCTTCTCAAATTTTTAATTTGAAACTTGCTTAATATTTCAATCTAAAATTTTGGTCATCCTTTAATCATCATATAATGAGCTTTTTAACAAATTTTCATGGTGAAAATCCTTAATTTACTACTTCGTTCATATTTTGGTTTACAACATTATATAACTTCCAGATTTGAAGTATAAAATCAAAATTAACATATACTTACTTGATTAATTGGTAATCCCTCCTTTTTTCCCTTCTTTTCCCTTATTTTTCTTCCTTCTTTTTTGGCTTTATAGGTGGACGTGAGGGCTTCCTTGGGGAGATGGGATTTTAGCACTTGGAATAATTTCCAAAAATCAATCCATGTGAACGTGCATGCTTCGTATAGTGCTAGATTTTCTAGCTGTGGGCCCCACTTTTGGAGCTGATTTTCCAAACCATTGAATGCATGCTTATATTCCCTTACATTCTGATGAACTCACAACTAAGTAAATTAACTTTTTACCATTTTTTAAAAATTCAAAAATCCGTTTTAATCAAGATCGTCCACCTATCCAGCAATCACGTCCATAGCTGCTGCCCATTTTCATATATTTTTTCATTTTTTAATAATATAATTTTAAGCATAAATTAAACACCTAATTAGAATTGAATTTAACCTTAAATTTGGTGTAAAAAAATTAGCATAAATCATTACAACAACATCAAAATAGTGCACGTCATTTGGCCTCAACATGTTGTCCACTTTTCATTCATCAATGGTAGCTATTTTCACGAATTTTCTTGGATTTTTTCCACATGATTAAATGCTTATTTATGTACCCCAACATTTCAGCTATATATGTGCATTATTTATAAAATAAAATATTTAAAAAATTCAGCAATAGCATCACTTGGACGTCCCTACATTTCTACATCACCTATGCTCACTTGGGCTCTCCTTAACCCCTTAAATGTGGATATTAATGTATGGATAATTCATAGGATTTTTTCATTTTATAATTATGCATAAAATGCCCTACAAATGAGCTGAATTTGACACCTATTTGGTCCATTAAAAATTACATTAATTCCATGTACTCTAGCATTTAATGCATGGTACTCTTGAGGTGAAAAGTCAACCATATACATCTTTTCCAATTCAAATATTTTACCATCATAATTTGGTTAATCTAAACCTTCCAAAATGTGCATTTCATAATTTCATTCAACCGTTTCAAATTTCAACTCAATCTGATTTTCCTGCCTCAAGTTATAACCGCTTGAAGTTAACAGTTGAAATTGAAACGTGATTAATAAATTATTAATCTAATTTCATCAAGAATTTTTATAATCTAATAATCTCATAATATCAATCCTATCATCATCAACTTCTCTGTCAAATTTCACTTGAATCCGCCTTACAAGCATTGAATTATGAATTTTCTATGTTTTTCCAACATAATTTCATAATTTTCACTTTAATCTCCATTAATTAAATCATGAAAATTAAACTAAACATTCATGCCATAGTAGCATGTTTTAATCCTCATTATGCCCCTTTATTCGCCTTGACTCATATTGGGCTCCGGTGATTAAATTTTTTAATCACCCATATTAATTAAACCTTAATTACAAAATATCCTAAAATCATCCATACTTCATTTAATTCACATATAAATTACTTGTATATGTCCAATGCATACATTAGATCCTACTTAGGTTGGGGTTTCACAATCCTCTTCCCCTTATAAAAGGTTTCGTCCCGAAACCTATTACATTTCAAATGTCGGGGGTAAAGCTCATATAAAATTATTAATTCATCATCTTCCTTCAATATTTCAATGGTTCACTATGCTTCCATTGTGCTACTCTGTCTTAGTGACATTTTTTGTCTTGGTCCATTAGACCTATTACTCATCTCTATTGTTCCTTGTTCACACATGAGTTTCTCATTGGCATTTGGCTTTTCATTTGTTTCATTTCACACTATTTTTCCTTGTACATAGAGAAATTGCACCATTTCTCATCTTACCATAGGTAAGTCTTAAGTTATTCATTCATTAAAAATTATAGCAATCATTTTCACATATCATCAATAATACATTCATTTTATAATGTAGAACAAAAGTTGCTCTCATATAGAGTTTCATACATGAAATTTAATACATGTCTTACCAAAAGACACTTTTGCTAAGTTATCCATTCTTTCTCCTCTCATAATGTCTACCACTAGATTTTACCATCATAGACTATTCATTAGGAATACCAATACTAAACTAGTCTAAAATACTTTCTTCCTTATCTTCCTTTCCAGTTTCCATAAACTAGTAAGGGTCCTTATCATTCATTCTTATAGGAAGTGCGGCCTACATCGACCTGTTTTCTTCCTATCTTCTTGTTTGGTCCTATTGGGAAAAATTCAAAGATTTCGAACTATTTCTATCATTTAGGCTACCCAACCTCGGGCGACTTATTCCACAACTTCTTTTTATAGTCATAGTTATCTATTCTTTCTACCTGTGAGGTATTACTTGTAGCAGTAGCACCTTCAATATTTTGACTTAGGGTTGATAGTTGTCCGTCATTAATGAGCTCATGGACTCACTTGTCCTGATTGTTTAGATTTGCTACTGGCTTTTCTTCTTTCCTATTGACTCATATCGGCAACTGCTTTTCCCTTGTTCAAAACTAAGGTAATAGGCATGTTGTAGAATGCAACATATAAAATTATGTCAATAGCATTTGTTATCATAATATTCATTCATATCACAAATAGTCAATATGATCATTTTTAATCATAGAATCATCATACTTCGTAAATTTTACAATCTAGAATGATCAATGATCTTTCTTTTTCATATACACTTAGCACTTGAAAAAAATCAAATGCAATCATATTTTTATAACATTAAACATCATACATTAGGAGTCAAAAGAATTCTCTTTTTCCTACATTTCTCATTTCTACTTGCACATTTCATGGAGTAAGGTTGATTTTCCCTACACATACAGATTATATTTGCATAATCTGTCATTTTATCATGAACATAATTTCTAAATCAATCAATCACTTAGAAAATCGACGCCTACGTGCCGCCTAAATGGCGCCGTAGCATTGCACCTTACATATGCAAAGTCTAACACAGTCCTGTGCTATATTAGGTAAGGTGTGGTCAACCTTAGGTATGGGGGGTCTCTATGTAGGGTTTCATAACCCGTTATCTATTCTAATTCCCTTCTATCGTTTGTTCTTTCTTAAATTTTCCTACCTCCTTCATTTCATTATCATCATATCATCTTTCCTTCCTATACCATCTACATTATGAAACATAGCATACCAACTATATTTCCTGAAATAATCACATTATTATGTCATAATGACATTCAGTAGAAGATAATACATATCGCATATGTTTATAACCTCAATCTATCTCTTTCATCATTTTCTATTTTTTTTCTTTATCTCTATCAATCCTTGCTGAAAAATCATCTTGTGATATCAAATCTTTTCCTACCACGCCTATTTACCAATCCATGCTCTAATAGAAACTAAAGTTAACATAGATATGAGTTCAAATCATCTATATCTCCCATCATAAGAAGATTTAGCCCATAAATATGACTTCAATGCCTATTAAAATTAAGTTTGCAATCATCCTAAGCAAAGAGAATAACAAAAATAAGAAGAGAGATGAGAAGAGGAGATGGAACTCAATAGATTTGTAGGAATCATCTTGTTCTTCACTTGCTTTTATTTCGTTCCTTGAAGCTCTTGGTTTTCTCCCCCAAACATAGCATCCACGAGCCCTCTAAGTTCCCTTATTCAAATCGTGAAAGATATTTTTACCCCTCTGCATTTGAAGCTTTGCATGTGTGAAGAATTCCACACATAACCTTTGTGGTCGAGGCCCCCAAACTCGTGGTCACGGCCTCCACCATGTTGGAGACAGCATGACTCTTTTGACAACTTTAAGTATTTTTACCATTCCATCATCTTTTTGGCTTGAAATTACATGAGAATTACTCTCTTTTCCTACAACAAAAGAGTAAAACCAAGTAAATGCATTCCTAAATAATTAAATGAAATTAAACAACCAAAATGACATGAATTTAGACTAGATGCAATCTAAAATGCATAAAAATCACACAATATGCAAGAATTACACAAATGATGAAAAATGACATGAATTTAGACTAGATGCAATCTAAAATGCATGAAAACCACACAATATGCAAGAATTACACAAATGATGAAAATTATGTCAAACCTATGCAAATTTACATGTTTCTCTTAATCGAACATTCTAAATGAGCGCAAAATGAGTGTTGTTTATAAAGTTATCAAAGTTGTTGTATCTATTGCTCAAATAATGACAAAAACAAGGCTAGATGATTTAAAATTATTTTACATGTGGCTTACCGAATGGGTTAATTGATGCTAACACATTGACTTGTTCTTGAGTTAAGAATGGAAGGATGAGAACCTGCCTATTTTAGTAAGAAGAGTTCAATAATCATGAAATGAAGTTGCATCCATCTTTTGAGTACATAAAAATAAAAGCAATTGCATCCATTTTTGGTACTTGACATCTCTTTGTACCTATTATTGTGAGTTATGTTTTGTTCAAGTTCTTAATGATTACACAGTCCTTTTGGACAACTTTGAACATGGTTTGGGATTGTTTTATGGCTAAATAGGAAATTAACACTATAGTTGAATATCTTGTGCTATGTGATGTATTTCGAGCACACATGTTGTATGAGAGTGGTAATGTGAAACCCGTATTATTTGAAAACTTCATTTAATATACAGTGCATATGTTATTTCAATAAGATTATAGAAAAATGTGTATGTTTATAAAAAGATCAAATTTCAATTT
>JAXCLR010000105.1:46907808-46922824 GCA_035584095.1 Annona squamosa
ATCATATTATATGGGTTTCAAATTCCGTAATTAAGGTCTAAATGACCTTATAAGGGGCCTAGGATCATATTACAAGTGTTAAATTACGATTAACTTATTAATTTCAAAAATTAGATGCGGTTAGATGCAGTTAGATGCTGTTAGATGCCGTTAGATGCGATTAGACGCTGTTAGATTAAGTTGGATTTCACTAAATCATATTATATGGGTTTCAAATTCCGTAATTAAGGTCTAAATGACCTTATAAGGGGCCTAGGATCATATTACAAGTCTTAAATTATGATTAACTTATTAATTTTAAGAATTAGATGCGGTTAGATGCTGTTAGATGCCATTAGATGCGATTAGACGCTGTTAGATTATGGTGATTTTATTAAATCATATAATATGAGTTTCAAATTCTGTAATTGTGGTCTAAATGACATTATAAGGGACCTAGGATCATATTACAGGGGTTAAATTAGGATTAACTTATTAATTTTAAAAATTAGATGCGGTTAGATACTGTTAGATGCTCTTAGATGCGGTTAGATGTTGTTAGATATCGTTAGATGCTGTTAGATGCCGTTAGATCCGATTATATTCAGAAAATAATAAAATGTTAATAAATTTTCAAAAATTCGAGAAAAATAAAAGAAATTGTTATTTTTGAGAGTACCATGATTACATTAACTTTAAATAATATAAAATAACTTCTAATAAAATTTATATTTTATAACTTTACCAATTATAATGAAATCTTTTTAAAAAATAATTTTTTGTACAAAAATTTTTTTAGAAATTTTCAAATGATGAGAAATTATGTCCACATACATTTTAATATTTGATCTAGCAAATGAATGGAATAGATTGAGATTTTGTATATATATAATATAAATTTTATCAAAAAATCAAACATACTCACGTTTTTTAGTTATTATACTCTCGCTGGAAAATTACCAAAATGCCCAGCTTCCTTTTTTTTTCCCAAGGGAAGTGCTTCCTATGGGTTGGGACTCAAAACATTGAGATTGTATTGGATTTCTCTAATTGGTTTTGTTGTAGAAGCTTTGAGGGATATACCCAAACAATAACAGCAGATGAATCTTTTGTTAGATTACTTGATGGATTCAACGATTACGGGTGCACACTCAGTGGATTTTACTTGACCCGGACCTTGTATTAATGTTAGCCTTATATGTTTGGGTCTGAATTGAACACGGTACAAAATCTTATACCATTAATTTGGGTACGGATAGGGTTCAAAATTGTTTTAAACAAAATTTAAAAATTAAATAACTTGAATTATGAAATGACCTAATTTTTTTTATAAAAAAATTTTAATTTTTTTTTTACTTGAGGAAGCGGAGGCTCTATCAGCTAGATTCCATGGAGGAACCGGTGATTGGGTTGGCCTTGCCGGAGGCTGATTTAATGATTGAGCTGGAGGTTGCTACTGAGTCAACCTGAGACGTTCCTTTCAAAAATTCTCTAGATAGATAATCATGAAGGGAATTATTTTCACCTTTAATATATTCTATTTGGAAGTTATATGGTGATAATATTGCCTGCCAGCGAGCAAACATACGACAGGATACAAAATTCTTTACGTTTTTTGAATTATTTGTTTGGTTGCTCCGTAGTCTACTCTTAATAAAAATTCTTTATTTATTAAATCTCCTTGAAATTTATCTATACATGTAACTATTGCTAACTTTTCTTTTTTAATAGTAGGATATTTCATCCTAGTTTCGTTCCATAATCCTAAAGTATAACAAATCAATTATTCCTTATCTCAATCCTTTTGTTTAAGTATACCACCATAGCCAATATTAGAAGCACCAGTTTCCACTATTCTAAATAATTCTGGATTGGTTAATTGTAAACACGTTAAATATTTAACTTTTCTTTCAATATTTTGGACTGTTTCGGTGTGCTTTTCTATCTATGGAGGTGGATTTTTTCTTAATCTCTATAATAGTATTCCTTATCATAAGCAACTTTTTCATAAAATTCTACAACATAATTGAAATATCCTAAAAATCTTTGTAATTTTTTTATCTTTAATTTTATCTGAAAATTTATTTGCAAAAATGATAGCTCTATTAATAGGCTGAATAGTATTATATTTGATATTGAATCCCAAAAATGATATTTCTATTTGAAATAACTTCATTTTTCTTTCTGATAACACTAATCAATTATGATGAATTATATTTTTGAATGTTTTTAAATGTTTCTAATGTTCTTGAATAGAGTTAGAGTATAATAGAATATCATCAATATAAACTAATATAAATTCAAGATATGGATTGAATATATCATTCATAATATTTTGAAATTCAAATAGGACATTTTTAAGGCTAAAAGGCATAACATTCCATTCATAATGTCCAAAAGGTACTGTAAAGGCAGTTTTATATTTTTCTTCTTTTGCTATTTAAATTTGCCAATATATTTACTTTAAATCAAATTTAGAGAATATTTTTTCCTTTATTATTCTTTGTAATAAATCTTTTTTGTTTGGTAGGAGATATCTAATCCATTTTAAAACTTTATTGAGTGGTTTATAATTTATTACTAACCTAGTAGCTTCTCGTTCAATTTCTGTTGCATTGTTTACATAGAAAGCTGCACTGCTCCAAGGTGATTTACTAGGTCTTATTAATTTTTTATCTAATAAATTTTGTATTTCTTGTTTATAATATTTTAATAATTCTAAACTCATTTGTATAGGTCTAGCTTTAGTAGGTATTTTTTCTTCATTAAATTCTTCTATATAGGGTAATTTTATTATATGTTTCTTTATATTCCAAAATGCATTGGGAAGTTCTGAGCATACTTCTAAGCTTAATTTTTTATGAAAATCTTCAATATGTTTTTTTAATGGTCATTTAATTGGTTGTTCTATATTTTTCGTGGTATTTTGCTCTTTTAGATAACATAAAAATATTTTCTTATATAATAATATTTCTTTTAACTCAGCTAATAGGGACATTTCTGGAGGTTTTACAATTGAGAATGTTAATTCTTTATTTTGTATGGTAGTATGAATACATTCATCTGTTACTCTAAAAGGTTTTATCATTTGTAAGAATGGAGTTCTAAGTATAACTTTTTGTTGATATTTTTTATTAGTATAAACGGTGTTTGGAAACATATATTTTTGTTACGTGTATGTGTTTTTGATAATTTATATTTTACTGTCATATATGTTTCGTCTGCTGTTGTTATTGAAGAATTAGTTCTTTCAAAATATTTAGGTGGAATTATTCCTTCTTTTACACAATTTAAATATGCACCTGAATCTATTAATGCTATAAGTTCCATAGAAAAATCTTCAGGATAATCAATGATTTTTAGAATAATTTTTAAATACCATTTTTATGATATAATTTTTTGAGTTTGATATAAAGTATGTAGAGATGATTCTGATTGATTAAGGCTCTTTTCTTTCATTATTTCATTTAGTTCTTATTCTAACTCTTCTTTTTGTTCATGCCCTTCTTGAGTCTGATTTTCTGTTATATTATGGAGTTCTAATTCTATAATTTCATGCTTCATTTTCTTTATCTCTTGACATAATTCAGGAATGGTGGAGAGTTTTGGTATAACTTTTAAATATTTCTCTTGATGTTTTATTATTCTAAATATAGATGTTGATTCATTAATAAATGACCATCCCTCATCGGGGGTTTTTTGGTTTGAAATATTTATAAATTTAGTGAGAAGGTCAGCTTTTTGGTAAGGATCTTGTGTTTGATTTATTATATCTAATAAAATTTTGTCTCTAGAATTTAGAATATTTAAAGAATGATATTCAGAATCAGAAGAAGTTTGATATTAATTAGGAGAATAAGAACAATGATATATATGTTCTGAATTGGATTCTAATAATTCTTGGTTTTGTAGATAATTTAATTGTTCATCATTAGATGTTTCTGTTTCATCACTAGAAGTGATTGCTAATTCTTTGAGTTTTTTAGTTATAACCTCTAAACTTAGATTTTCTTTTGCTAATAATTCTTTAACTTATTTTTTTATAACATTTTGATGCATAATGTCCTATTTTTCCACATTTATAACACTTAACCTATTTTTTTAGGTTTAGAATATTTTTGTTTATTTTTGTGATATTTTTTATTAGTTTTTCTAGATGGTTTTTTTGAATAGGTTGTTCGATCATAATTTTGATGAGTAATTCTTTTATAGGTTTCGAATTAGGATATCTTGATTTTCTCATAATATTCTTTTGAAATAGTAATCTTTCTAATCCATAATGTGAGCAAAATTGAGATAAGTCTTGAGATTTTAAGAAGTGAGTTTCTTCCATTTTCTTTTGATAACATAACTCTGTTCTTACTGTTCTAACTTTTGAAAATAATGTTCCCCATGTATAATTTTCATAGACTAATTTTTCACCATTTTATTGTTTAATTAAAGTTTTTATTTTATTTTCTATGATTGATGGTAATCCTAGTAAAAAAATTTCTTTGTATATAGGTTTAGCTCCATCATCTAATAATTGAACATCTGCTAAGAATACATATTTATACCATTTAAAATTAGATATTTGTTTACATCTTAATTTTAATAATCTTTCTCTGATAACGGCTTGATAATCTTCTACACGTACCAAGAAATGATATACTATAGTGCTAATAAGAGTATTTATAGGTTGTTCATCATTAAGTATATTTGCTTGCTCTTCAGCTATTAATTGTATTTCCCACCATGCTTTTAATTGTCTTGAAAATCCCCATGCTAATGATACAGTAGCTATTTGTGCTGAAAATCGTCTAGGCATACATGACTATACTATTACATATATTCCACATTTAATATTCACTAGAACCATCAATGTTCCATTCATATATTGAGTTTGTGTTGAATTCATTTATTGCCGATCTTCTTTCCTCTTCGAATTGTTGGTATATAGGAGATAGTTTTGAATAATAATTTTTTATATTTTTCATATATATTCTTTGTAATAGATTTGAGGGGTCATCTTTGGTTATGTTTGGATTGATTTCAGATATAGTTTGAAGATACTTCTTTTCATTATATTTACTATCTATTTGTTCAAGTTTTTTCTTCAAATCATTTATGCTTGGAGGCATAGAAAGTGTAGGAGTGAATGGTGTAGAAGTTTGTTCTGTTTTTTTTTAGGAAATTCTAAAGGAATATCTAAAGATTTTTTGAAAAATGATAAGCTTGGTTTGAGGGGTTTTGGTGCTTTAATTTCCGGCTCTAATAGTTTCTCTTTTCCTTTAGCATTTTCTAATTGTATTCTATATTTATAAGTTTATGATTTAAGAAATTATTTTGTTCAATTAATTGGGATAAATCTTTTAAATGTATTGACATTTCTTTATAACAAGATTTTTTATAAGGCTCTTGTACTATTAAGTCCTTCTAAATCTTTATTTGTTCTATTCATCCTTCTTTAAGGTTATATATTTATATTAGATACAGGAGGAGTTAAGGATGGAGTTAGATTAGAAGATTCAGAAGTGTTAGTAGTATATGTTTGTTGTAGCATATTTACAAATAATAATACTTGTTCATCATACCATTGAAATAAAGGAATATTTTGTTCAATACTTTTACAATAATAAAACCATTTTCTTATAATTTATTTTAATTCTCTTGACTTATGCGTTTTTGATATCCTATTTTTTTCTTTATTTTTCTGTGATTTATAATCTTTTAATAATGATTCTATATAAATATTGATTTTTCAATAATTTGATTTAATTGAAAATCCTACTCTGATGGTTCTATTTTTGGTTTAGCAATATTTTATTCGTAATTTAATAGAAACCTACTAGTGGATGGAATATATGACATAGATCGTTTTTCTAGGGTTGGTGAGGAGGATTTTAAAGTAATTTTTAGAGTAATTGGTCTAGAGATACTAAAATAGTGTCTTTTAACTATTGGTTCAAAATTTAATATTATATTATCTGAAGTTTCTGTTATAGCTTTTATTTTTTCTACTGATTGTTCTGGAACTTCAGGTGATAAATCATTTTCAATTTTTCATTTGATGGGAAGATTTACATCTGACCATGAAATTCTTTTAGGTTTGATTCTTTTATGTATAAAATTAGTTATAAAGTATGGGGTAGCACCCTTCTCTTGAGTAACTAAAGATCTAGGTACTAAAGTTTTCATAATTTTATAATAAATTCTGTATTGTATACATAGAGATTTTGATCCAAATCTCATATTAAATCTTTGAGTTTGAATTAGTAATGATAACACATCTAAGGCATATGGATCTAATAAACTAATAGAGAAGTTTGGAAAGCTGTTAAAATATATTGGAACAGCATGCAATGAAGTTTGTAATATTCCTAAAATAGAATCTGAAAATTGTCTATATCTATTATCTTTTAGACAAGCCAATATTGAGGCTTGAAGGTCTACTCTTACTAATGGTTGGATAGCTATTTGTATTAATCCAAAATGTAAAAAATTATATTTTTTTTATCATATAAATCTTTAAGGGCTTTCTTTTGTAATAATTGTATTTGATGGGATCCATCTTCAAATTCTAATACAGTCTCTAAAGTTTTAATTCTACATTCTATTTTAAAATCAAATGCTCTAATTTTATAAATTTCTTTAATAGGCACTTTAGAGATTTTTCAATTTTGTATTGATTTTTCAATATTTTCGTATGCTCCCTCGGACATATTTTGGATTTCATCTAGCCTGACTGAGTGGATTTCAGTATTAGTTAAAGAAGAAGATGATGATGTCGAAAACATTCTCTTTAGAGAACTCATCTTCACAATCGACGTCTAATGTGTTGTATTCCCTTAACATAATCTTAGTGACACGGGATTTCAGCCGGTTGTGCGACTTTGTGGTGATTGAGTTTCTAGAGAGATATTTTTAACAAAATTATCTTCAATCTGACTCTGATACCAGGAACAAAAATACGGAGAGAAAAACCAAAAACACTGAGATTGGATTGGATTTCTCAGATTGGTTTTGTCGTAGAAGCTTTGAGGGATAAATCTAAACAATAATGGTAGATGAATCTTTTGTTACATTATTTGATGGAAATGGCTTCGAGCAAGGTGAAGGTCTAAAGGTAAAATTCAATGATTACGGGTGTCATATGTTTCATACTATCTAAAGAGTGATAATTTAATGAAATTAAGGTGAATGGTGTCATGGACATGTTCCCTATTCTTTTTATTTTTAAAATTTATCTTTGAAATCTAAACTATTTATTATCTTTATCAATAGGTATTTGTTACAATTTCGAAAATCACTTTAATTAAAAATTTTGTATATTTCAAAAATTCGACACATTTTGAGGGTTAATATAAAATAATTTAAATTGAGAAATAAATATTTAATATAAATAATATCTATAAATTTTGGCATCGTTAACAAAATACATATGGATGAATATTTTAAATATTCTAATATTAAAAAATTTAAATTAAAACACAAAGAGGTTAATGGACACATAGGTTGCACTAAATCAAAATGCTTATCTAAATGATTTAGAACACTTTTCCCACGAATATTAGACTAGGTTGTCTGAATCTCTTAATTAATATTACTTTTAATATGGTCAACTAATTTACAATTTAGTTTTTTTTATCATGACATTTGATTATATTTTAAAACACATTGTCTAAGCAACATTGAAATATAAAAATATAAATCTTAAAACGATTATATGAAGAAAATTGATAATGTATTTTAAAATAATTAAGTGGTGAACATTTCTACACTAAATTTAAAAATAGTGATTTGGTGGCATATTTTGTGATATTAAACATAAGGGCAAAAGTGATATTTTCTTGAGTTTTCTTAGTGGGTTGCTATGGCAACTTAGTATGTTGGCAACATATTTGATTTGTATTCTATAAAAATAAAGATATTTTAAAATAAACATATAAAATAAAAATATTTTACAAGTAATAAATATAAATAGAAATTGAAAATTAAAAAAAGAAAGGCACATAGAAGCATATGCACATGTATACAACAGAAAAATGATAAAAAAGTATAATGAAATTTTAAAAAATAAAAATAAAATTCCTCTTTGTGAATAAAAACAAAGACGCATTATTTTTTTCATTCCTCCCGTTTCGTTTTTTTTATAACAATGGTTCCCGTCTCAATTTTTAAACGTTAGCCCTCGTAAATTTTTTTTTGAAACGTTGAATGGCTTTTAATGAGCATATGAAATTCTCGTTATAAAAAAATTTATTTTTCAGTTTGAATTTTATTTCTTTGCATATCCATTGAAAAAATTTTAAACCACATTAACTAGGAAACGACGTGCAATTTTGTTTTTGGAACATGAGAATTCCATTAAAAATGAGAAAAATATCAGAAATTTTAAAAAGTAAAATTATTATTTTTCGAAAACAATTTTTCTTTTTTGAAGCTGTAAAATTTATTTGAAGTGGGAAATATATCTTATATGTGTGCAGAAATGAAAAGCGGCAGATGGCGGAAAGCGGAGCCCGCTTGCAGGTGTCTACCGCATAAAAAATAAGTACTGCGCTCCGGTCCCAAGCCCGGTACTAATGCATTTTGGGCCAGGTTAACCCAGTACCGACACATCAAAAGTGTTTTTTAAAAAACTTGAAACTCGGTTTTTTCTAGTGCTGGATCGGTCGGGTTCGGATAAAACCCAACCGGCTTGCACGCGCACTAACGATGGATGACAAGAAAACAGCCAAGCTGCAACACATCTTCTTCCTTATTAACAGAGGTATAGGTTTATTTCGGATTGATTTATTTTATTTTTTTTTTGCCCGCATTTGGTCTTCCTCGTGTCTTCTTTGTAATTCTTTCTGCCCTATTGCTGATGCAGCATTTGCAGTTGTTTTTTGGCTGTGGAATGCATGTTTTAAATCTGTTTATGTTTTAGGTATTGGGTTTTCGTTTGGCTTTGGTTTTTGCTTTAATGTATTTTTTGGTATGCTTGTTAGTCGTTCTCGGGCAGTTTGATTGCCTTCTCTGATTCTGTGATTTGGAGGGTTTGCATTTGTTTTGCTATGTCAGATGTGTTTTGTGATTTTCTTTGTTTCTATGTCAAGGATTTGACATTTCATTTGAGGGTTCTTCTCCAACTCTCTTTGTTCCCCGCTATCCCTCCGTCTTTTCCTTTGACATATTATGAATTTCGTTTTTGTTCTTTATGGAGCAGATATTTGAATTTCACTTTAGTAGGTGGGTGGGAGATCTGTTCATGGTGGAGTATATTGTTAGTCCCGAGTTAATGACAATTACCCAAGAAGGGAGAGGTGAATTGGGTAATTAAAAAAAATTAAACTTTAACAGAAACTTTACCCTAGATTAATCTAGTCTCCTTTATGAAAAACAAAATAAAAAGCAATATAGTGTAGATAGCAGAAATAAATATCAACACATAAGATTTTATAATGGTTCAGGCAACCTTCTCTACTCCACTCTTCCAAGCTCACACCTTTTGTGACTTGGGTTCCACTATTGTATTTCTCAAATACAATTAGAGCCACTGCTCTCTTCAAGATTCCAGCTCTAGGGGGTATCAACAATACTCAGCACAAGTAGGTGACGAGTTCCACTCCAATCATATACTATTTTGCTTTCACTTGATCTTAGTTATCCAAGCTAAATCAAGTTCAATACAATAACAAAATGATAAAAAAAAGTTTCTACACGTTACTCATGTGTAGAGGCAGATTAGGCGTAGAGAAGAACTTATAGTGTAGGCTTAATGATTCAGCAAGCAGCTCTTGGCAGTTTGGAAGCAAAGTTCTTCTTCTAGATGATAGCTTGATCACTTAATGCTATTGAAGATGGGAGTTATGCTCATTCAATGATTTCTCAACTACCCTCCTCGTTTATATAGATTGCCTTATATAATTTGCGAGGGAATCCGAACGTTTAGAGGTAGGTGGCGCGCATTTAATGTGCCAATGTTTGAAAATTTTCCGACCATTGCGACCCAAGTCGCAGGTGGAGTCGACTTCGGGTGCGACTTCGCCTATTCGCAGCTTCTTCAAGTTCCATTTTGGGTCGACTTGGTCCTCGACTTGACTCAAGTCACAGGTGAAGTCGACTTCGAGTGCGACTTCACTTCGTCAGCTTGCTTGATGAACTTGAAATCTTCAGAGATGACTTTGATCACTTGATTTTCTTCACATTGATTGTTCTCCCTTGATTTATATCTCTTTGGAGCACTGTATGATTATTTACATAGAACACCTTGGATTTTTTTTCTTGAGTTCTTGAGTACTTGAATCTTGGAATGCATTGCTTCCTTCATGTTTGGTTGTTCTTCTTTTTATTATACTTAAGACTATTTATAGTTCTTCTATCTTAAACACATTTGACTCCATGTCTTGAGTCTTGAGTCTTTGATTGCATAAAAGAGGTCCAAATGTATGATTTTGATTCTTCAAGAAAATATGCAACTTTGCTTGTTCTGGACTTCGTTTGATTTTCATTTGAGTGTCTGAGTTGTCTTGGCCTTCATCTTCACTTGAATCTAGCATTGAATCCTCTTGATCTGCAAGTTCCGCATTGAAGTCGAAGATAGAGTCGACTTGGTCTGCGACTTCACCCAAGTCGCATGTGGAGTCGACTTGAGATGCAACTTCGGCATCTCTCATTCTCGATTTCAACTTTGGACAAAAAACGACACCTCCAAGTCGCTATCGGAGTCGACTCGGTCTGCGACTTCACCTCAAGTTGCAAATGGAGTCAACTTGGGATGCGACTTCGGCACCTTTCGTTCTTGATTTCAACTCTGGAAGGAAATGACATCTTGAAGTCACTACTAGAGTCGACTTAAGGATCGACTTGGCCTAAGTCGATGCCTGAGTCGACTTGAAAATCAACTTAACTAGCCATGTTTCATATTCTTCAAATTTATAACCTTTAATCATTTCCGTAAACATGTTAGTAACCAAAACTTACTCAAATTGATTTGTTAATATCAAAACATAGGCTTGACTTATTTTCCACATATTTCCAACACATATGATATGGAGAGCATTTGTGGGTGATTTGGTAAATTACATCATGGCCTCATAAGGACTTCTATGGAGATAAATCAATGCAAAGAACTCCTCTAACACAAGAGAGATGTTGGTTGGTTGTCGTGTTTGGTTCTCTTTATCATATCCCCAACTAAATTAATTTGCATAGAAATATCCTTTTTTTCATAAAATGGTCATAGAGGCAGTTTGATGATGGATGATGCTAAATTGGTTACTAATTTGAATAGGTAAATTGTAAATGTCAAGAATGACGATCATTATTACCATGTTTCATTATAGCTTGTGCATTCTTCAATTTTTTTTGCCATTGTAGGCTACTATGGGCTATTTTTCTTTTGAAAAATATACCTCTTCAATCTCATTATCAGTGGTGGTGCTCACCACGGCCTTTGTTGGTAAGGTGGTGCAACTGTTTGGTACCCATTTTTTGACGTAGTGCTTATGGTTGCATAGGGATGGGAGATATGTTATGAAATTTGAAATTTCATGTTCATATGATGTAACTTATATGTTAATTTAGTTGTATGATCAAAGAAGTTCTTATGCTCAAGTTTTGCATCTCCAAGAAGGTTAGAATCAAACTATTGGGACTATTCGTCTTATTGTTTCATGAAGTACTATTATAAGTTTTTTTGTTGAATGAATGAATCATACCAGACTAGTGACAAATTATCTGTAAGACCTATAGAGCGAAGCTTGGTTGTTTGGAGAGTTATAGTATTACTATATGAGGTAGAAACCAACATAGTATTTGACTAGGAATATTCACCATCTAATTTATGATTTATTTTACTACAGGCTTGGCTTGAAACTTGACCCAAGTCATAAGTGAGGTCAACTTGGAGTTGTGACTTCACTCCAAGTACTTAGCCAAATTTACATATTTGTCTTCTATAGCACCAGGTCTTAGAATTGGGTCAACTTTCACCCATGTCGTAGGGGGAAGTGGACTTGATTTCCGACTTCGACGTTCTTTCTGTAGTCAGAGAAATCTTCAAGCGCCCGATGTAATCTAGTTGCAAGCATAGTCGACTTGGGATGCAACTTCCACCTGTCAAGCATCCACATTATTCTTTCTGTCTCCAAAACATTGATTGAAGTCATTGACTTGACTCAAGTCGATGTTGATATTAACTTGGCATTGCAATTTTGATTGTTTCACTTGAAATCCAAAATTCTAACTTCAAACATAAAATCAAACACATTAGTACCTTATCAAAACATGAATAGACCTTTATTTGCAAATTATCCAATTGAGTCCATGACTTCATTTACTACGTGGGTGAAGTTTAACCTGGAGTCAACCTAAGAAGCGAGTTGAAAAGCTAAAATGAAGAAGAGAAAAATGCTAAGATGATGATGCCACGAGATACTGCGAAGTTGAAGCCAAAGTTGACTTCACCTGTGACTTAAGTGAGGTTCTAATACCAAGTATACTCCACATTCAACTTGAAGCATAAAGCCGAATGGAAAATCTTCTGAAAGGAAATATAGTACTAAAGTAGATACTCAAGTCAACTTCATTTATGAATATGGTGAAGTCGCAACCAAGTGGACCTCGGATGCGACTTCAGTAGTAATGGTTCAAAAAATTTTAAACATTAGTGCATTAAATTTGTATCACTTACCATCAAATATTCAAAATTCATTCAAGGCTATAAAAGAGACGTCAAGCAAAGTTACCGAGGTTAGCTAAAGAATTGATTGTACTTTCACTTTCCCATGTTTAAACATTCAAAACTCAATTCTATAGTTTTCAAGGAAAGTTCTTAAGTCTATTACAAGAAGCCTCGAGTTCATACATTCTTCTCATTTTCAGAGCTTACTTTCATGTTACAAAGATTTGTACAATTTGAGCTTGTTCTTATTTCAAATTCGTTATTATAATTGGACATTTAACTTAGTGTTAGATACCAAGGCCAAGGTGTGGAAACAAGTAGTGTTTAGTTGGAGTGACACTCATCAACTACTTGTGTACTGTTGTAAATGACCCCTAGAGCTATAATCTAGAAGAAAGTTGAGGCTTTAAGTTGTACTGTAGAAGTGAAAATGGAACCCAAGACACAAAGGGGTGTGTGCTTGGAAGACTAAAGTAGCGGTATAGCCCGAACTACTATAAAATTTATGTGTTCCCTTGTGTATCTACCTTTACTCTCTTGCTCTCTTACTTTAGCTCTATAAATTTCATTCAAGGGAACTTCATCTCAATGGGTTAATTTTTTAAACATAATTTTTTTTAAATAACTCAATTCAACCCTCCCTTGGTTTAAGCAAATTATTCAGGGCCAACAGTTCTATAGCTGAAGAAGTATGAGATACTCTTATTGTTACTCATGAAGAAACTTCTCATGTCAAGGAATCCAAAATTAACATAGTTATGCATGCAAATGAACTTTTTCTATGAAATTTACTGAATTAATTTCTAAGCTGTATTATAGGTTCACAGATATTGTCAATAATCTTAAGGGATATGGTCAGTTTAGTGATTCACAAGAACAAGTGAAGAAACTACTTCGTTCTCTTTCTGCAAATTGGACAACAAAAGTGACTACCATTGAAGAGGCTAGGGATCTTATTAAAATGACCATTGATTAGCTAATTAAATCCTTGATGACCTATGAAATAGTTTCAATAAATAATGATAATGAGGACACAGAAAGGTAAAAAATCCCTTAGATTAAAAGTGGATTTTGGTAATCTTTTTGATGATGCAGGTATTGATGATGAATAAGTTGCATTTCTTACTAAAAAATTTAGAAAATTCATCAACAATAATAGATCTAGTGGAAACAGACTAGTTGTAGCCAAGAGAATTCAAAGAACAGTTGTGAACTCATCACAAAAAATAACCTGAGAGGAAAGACAACAATTCATCAAAAATAAGATACCACAATTGATAAGGCTTTAGACATTTGAAAAATTCCTGCTCTTCTCCCCAAATCAAAAATTCCGATTTTGTATCTAACAAAAATGAAAGTTATGGTGCATGAAGAGAAAGTGATACATCCTCCTCAATCAGCTTGAAATTTGATGATAATACTGGAAATTTGGAATTCATGGCAGAACACTTTAAAGATAATGGAAAAACTGAGATAAATTATCATCTTCAAAAAGCATATGTTGAATTATTTCATGAGTTTAATAGTCTAACTAAGAAATGAGTCAAAATAAAAAGAAAATTGGAAAGTGAAATATTGAGATATATAAATCTTCAAAATATTATTCAAAAACTAACAAATGAGAATGATCAATTGAAATATAAGATGTTAAGACCACAAAATCGAAAAATAAATTTTTCAAAAAGGCATGTTATTCAAGATGGCATATGTCAGTTTTGTTGCTTATATGATCATTTCTCATTTGCCTATAATATGAAAAAGATGCAAACGCATGAAGTTAAAGCTATATGGAAAGCAAAAAGGTTTGCACGTGGTAGTAACAATAATTATGGACCCATGAAATGGGTACTAAAAGCTTAATTTTTTCTGTTTTGTAGGATATTAGAATAAGTTGGTATATGGATTAAGAGTGCTCTCATCACATAACCAATAATAAGAAAATCTTCAAATTTTAAAAATAAAAAAGCAAAGTAGATTTACCATTGAAGATAATAAAAAAGGAATAATTTGAGGATCTTGAATGGTAAATTGCCATGGTATGGCTATCAATGATGCATTCTATGTTAAAAGGTTTAAAGCATTATTTTCTTAGTATTAGTCAATTCTATAATAAAGGACATCAAGTATTATTCAAGGCAAATAAATGCATTGTTTGTGGTTCTCATGAGAATAACATTTGTTATGATAAAATAAATGAAAATATGTACGTTTTATATCTTAGCGTAGAACATCCAAAATGTCTATTTGCACTCAACGATGAAAGTTTGCTCTAGTACTAATGTTTTGTGTTGGTCCTGAGTTGATGGCTAAACCCAAGAGGGGAGGGGTGAATTGGATTCTTTAAAAAATCTTTGGTAAATCAAAATCTTAACCCCTTGAAAAATTAAT
>JAXCLR010000105.1:46922924-46942757 GCA_035584095.1 Annona squamosa
ATCATTAGTACTCTCAATATACTCAAATTAGACTTTGTTAATCATCAAAACTCATGCTTTGGTCAATTTTGTTTTGTCTTAAACATTGTTTCCAACAAAAACTTATCCCGGGATCCCGGGCCATTCTATGGCATGCTTGGTGGGATCCCGGGACCCCGGGACTATATATATATACTATTATTTTTTTATATCATAAAGTCACTTAACCTTATATATATACATATAATTATGTGGCGGCCCTTGAGATCCCGGGACCCCGGACCCTTTTATATATATACGATTATTATCAACTTTTTATCATAAAAATACATAGTTATATATATATATACGTATATATATATATATATATATATTATATGGAAACCCGTGAGATCCCGGGACCCCGTGCCTATATATATATACGATTATTATTATTTTTTATCATAAAAATACATAGCTTTATATATATACATATTATATGGCGGCTAGTGAGATCCCGGGACCCCGGGCCCTTTTATATATGTACAATTATTATTATTTTTTTATCATAAAAAAATACTTAGCTTTATATATATATATATATATATATATATATATTATATGACCCACCTCGTGCGCAGGAAAAATGGTTTTTGAAAGCATTGTATATGTATATGTATATTTTTATTAATAGAAAATATATATATATTTTTTATTTTTTTGAAAAAAGGAAAATACTTAACCCGCGTGTAAATTCAACCCGTCAGTCGGGAAGTATCCACGTTGGAAAAAGTAGTTTTTGAAAATAATATGTATGTATATATTTTTTTATATATAGAAAATATACATATATATATTTTTAAAGGAGAAAAATCTTAACCCGTGTGTCAATTCAACCCGCCAGTAGGGGAGTATCCACGTTGGGAAATGTAGTTTTTGAAAATAATATGTATGTATATATGTATATATATTTTTATATATAGAAAATACATATATATATTTTTGAAGGAGAAAAATACTTAACCTGCATGTCAATTCAATCCGCCAGTCGGGGAGTATCCACGTTGGGAAAAGTAATTTTTTAAAATAAAATATATGTTTATATGTATATATATACATATATATTTTTATATATAGAAAATATACATATATTATTTTATTTTTAAAGGAGAAAAATACTTAATCCGCGTGTTAATTCAACCCGCCGGTCCGGAGTATCCATGATAGGAAATGTATATATATTTTTTGAAAGTAATGTATATATATATTTTTAAAAAGAAACTTAAGTTCTTTTTCTTTCAGGGTGAGCTCTCGGTTTCTCTCCCGCTGCACTGAAGTTCCCTCCTCTCGTCATGTTTTCAATGAGTAACCGAATGCAGTTATTTATAGGCTTTTCGCAGAATCGCATTCACGCGTAACCACGTCCTTGTGGAACCCTCGGTTGTTTCTATGCACTTCGCCGTTGGTTTTTTTTTTTAGCGGTGAGTTCCACGGCTGTGTGGTGCGAACTTGGCTACCTTGTTATTTGTTCCTGCAGAATGGTTGTTCAGCAGCTGAACTGGTTGCCTCATTTGCTTCCTCATCACGCTTTGCCAGCAGTTGTTGCTTCAATCCTGACAGCCAGCTTTTGGTTTCTTCCCGGTTTTCAAAATCGCCTCGCAGCCATGCTTGTGCGTGTCTTCGATTTCATTGGCTAGCTTCGCCTGTTTATCTTATTTTCTCAATCTGAAGAGCACTTGCAGTCTGCCATGGGTATTGCAGTGTGCCGAGTATTCTTCGTGGCCCTCTTGATTTCAATCGGTAGAACTTACACATAAGCTACCTAATCTCAAAGCTACCAGCTAGGTCCTGGGGGCATATCTGCTTCGATTCAGCGTCAACCCCCACGACTTGGAACCAACCCCTCTTGTCAGGAATTGAATAAGGCTTTCTGTATCTGTGATGTGCTCCAAGCAATGGTCATGGCCGATCGTGTAGAGGTCCACGTCATTTGCCCTGAGTATTGGTAGCAAAAGCTTCCCAAGTTCGCGAGTGTCCCCATGATGACCAGCGCTGCTAATCGTGTGGTGGCCCACCACGATTTTCCATTTTGCTGTTGACTCTTTCAAGACTGACTCAAGACCCTTCAAGACAGAGGCAATGTAAGAATTTCTTGGAGCCACTCCTCTCCAATCATAGACTTGAGCTTTGGGGTCCACCGAATAAGTTTTCACGAAAGGAGTTGTGTCAATAAAGAAAAATTCTGCAACTTCTGTATTTACGACAAAGGATCTATTGTAGAGCCACCTTTTATCGATGGTATTGAGAATAGAGCTCAATTGGGTAAGTGCGTCGCCCTTGTAGTCATGATTTCCCAAGACGGAGTACCATTGCTTTTGAAGGCTCTCAGCCGTGTAGATGTTGGTAAAGGATTAAAAAAAAAGCCTTATCTTCTATGCCAGGTAATTCATCATCATAGAAGTTATCTCTTGTGGATATTACGAACTCTATATCTAGTTTCTCCCCAATCCTTCCCATTTATCTAGCAACTTGGGATTGGTTCTAATTTCCCTTTCTTCCTTAGTCTCCCACCACCAGAAACCTGATAGAGCCATCGCTCTTGGCTGCGTGCTCGAACCGCTGCAACGCAGCCGAGGTTGGAATCTGGCTGGATATCACACTCGTAGATAGGAGAAGAACCAAAGCCATGGATAAGTGGAAGATGCAGGCCATTGCTTTGATGCAGGGAGAATTCGAAGGAAGAGAGGAGGATTTTTTTTAGAAGCTAATGCGTGATTATATATATATATATATATATATCATTTTCCTCTTTTTTTGCCATCAATTTTTTTAATTTTCTCTTTTCTTTTCTTTTTTTTTAGATGAAAAATCATATCAATCATATACTCGTAGTAGACCCATGGTTAAAAATATACCTCATCTTCTATCTTAAGAAACATCTAAAACAACTATTGCTACTACTAAACATAGCATTTATGTTTAGTCACTCATCAAAATCAACTAATCATCATTATCATCATAAGCTATTTTTCACCTAAGCTAAGCTATTCTTACTGATACCTACATAGATTATATTGTGTCATTCTTGCCGATCGATAAGAATGATTTAGTAGAATCCATGCTGTTGATTCCACATAAGTAAAAAATGGCTTATCATAACAATGATGATTATTATTTATTGATTATAATAAATGACTAAACATCAAAATCAATTCTCAACATTAATTTCAATCTAAAATGGTAATGCATTTTATAAAATTATTACTTCTAAGATATTTGATTGTAATATTTTCGTTGACATGAGTCACTTCATTATGGAATGTAGTAAGCTCAAATGCTAAGATTATAAATTAGGTCAGATTGACTAAAGTTGGGATCTTTTTAATCTTAAGCATGTATGTTAAGTCATAATCTAACCTTAGATTCAAATTGATTTACAACGTTCAGTTGAATCTTGAATTAAACCTATAGGAATTGGTTCATTTTGGAGTTACAAACTTCAAGTTAATCAATAGTTCTAAAAGAGAAAATAAGAAAAAATCAAAAATCAAAAAGGGATAAGAATATGGAAGGAGAAATGAGAAACTTCAATTTTTTTTAATGTTTTTCCGATGAAAACTTGTATTATTTCATTAACACTACCAATCATGATGAAAAATTGTATTATTTCATTAACACTACAAAAAGGGTTAGAACTTCGATTTATGTTATATCAAAATATAGATTTAAATTATTTTTATAATATGTATTAAGATTTTAGAATATTTTATAAATTTTTATTTATTATACATTTTTATCATTAAAAAGAGAATTTCCTTTATAGATGTGATATATAGAATCTACTTTAAAATTTTATGAGTGACATAATTATTTAAAACTATTATATTTTTGCAATAATATAATATTTAAACAAAAAAATCTGATATGGGGGTTGTGATATTAGACAATATTCATATATAAATTTTTTTTTTATATTTTATCAAAAATTTTAGTTTTAAATTTATTTATGACACCTACGCCCTACATTCATTTTAGTATGTATGATTTTTCTTTAATAAAAATAAAATATTTAATTCCATAAAAAACATAAAAGATTTAAAAGACTTTAATAATTAAATTAATATTACAGTATAAATTTTATAATAAGAATAAAAAGCAATCTTTTTTCTTTATCACGGAGACCTTCCAACTCATGAGTTTCTACGCGATTGTTAAACAATGTCATCTCAAAGTAATAG
The DNA here is from genome assembly GCA_035584095.1 of Annona squamosa. Classification (NCBI taxonomy): domain Eukaryota; kingdom Viridiplantae; phylum Streptophyta; class Magnoliopsida; order Magnoliales; family Annonaceae; genus Annona; species Annona squamosa. The sequence continues at coordinate 46,927,121 of JAXCLR010000105.1, forward strand.
TGTTTAATTAATGCCTATATATTATATGATTCAACGTGTCAACCTTACAGTAATATTTTAAGTGGTCGATCTTATATGATTTTTTATATTATATATTATACTAGCATACAAAATTGAGTTGGGCTGGGCCAAGGTGGTCAACCGCCTGAATTCATATCAATCCATTTTTGAAATTTGGTTTAATTCGGATTGTGTCATGAGCATTTTTGGATAATTTGCTAATATATGTACTTAGTTTGATACTAATAGCTGATATACCTTGTAGACATTCCTACCTTCGGACCAAATAAATATTGCATACATATAAAAATAAAGAAAATACATATATGGGCCAAAATACAAGCCCAACAACCACAAGAAAAAGTCTACCTAAGCCAACAGCCCACACGGAGCAAGTCCAAACAAGGCCAAGGAAGCTAGGCCTACCAATCCCAAACAGGCCTGTCTACTTTCGGCCTGCAGGAGCAAAGGTCCAGCAACTCACCCGAAAAAAGCTCAACCAATTTCAGCCCACAAAATCCAAGCCCCACAGCAGCAGTCCACTTAGAGTAAAAGGCTTCAACAACTTTGACAATAATAGCGCACCAGAAAATGAGCTCAACTAATTGCGGCCCAAAGGTCCACACACCCCAGCAACAGCTCCCCTTTATTTTTGCAGCAAGGGGCACACGAGAAAGGCATCCCAAGTGGAGGGAGGGGTTATGCAAAAAGAACTTCTGCATTCCACCTTTCGTTCTCCATCTCCAGCTCTCTAATCCCCGTCTTCCAGCCTCTTTTAGCTCTCTCTCTCTCAAGTTTTTTTTTTTTTGTTTTTTTTCATTTAGATTTCTATTTCCATTCCCATATCCATGTAGCTGTTCCAGATCAAGTAGATTGTTACTGCAACCGTTTGATCTAGAGACCAGAATCCAAACTTTGTAAGATCAGTACTTTTATCCAATGAAAAGGGGGACTGATCTTCCCTTAAAGATTAGTGACAGCTCCATTGTGGTTGTATTTATATGCTAAGATTTATTCCATCTATCACTAACACTTTCATTATGTTGAGTTTTTAGCTAGCTTAGTCCAATAGATCAACCCCCTTTCCAGCAAGATATGTTGCTATCATCCATCGGTAAAACGCCTCCTTTTCATATTATTTAATGATCCTTTTACTAACAGCTCATGTTGCTTAAGAATGAAGGATTTCGAAGCACATATTGTTCGTCCAGATGCTTGAGATCCCCAAATCCCAGCCACTCTTATATTTTAAGAAATATACTAACCATTCTCCTATTTGATGAAAGCTACAGGTTCAAGCCCGGGCCTCACAAGGCTAGAGGGATATCCTAGCCGGGTGCTACATACCCATATTGTTTTACGAATTATATATTACCCCCTCCAAGTTTCACTAAAATTGCTTACGCACCCATATTAATGGTTAATATTTAACAAAATTACATAAGATGTTAAATAAAAAGGGTAATTTGCAAATATATCCACTTAATTTGACGTTAATTGTTGATATATTTATATTGTTTCACAAATCGTATATTGCCCTCACAAGATTTTACAAAAATTGCTTGTCTACCCATGACACATCTTTGTCATCGGAAACAATGAAAGCATAAAATTTTGAATAATGACAAAAACGACTTGTTCAAAGTTATATTAGAATCTTACAGTTTATAAAACATCTAATTGTGCATGCGGAAAAAAATTACATGAGGTAATATGTTAATAGCTAACATAGGTACACAGACAATTTTGGTAGAACTTTATGGGATAGTATGTAATTCGTGAAATAATATATCATCAATTAACGTCAAATTAAATGAATATATCAGCAAACACAAAACACGCACAAACAAAGGCACAAAGGAATAAGGGATTTGCCTGAAGGGTTACAAAAGAGAAATTCATTACTCACCATCACACTCTCTATCACGAATCTTTTCGCATACTTTCTACGTCATTTTCTGTATAATTAATTTCCAAATTTTGCCACATCTTATAAGCAATCATCCTATCTATTTTGCTTTATTTCATTTACTTATAATCATCATTCCTATAGATATCAGCTCACTTTTTTTTTTTTTCCCTGAAACATTTTTCCCGTTCTTCCCTCATTTTAACCCAAATGCCAAATGGTGATGGGTGCATTAGTGGGTTAGGTCCACTAAAGAAGTAAGGGCCATAATACAACCTTGCATAATCATTTTTATACAGGTGGCCTTTAGATGATTGAAGCAAGATTTTCTTTTTGTTTTCTCAAAGCTCTTGCAGTGCTTCATGGATAGCATCCAAGGCACCCTCATTTTCGCTGCATATCAAACACAGGTAATGATTCAGTACTTGCAATAAGTATAAACGATCTATGCTTACCTTTTGTTATTAAATTATTTTTTTATAATTAACCCATTTATCATGTTTAACACGCCCTATTTTTATTATGCTGCTAAAAATAATTTTAGGTGGAAAGTTTTATCTTATAAAAAATAAAACCTTTTTAGAGTGAATAAATGACTTCTAAAATTTTTTAAAAACATGTAGCCTAAATACTGCATATAGAAGTCGTAATATACGTAATGTTTGGAATAATAAATGCATGCACCTGAACAAATATAATAAATAATGTCATTTTTAAAATATTTTAATATTAGAATTTCAGGGAGAGGCATGGAACCTCCAAACGTCCGGTAAATATTGAATCATTATGCAAATACATACGAACAGATTAATATCTTGGGGCTTGTTCAATATTTGCATGACCTTTTTTATTATTATTTTTTGAGTATGCCTTTTTTATTTTTTTTATGTGGGCTCAAGTATGTAATTGTTATATATGTAATTTTATAATTTTATAAATTTTAATATTCTTAAATTTTGAAGATAAAAAAGTTAATGTTCGTATGCTGGAGGCACTTTTCCAATGTCGTCGTGAAGGAGAAATTAGGTATCGTTTTGGTAAAAAGCTTAGGTGGAAAAGTTACTTCCCACCACTCGTTCAACGTATTTTTTAAAAAATGATTTGACATTTTAACTGTCTATTTTATAATATTCTATTTTTCCAACCTTAACATGTTTTTTAAAAAATGATGTGATATTTTAACTGTCTATTTTACAGTGTTGAATTTTTTTCACCTCATTAATATTGGGGCAAAATATAAAAAAGAGAAAATTAAGAAAAGTGGGAAAAATAAAAATAGAACCAAATTTCACTTTAGGCATGTTACGACGTTACTTTACTTAAGGTAATTTTGCTACCCTATTTGCTGTTTAGGGTAATTTTGCAGTTATCTAAACTAGAATAGGAAGCAACACCTTTTTTAGGTACACGAACACTTGGAAATAAAATTTTAGATTAAATAGAGAGAACTTCAAAAAATATATAACAGTTTTTGCAAACTAGCAACTTGGACACACTATGTCTGAAGTAAGATAAGAACAATTAATGTCTTAATCAAGACATTAGACGATGAAAAGAGAAGTCGATTATTCAATTTTGCCGATTTCAATCTCTATTTATAGTTTTATAGAAGCCTTTTGATGGAATGGACACTCCTTTTTGCAATTAGATGCATGATTAGAATCTGCCACATCATCCCAATTCGTTGCATCTCCTCACTTGCCGTTTCAGACATGTTATTTGATTTTGAATGTTCCAAGCATTGCATCCTTTCATGAACAGTCGCATAGAAATAAAAATTGCTAAAAAAATTGCACATGGCAACAATCGAACCCAAAACCTATTATATAATAGCCCAAGTCTCTGACCACTTTTTTATCTATGAAATTATATTATACTTATAATAATTTTGAAAATCCCAACAGTTGACCTTCAGCCCACTGTGTTCTACCTCTCCCATTCTCTTCCGGTTACCTATCCCCTCTGGCAACGCGACTGATATTTCCCTTCTGCAGATTCTCTTCATCACCCTCTCCTTCTCTCCTCTAGAATACAATCTAGAATCAAGTATCAACTCTCCCCGTTTTATGTATTCTAACAGGCATAATCAGTATCAACCAGAGAAGAAGTTCAAGCAGATTCTCTTTGATTTTTACCCCAACCTCAGCTTCACTAAGACTAAAACTAACTTAATTTCCTCTAAACCGCTAATTGTATAATCGGAGTTGGTAATCATCTAATCATCTGCTCGGTATTGGACACAAAAAACTTCTCCAGGTTCACATTTGGGCATTGATTAGTAGGGCTCAGAAACTAATTACATCTGCCTCAGACTGCCTCAAGTACTGCATTCTGTTACCAAAAACCTGCAAAATTAATCCAACGAGACGTTTAGCTAATAAGCAAAAACCACAAGTTTGTACAATGAAGAAGGTAACATCAGAAGGTTAAATGTACTCCACTGTGGCATAGTTCTTGCACCACGTAATAAAGTTAGAGGGATTAAATGATCCTGTTAGCCAGAATCAAGAAAATATCTCGCTTAGTCCACTTCAAAAAATCCTTTCCGACACTTTTTTCTGTTTTTTTATGCACTTGTTTATCTAAGTATATTTAATAGATAAACTAAGTTTTACCATTTTTGGATATATGTATATATTTTTTAAGATTTTAAAATACTCATATATTTAAAAAATTCAAATATATATATGTATACACGTATCTAAAAATAGTAAAATTTAGTTTATATGTTAAGTATACTTAGATAAACAAGTGAATAAAAAAAGTAAAAAAATGTATTGTAAATGGATTTTTGAAGTGGGCTAACTGAAATATTTGGGGTGTGTTTGGTTGAAGGTAAAACTTTTGGAGTGTGTTTGGTTGGAGGTAAAACTTTTGATGAAAAGTTTTTGGATTATAAGTTGTCAAATCAATAGAAAGTGATTTGATATAATAGGAATAATGATGGGGAGTAAAGAGAATAAAGTTAAAATAGATAGGTTAGTTGTATGGGTAGTTGTGTAGAAATAATTGAAAAGTAGTGTAGTTTGTATAGAAAAATGTGAAAAAATAATTAAAAAATAGAGTAATTATGGAGAGTGAAAAGTTTTAAATTGAAAAGTTTTAGTTGACACTTTTTTATCCTAAACAAACACACCCTTGATGAAAAGTTTTGGGGTAGAAGTTGTCAAATTGATAGAAAATGATGTGAAATAATAGGGGTAACGGTGAGGAGTAAAGAGAATAAAGTCAAAATAGATAGATTAATTGTATGGGTAATTGTGCAGAAATGATTGAAAAATAGGATAGTTTGTATAAAAAAATGTGAAAAATAATTTAAAAATAGAGTAGTCATGGAGAGTGAAAAGTTTTGGGTTCAAAAGTTTTAGTTGACAGATTTTAGCCCCAAACAAACACACCCTTGATTAGCCCGGGCTAACTGGATTATTCCTCTTTATATAATAAGCTTTGATCCTATATGGTTGCCCCTACAAATGATTTGATTTTTTTTTTGAAATGTGGGCCCTATCTAGATCGCACTTATTGAGAGATTTGTCAATTTTTAAAATCGTAATATTTTTATTTTTGGAAATAAAAATATAAACATGGAAACGGCCGCATGGGATCATGATTTGTAAATAATTACTTCTCACAAGAAATGATTAAAAAAATCTCGTTGAATAGGATTATTGTCACAATTCAAGACAATTCACATAATGCTATAAATTAAGGGTGTGTTTAGGAATGGATAAAACTTTTGATGAATAGTTTTGAAGAGTAAAAGTTGTCAAATGATGTGATATGATATAAGTAATAAATAGGAGTAAAGAAGATAAAGTTAAAATAGATATGTTAGTTGTATGAGTAGTTGTGTAAAAATGATTGAAAAGTTAGGGTAGTTATATAGGAAAATGTGAAAAAATAATTAAAAAAATATGTTAGTTATGGAGAGTGAAAAGTTTTAACCGACATTTTCTGCACATTGCGAGACGCTCCCTAAGTACTTCAATTCACTAAAAGTTTATTCGGAGGAGTTATGAGTAAACGAGAGAGTGGCGGGATTTACCTTCCGCACAGATGCGATCACGGCCGTACCAAAATTGTTGATTGCTTTTGATAGGAGACCCTGCACGCATGAATCCAAAATGTGTTCAAACACATTATCGAATTGAACCGTGACAATTCATATGGAAGGAAGTGAAGTTGGCAAAACACACATAATCCTAATATCGGCATTCTCAACAAATATGCAACTAGATTTAGATAGTCCACTCCAAAAGATTCGAAAACAGAAGTTTCGAAACTGACCTTGGGAGAGCCATTCCTTAAGTGACATGAATTATCACCTGACATCTGAGGGAAAGGATTGGGTGGGCGCCTCAATGGAGCCATTCCTTCCAAGATCTTCACAACATTGCTCATCGTAGGCCTTAAATCAGGCTGGCGTTGAGCACACCACAAAGCTGAAATGGCCATCTTCTTGGCAGCCTCACTATCTCTACCACTTATACCCAAGCAGACAAACATCTCCTCCATCTCTCTTTCCTCAAACTTCTGCCAAACATACCTTGGAAGCCATTCCTGACTGCTGCAGGCCCTAGTATCCATGTTCCGCCGCCTCCCAAGAATCTCAAACAGCAGCATTCCAAAGCTATAGACATCACATTTCTCAGACCCTGGACAAGCTAACCACAACTCTGGGGCAGCATAACCCAATGTTCCTTTGAAGCCTGATGATTCAACAGTTGCCTTGTTATTTCTGTAAAACCTTGCCACACCAAAATCAGACACCTTGGGTGAGAATGATGCATCAAGCAACACATTCTCTGGCTTTATATCATAGTGTATAATCGGCCCTTGGGGATATTCATGTAAGTATGCAATTCCCTTTGCAGTTCCAACTGCAATAGTATATAGCTGGTCCCATCCTATCAAGTTCTTCCTCTCTGTATCAAACAAGAAATCACCAAGTGAGCCGTTCTCCATAAACTCATAGACCAAGGCCTTCATATTCTTGTTGAAGCAGAACCCATAAAGCTTTACTAGATTGGGATGGTTTGTCTTCCTGATCAAGCTCACTTCAGCCTCGAACTGGCGTCTTATAAGTTTGTTGGTGAGATACCCATTGAGGACTTTGACAGCCACCTGCAGACCATCCTCCAGTGTCCCTTTGTACACTATGCCAGATCCACCTTTGCCCAACTTGTGTTTGAAGTTGCCAGTGATGATCTTCAGCTGGGTGCTTGAGTACATCACTAGCTTTTCTGAAATTATCTCGAGGATCATCATGTCGTCTGAATGGAGCATGTGGTCATGGTTGATGACCATGTTTTCTCGGATGCAAATACATAGTAGCAATGCGGCGATGGTCACTTTAGCCATTGATCAAATGCATTTGGAACATCAGGTTAGTTCTACTACTATTAAAATGATTGATGATTGAACATGACAAACTCATAGAAACCATTTAAACACACCTTCCATCGCCATCAGTTTGGACCATATATAAGAAGCCAAATGTTTGTATATTCTTCCGACAAGAATCCCTAATTTTTGTAAACTCCTTGGAATGTTAGAAATTAAAGAACTTCTAAACCCTACTCAAAAGCTATTTCTCACCGTAATTGGACAGATCGGGGATACTGAGAAGACTGGGTGAAGTTCAAAAAAATAAAAAAATGGGTTAATATTTTACTTGATTAGCTTTCATACGGGCTAGTGGAATTATAGCTGGAATCCAGAACTAGAGTTTTAAGAATATGGCAAATGTGTGAAACAAAAAGAATGACTTTTACTGCAGTTAATTAACTTGTGTAAATAGGAAGAATTTTTTTAAAAAAAAAAAAAAAAAAAAACTATTAAGATATAGAGAATCATCATATTCAATTGACACATGGCAAATAACACTTGATCATCTTAGCAAAGGTGGGTGTTCCAACAGATAATACAATGTCAATATCTGCCATAAATATTTCTTAAGAAGGTGGACAGCGCAACAAACATAGGTAGCAAAAAAAAAGTTAAGGGAAGAGAAATACCAATGGCCGCAAAGCCCGAGATTATGAATAGGATTTCCAGATCCTCGGACTGCATGTGATGAAAGTGAAGAATCCTGCTGCTGTTGCAGACCGTTGAGGTATTAATAGAAAACAGCTCATTTGCTTGTCCGTGTTCGACAATTTTAATTACAGGAGCCTAATCCAAGGCTGCTGGTGTTGGAGGGCATCTAGACCGTTGATCACTTCTCAGGAAGTTGATAATCTTACAACAAATCTATGCTTCCTTTAACATGGGCCCCATGAAACCAAAAGGCTTAGATGAATTTCAAGTGTGAATTTTAAGGGCAAGAATGAGATTGTGGGATTAATTGCTGGTCATGAGGTACTACTGTATGTGCGCAACCAATTCTCTCCCTGGTAATTAACGTTGAATTCAATCGCATATTCGGATAAGGGAATATGCAGATTCTAGAGACTAGAAACACGACACACAGAGAGGACAAAATTAAGTTCCTATTTGACTTTTATTGGAGTCCTCCATTTTATTTTTTTTTTTGCAAATTCTTTTCTAAATCAATTCGTCCCATAAAAGGCTCCTTAATTTAAAAAATTGGTATTCACACCAAGCAAATACATGACTGAAATTGGATAGTAGGAATTTCTGCTGTATGAGAACATACCCGAGAAAAATAAGTCATATTTATTTGCTTATTTTGATAGATAATTCATGTGCCGTTGTCTTACCAAAACCTAAATTGAAATTGTTCATAAATTTAAAAATCCTATATTAGTTTCCAGTCGACAGCAACAGTACTAGAGTTGTGATTTTCGTTGTTGGCTTTGGTAGTAGAGATAGAAACAGTATCACAATATCCATATCAGAAAAATTTTTCTTGAAGCCATGAACATTAATGTAAAAGACAATGAGACTAACATATACATTAAAATTATCTAATTTTGCTTTTTACGAGCATTTTCTTTGAAGTTTATAATCGTTTTTGTTTCATTGGAATTACCTCGCACTTTCTTTTATTGGGAATTCGTCTCTTTAATTTTCTTGCCAATCATGAAAACCAATGATGACATGGAAGTTGGATCATTCATTCCATCGAACAATCAAATTACTGCATTTTTAGGTGCTTTGGATGAGCAACTGGCTCATCATCATTAAGGACTGATACTGACGATTAGCCGAAACTTACCATATTAGTCAGATAGTGATGTCTGCATGTCCTGTGAACAGTAGTACTTACATTCATTCCGTGAGCCTATCACATAAAAATGGTAGTACTTACATCTTGCCTAAATTTATAAGGGATTTACATTTTTATTTTTAAAATTTATTGGAAAGCACTTCCATAATCCGCCTGTTGGCTGCTGTGCTCATGAGAAATGGCTTAAAAACTCGCTTCCTCAGTTGTGGGGCGCCTCAAAAAATATCGCAAGCTGTTAGTAAGCACCTGCAGTGAAAATAAAATCAAAGGCCTTATTACAGCTTTGGCAAGTGGATTCTTCTTCTTTTCTTTTCTTTTTTTTTTTTTTCCCCATCATTGATTGACAGAATCAACTCCATCTCCATATTGGTGACTGGACTGTCTAAAGATTGATGATGTATCTAAAGATATCATTAGGCACTATTGCATGCTAAACTATGAATTTAAAGCTTAGGTATCTAAGAATGCATCCATTTGTCCGTATAAACAGTGCTAGCATTTACCTGTTGCAGAGGCTTGATCATTGCCTTGCCCTGGTAGCTGACATGGAACTTGGCTTTTGCCAAAAGCCCCTGCACCCCAAAATGAAAGAAAGAAAAACCAAAATCCAAGTTTCATTAGGACTAAGATTTACAATTTAGATATTGAGAATTGAACCATTTAATCCTTTGATCTTACATGCTCAATGTTCAAATTTAGAAAAAGACAGAATGGTCATTTATTTTCCAATTAAAGAAATTAAATCACTTTGAAACGCCTCATTTTCCCAAGCATACACACATGCAAGGTAGTGAACTAATGGCCCAACAAATGCCTTCATTTTCACTGCACAGCAAACATGTTCCAGTGGAGCGAAGTGAACTTCAACAAAATTCAACAATTCCCAGAGTTCAGTGACAGCCTTAAAATGCAGATAAAAAATTCTTCTGAAAGTCAAACTTTTATGACTATGATATTGAGTCTACCTCCAAACTGTTATGATTATGATCGTGAGTGTACCCATTGACAAGTATGCAATACGTAGTTAAAATCTGGATGCTTTTTGAGAAACAAATCGTTGAATCTCAAACTGTGCATAAAATATGGAGATTTGACTACCACCTCTGTGTCAAACTCTCCTGATTGAACTGAGACGTTTATATCTGTGATGACTTTCACAAGGTCCACCAGTAGTCCAGGACGATCAACAGTCTCCACATATAGCAAGCTGCAGCATTGACAACATATTTGAGTTGCAGCAAATGCAAGCAATGAAACATTGGCAATTTATGTGGGTATTCCTTCAACTTTCATTCAGGAAGTCATTGAAGATAAAGAAAAAATAGAATATCTGTAGAAATATAATGTGATTAACTGTCTTTGTGAAGAATCTAGGATGGGAATGATCATAATGCATCAAGTATAAACATTTATGCAAGATGTGTGATTCAAACTGTTAAACTTATTATTATTATTATTATTATTATTTCACTGTGGTGTAACTGGAGTTTCTCTATCTGGCAGCCATGACAGGAATCCCTCTTGCCCAAGCCATTGCCGCACCATCCTATCAATTTATGGCAGATAAAGAGGTAGCTGAGGACTTCATATCTTGACACATTACAAAGATTTTCTATTTGTTTCATCCCATGATTTGCAATTAAAATTCAATTCATAGCATGTATGAGTTGCATGACACTACTTCCAAACCAATACCTTTCCCACTTTTGAGAACTTGATATTTTCAAGCATTGCAAGGATTTTGAATCTGTTTCATCTAAGAGATTTCGATTAAAAATCAATTCAAAGAAAACGTATCAATTTAATGACACTACATGTGCGTGAAAAGGAAATTAAATACAGCACAGTGTAGCATACCTTCTGTCAGGGCCATCATCATAAATGTTTATATGAGTTGCAATATCAACATCAACCTGAATTCAGAGAAGTGAATAAGCAACTCAAATGATAGAATCACTAGAGAGAAATTAGACAAAATTCATACTAAAACATTACAGGTCAAACAACCAACACAAGCATGCAAGATCAAAATTCTCCTATAAACGAGGATGGCTCGCTCATAGATTTTATATAAATGTCAACTGAACTAGATTTTTTTTCAGCCTTTAGATTTCTATTTATCTCTTGCATGGAGAAGTGGGCCATAAATATAGAGCTTATTTAATTAGGAAACACTAGGACATGGATCCTTTCTGGATATCTGCCCGGATCTCAGGTTCCGTACTCAGGTGCGTTAATGAGTGCTGTGTCACTGCTTTTACTCAACTAAATTTCGACCTAATGCTCAATAAAAGGCATACCGTCTTCTGTGGTGGATCAATTCCAAAAGCTGCTCCCATTGCCAACTGAGCACTTGATTCCTGGACAGCCAATTATATTCAAGCAAGTCAAAACTATCTAACCAGCATCCTTGGATGCTTGGAGATCAAGGCTACAAAGAATTACTGGGTGATACTCCAACAGATTGTTGATGATTGTTAAGCGAATCGCCTCCAGTAATTCTGGATTATCAACTTTCCGACCAGTATCCCTATGAAAGATTTCAACCAGTCAAAAAATATATATATCATAGCGAATGTGCAATAACAATGCAGACTTGTATGCAAGGACAATGAAGCATGGTCATTGTAGCACTCCTTCCATTATGCATCCATGAATAAGGGTCATGGTTCAGTAAGCAGATCATGATTTTAGGCCCATTATCCTTTTTGTTACGGCCCAATTATGCGTTGCATGAATGGTACTCATGGCTTAGCAAGCAGATGATGATTTTAGGCCCCATAATAGACTGGGGATGCTCGAAAAATCTCTCTTCCAGAAGATCCAATAAAGTTGATAACTCTCAAGCAGAAAAAATTTGTAGCATTCAGGACTCTTGAGGCTCAAGAAATTGGATACATATTTCTTGAGGCTCAGACTTGTCAATTCAAGGAGGCAATCGCCACCATATGCCAGAAAAAAGATTCAAAGAAATAATCTGCCACCATGAATGGCAGCAGTGAATCCCTTCGGTTGGTTTATGCCCCCAAAATAATTAACATTGCATTTTGCTTGAAAGCAACAGCCCACCTCCACTAATTTAGTATTACAATAAACCAAGGGCGATCTCCTATATATGTACTTGTATATTTTGACAGGTATAGTTAAAAAAACAAAAACATGTTAGCACCCAGAGGCAAAGAAGAACATACGCTCTGGTGATAGCAAATGTGTTGTGCTTTCCAGAAGAGTCTAAGAAGACATTAGCCTTGACAACATTCAGCCCTAGATTCCTGAGGGCACTCATCTACAGAAGAAATGAATCAGAATCATCAAATAGGAATTTGATTTTGACAGGCAAACCCTGTGCTATTTCGATTTAACAAAACTAATATGTTATAATGACATGCAATTCAAGCCACATTGGAGCCAGACTATTGGCTGGTCGATTACCCGTCTCAGGGCAGGACTGACTAGAGATCTTTCTTATGTATTGTAAAAACCAAGCTGCTAAAGCATGCACCCAAATAAAAAAGATCTCCCAGATAAATGTTCTCGTTGAGGGAAGCAACATACCCAGCCCAAAAAAAGAGACTGTCTTGGCCACATATTCAGCAACTCCCCAGCAAAACAGAGAAGTCGATGTTCCAAAAATGAAAATTAGACATGACCCGAAAAGGAAAAAGGTGAATACAGTATCTAGGAGAGCACCGAGGCGATCGCCGAATGTTATCTCCACAATAGTAGCATTTGGATCAGAATCCTGATCTATGATAACCTTGGGAGTTGGAACTGTACCAGTCTCACTAGAGCTTCCTTCCTGCTACAGGAAGAACTTAAGAAATGCATACAATTCATGTCAATCAGCACAAAACTTATTCTCATTATGTACCTCCACGGCAGCCGGGACAGCAGCTTGCGGCACATATGAAGTTGTAGAGGACAATCTAACAAAACCCGACTACAGAATCAACATCAAGTGCATACTCAACAATGTCAGGAATCAAAAGAAGAAGCAAAAACATCAATTCACTGTGAGTGATGTGCAACAAGAAGAAATATGTATCGTGTTGATCACCACATACTACTGTTAGGTTCCACAGGATGATAGATGAGGAATGAAAGGCCGATGAGGCTAGTTTGGCTGATTCATAGACTATCCAGGAGAAATTATAAATTTAGAACCAAAACAGCAAACAGCAAACAGCAAACATCGAAACAGCCCGAAAGTAGAAAGGTAAAACAAGGATCACTTCAAGCGAATCCAAACCCACCAACCGAGCCGTGCTCGGTTGGTCTGCGCGGCTGCCAAAAAATCCGCGGCTGGCAGTGGGTCGGGGTTCGAATCCCCGTTTGGCCAAAAAAGGGGTTTGGGAGCTTTTGTCTCCCGTTTGATGGTTGTGGGAGCTATGGTCTCCCGTTTAGTTGTTGGAAGTTGTGTCTTCCTGATTATTTGGTGGAGCAGTGTCTCCAAATTTGTAAGAATATCTCAAAAGCCTTCAATGTAATATGTGTTGAGATGTATGTACATTCCAATAAAAAAAAAAAAAGTGAATCCAAACCCAAGATAGATGGCCAGTCATCACGATTAAACTTGAATTGATAATTCCCTGTAGCATCTTCCATCACATAAAGGAGAAGGGAAAGGAAATAGGATGATCCTGAATAACAGCTCTTTGACATGACCAACAAGCATCAACTAGCCGAAGCATAAACTATCCGCTGCATCAAACCCTGAGCCCTAGTGAAACCATCCATCGGTCGGAATGTTACCAACCGGCAAAGATTCTTCACACTAACTACATACATTGCAGAATACCCACGAACCCATCTGAGGTGGGGCTCATTAATCAATCTCCATGGAAACACAAAGATCGTTAAACTCCAAAATGGGGACCAAATTCAGCAAATGAGAAATCTATCTCACAACAATTACAGCAGTTCTTGCAACATTGATCCAAATTCAAAAGAAAATAACCAACTAATTCCAGGGGAAAAAACCTTCCCAATTTCAGAGAAAAATTAACATAGGAAAAGAAAAGAGCCAAGAAAATAATGCTCATGACCAATCCATCTACCTTCCCTTAAACAGAACACGATACTGTTGGAGATGAATATCTGAGCGCACCGAAAAGGCGTTCAAGAGCCGAGGATTGTCGATGGGCTTAAGACCAGCACAAGCACCAAAGCTTCCAGATGCCAGAGCCATGTTTTCAGCACTTGAAAAGCAAAAGCAAGAAAGCAAGAAAGCAAGCAAGCTTCAGCTTTTAAAATTTCTTTTTATTTTTATTTTTTATTTTATAGCTTGAATTATATTATGTTATGTTCCATTCCCCGCCTCGATATTTCCGGATAATGGAAAGATGGGGAGATGTTTGGTAGGCCTACGTCCATCTCCCTTTCACTTTCACTCATCAATTTGCCTTCTGGAAGTTGTTTTGGCGGTTGGAGCCCGCTACTTTATGACGATTCCTTCCATCGCTCTGCTCCGCTCTCTGCTGCTCTTCAGCTTTGCATTTTGCCTTTATTAGCAGCCGCAGATTGATTTCTGTCCGTTGGTAATGAGCATTAGTAAAAGCGGGTTTGGTTCAACGAAAATTTTAAGTAATTCTTTCCATTTTTAATATATTTCATTCGTTGTATTTATTATCATTTATATTACCGTAAAAATCTTTTAATTCGTTTACTATCATTATATATGGACTCCATTTATAAACATATAAAATCAACTTATTAAAATTATTTAATATTAAATATTAATTTTTAAGTAATATTCTCAACATAAAATCATCTAAAATATCAGTATTATATACATAAATAATTGTAACATTTTAATATATATGAATGGATTTAAGTATTCTTTTAATTTACATAAAAATATAATTATTTTTGAGCAAATATGATTCTTGCACATGTTTAATTCGGATAAAACTTAGTCTTCTTCAAATTCTCTATTAATTATCAAAATATTAAAATTTAAAGGAGTTTTACAAAATTATTTTTATGTAATTTGGTTACATACATAAGTGGACCACTGGACCCAGAGTTTAAATTAAGTTCACACATTTACTACGTATTCCAAAAATTAATTTCGCATAACTACATAACTATTTCGATATTTTTACCTACTTTTTAAATATATTTACTTTCTTGTCTGTGGACTTTCCTTGCCAGCCACATTATGGAACAAATTTGTTTAGGAAGTTAAGAAAAAGGTAAAAATAAATTAAATTAAATGAATATAGTGAGATGTGATACAATAAATTAATAATAAAGTAGCCACCGGGGCTCAGCCCAAGTGGTACGCATGCCTGCCTGGTTTACTCGTAGCAGCGTTTCACATCGTAGCCCCAGCGTTTGTTGGAGATGTCACCTTAGTTGGTGCTAGAGTTTGTCTCTTTTGGTGTATTTGATAATGAATAAAATTTTTGATGAAAAGTTTTGAGGAGTAAAAGTTGTCAAATTATGTGATATGATAAAGGTAATGATAAGTAGTAAAGAGGATAAAGTTAAAATAGATAGGTTAGTTATGTGGATAGTTGTGTAGAAATGATTGA
>JAXCLR010000105.1:46960686-46973149 GCA_035584095.1 Annona squamosa
GGCAAAATGGAAAATTTGTGGAGACCTACGGCAAAAAGACCAAAAAAAAAAAAGAATGAGAGAGTGAGATGGAGAGTATATTCACTTTTTTAATTTCTTTTTTCGAAATTTGTAAGGATTTGAACTTGTCCGCAAGGAAATATTTTGGGTAGCGATCCAATTATGTATCTTGTCCAATCATAGGGAGGTGGCCATAGCTGATGCCAAGGAAGGAAGGAATAAATGCGTGTAATCCGCTACGCTATCCACTTGCCAAGGCAATGAAGAAATGAGTGCCAAGCTGAAGGCATCTGACTCTTAGCCACTCATCTGCCTTTTTATCCGATCACAAGTTCTGTCACCCCGACCAACAGCAGGAATATAAATAAGGGAAAGGTGCTGGTGCAAACATTTTTATTTTTGTGTAAAATGCAAATGGAGGCAATATGTTAATTTCATATATATGAGTATGATTTATGGTGAAGTGTAAGTATGGGCAGGTGGGATGACTTATAATAAATTATGATGTATGTTTTTTTTTATAGTAAACCATACGCTTTCAATAAAATGATATTGATAGTGAATAATTCGAGACGTCTAATGTGTAATATAATCATCATAAATTGTAATAGTCAGTTTATGTTCAAAAATTGGAATAATAAATTAGATTTATCAAAAAATCTAACTGAACGGACGAAGTAATTTAGCATGCTTTACTTATTTTACCGATTTCATGGATTTTACACGTTTGATAGATTTTACATATTTTATACATTTCTTGGGGATGATTAGTTGTATAGGTTATCTACATTTGTTTTATTCTATTAAATCTATTTTATAGGTTATTCAAGTATAGCAGAAAATGTATATACGTATTTGACAGACGAATTTTATAGAATATATTGTTTTACATAAGATTGATGATATTTTATTTTTACAAATCATATAGATGATACAAAATTTACAATAATACAAGAAAATCATGAACTCACGTTTACATGTTTTATGATTTTTATGGATTCTTTAAATTCCAATGGATTGATTAAATGGATTTGACAGATTAATCATATAATTTTTATTGAACATATTACTTCGCAACTAATACTAAAGTTTTTAAAAATATTAAACAACATGTTTCAAAAGTCTATTAAATTATTTTTTACCATATTTTCTTGTTACGATCTTAATCAGTATCTTTATTGACATTTTGATTTATTAAATAAGTACAGATTAAACATTATGCTGCATATTTTTTTTTATAATAAATACATATAATAATTTAGGAAAATGAGCTTATGTGCACCTCTTTTATAAATATAGTTGGTGACCCAAATTTTAAGTATTGAACACTATTAACGAGGTTTATTTTGTTGGGGCAAGAACTTGGAAATAGAGAGGGAAAATTTAAGGAAAGTGAGAAATGATGCAAACCAAAAAGTAGGTTATTCCTCCAGGCGTGTTACAATCGTCACTTTACTTAAGACAATATTTGCACTCTCACAGTTGTTTAGAGTTATAGCAATTTGTCCCCAAGATACAAAGAAAGAACCTAATCTAGAATGGAAACAACATCCTTTCTAGATTTTAAACACTTGATATTAAAATAAAAGACTTTGAATGGACTTGAAAAAACAAGGAAAAAATTCACAAAATTTCTTTTGAAAATACTAGAAAGCAAGAGAATGTTGGAGAGAAATTTTTGTGTGTTTCCAAGCAAATAAGCAACCCATATATATAGGCTCTAGTTTTTTTTTTAATGTTGGAAAAGAATTTATTATTTCAAGTGTTAGCTTTTAACGTGATTTAATATTAACATTAAAAAAATGAAACACTTACGGTATGAAACGTTATTTTATTTATGAAATTTCCAACATTCCCCCGCCATTTTCAAAATAAAATTAATTCTGTTCAAGCCAAGGAAATCTCATACATAATTAAAGGTGTCGGGTAGACTTGAACTTTTATTTAGTGGAAATACCTCAAGATCTAGCAAGGTGTACAGTAGTCGGGGCTTTGAACTATCAACTCCATTTGATAGATCGGACATACCCCCACATATAAGATTTCAAATTATATCAAGTATTTATAAAGGTGACACTTTATAGCCATGTGCCAGTATCCTGGTTTCATGAGCTCCTCAGAGTGAACCCATACACTCTAGTAACAAAAGTGGCGTCACTTCTAATACTCATATAGGTGGATCTATTTAAAGTACCATAATTAAATGCTCCAACACATTAGTTTTAGATCCATTAAGGGTACAATACACTCATTCTCATAAATACCTTATATGAACCAAGCACTGCCTGAGGGATATAAAATTAAATAAATAAATATAACCAGTCTTACAAGCTGCAAAATAACATACTTTGCTCATTGACCTCTACACCTGGGCTACAAGCTTAGAGTTGAGTTTCAGTCATTGCAACTCATCCATCCCTCTTGCTATTTTTCAGACCACATTCTGAGTAAGGCCTTTTGTAAGCAAATCTGTCAAGTTTTCACTTGATCTTACAAAATTAATATTTACCACTCTATCTTAGAGCAATTGCCTTACATAGTTGTGCCTTAATATAAAATGTCTCGATTTACCATTATAAGTCTTGTTGTATGCTATTGATAAGGTTGCTTCACTGTCACAATGTACATAGATATGAGATAAAGGCTTAGGCCAAATAGGGATTTTAAGTAGTAAATTTCTAAGTCATTCTGCCTCTTTCTCTACTGCAACCAAGGCAAGGAATTCAGATTCCATGGTAAAATGTGTAATGCAGGTTTGCTTTTTAGAAGCCCAAGAAATAGCAGCTCCCCCAAGAGTAAAAATTCAACCATTAGTAGACATGGATTCCTTGGTATCTGAAACTCAACTTGCATCGCTGTACCCTTTTCATACAACGGGTTCACCACTGAAATGCAATTCATAAGCAATAGTCTTTTTCAAATATTTTAATACCCTATAAATTGCATTCCAATGTATATATCCCGAATTACTAGTGAACCTACTAAGTACACCCACAACATAAGCAATATCTGGTCGAGTACAATAAATGGTATACATCAAACTTCCAATCACTTTGGCATACTCACGTTGAGCTACAAATCTTTCTTTATTTTTATATAATTTAATGCTGGGATCAAAAGGAGCTGAGACTGCACTTGCATCAAATGGTCAAATTGTTTGAGTTTCTTTTTAATATAACATGATTGGAAAAGAGAAAATACATTACCATGTCTGACAATCTTGATGCCAAGAATAACATCAGCTTTGCCCATATCTTTCATATCAAAATTAATTGACAAAAAGTTTTTAGTTTCTTCAATAATATCAATATTAGTCCAAAAAATAAGCATATCATCCACATATAGACAAATAATAACACCTCTATTTGCAGTAAATTTACTATAAACACATTTGTTTGATTGGTTTAATATATACCCATTTAATAACACAACTTAATCAAAATTTTCATGTCATTGCTTAGGTGTTTGTTTTAAACTATATAATGATTTTATTAGTTTGCAAACTTTCTTTTCTTGTTCAGGCATTATGAATCCTTTAGGTTGTTCCATATAAATTTTTTTTTGTCTAAATTTCTATTTAGCACTGCAGTTTTTACATCAATTTGGTGAATTTCAAGGTGATAGATGGAAGCTAGGGTCATTAATAATCTAATGGTAGAAATTCTAGCTACTGGGGCATAAGTGTCAAAGAAATCTATACTTTTCTTTTGTTTAAACCCCTTAGCTACTAATCTACCTTTAAATTTATCAATTGAACCATTAACTTTTAATTTCTTTTTAAAAAATCTATTTACAATGCATAGGTTTTAGATCCTAGTGGTAAATCAACTAATGTCCAAGTTCTATTTCCCATTATTGAACCATTTCATCTTGGATTGCTTCTTTTCAGTATGATACATCTAGAGATTCCATAGCTTCTTCATATGTAGTTGGATCCCCTTTCGTATGTAAAACAATCATGTGTTCCTCATTTATATTATCTTTGGATCCTTCTACTATGTATAATTAAAAATTAGGCCCAAAGCGATTATAATTATCTTTCCTAGCTCTTTTACTTCTTTTCATATTTTCATTATCACCTTCTACAGATTTATCTGCAGATGCAGAATCATTACTTACAGATTTATCTAATGGTTGAGAAGTAGAAGCTTTATTATTATCACCAAGCTTAGGAATAGATTTATATGTGTTTTCATAAAAATTTAGCATATCTAGATTCAATAATAGTATTTTGTTAAATTGAACTATTAGGCTCTACCACTATAAATCTATAGGCTTTACTACTTATTTCATAACCCAAAAATATGCACTCTATTTCTCTTTGTCCTAATTTAGGTCTTTTAGGATCATATAATTTTACTAAGGCTCTAAACCCTAAACTCTTAAATATTTAAAATTAGATGCCTTATTTTTTTTATAATTCACGAGGAGTTATTTTAGTTTTCTTATGTAGAATTCTATTAAGAATGTGATAAGTTGTTAATAAAGCTTCACCCCACCAACCTTTACTTAGGTCTACATTTTTTAACATTAAATTTACCATCTTAACTAATGTTCTATTTTTCTTTTCTACAGTTCCATTCTGTTGAGTTGTATATGGGGTTGTTACTTAGTGAATTATGCCAGCATTTGCATAAAATCATTAAATTCATTTGATAAATATTCACTACCTCTATTTGATTGTAAAGATTTAATAATTTTACGAAGTTGATTTTCAACTTCAGCTTTACAAGATTTAAATTTTTCTAAGGCTTCATCTTTAGTTCTTAGCAAATAAACATATGTATATTTACTAAAATAATCTATAAATATTATAAAATATCTTTTACCACCTCTTGTTAGATTATTTTTTATATCACATATATCAGAATGAATTAAACCTAATAATTCTGAATTTCTTTCTACCTTTTGAAATGACTTTTTAGTAATTTTAGTTTGAACACATACTTTACATTTATCAGTTGATTCATTAGGTGATCTATGAATTAATTTTTATTTCATCATAGTGTTCATACTTCTAAAATTAACATGACCTAGTCTATCGTGCCATAAAGAAAATGAATCAACAATATAATCAGAAGAAGATGATCCATTATTCACATTTAGGCAAAACATGTTGTCTACAATATAACCCTTCCCAACAAAAACACCTCATTTGGTAATAATAATTTGGTCTGACTCAAATAATAATTTAAACCATATTTGCTAAAAAGGCTAACTAAGACCATGTTTTTGTGAATTTCTGGTACATGAAGTACATTTGTAAGGGTGAGTGATTTCCCAGAAGTCAGTTTCAGGATAATAGTTTTTGACCCTACCACTTTGGCACCCATGAAAAGATTATTTCCATTATTACCAGATTCATAGGTTTTAAACTGATTCTTATTTTTGCTTATATGTCTAGTAGCCTAAGAATCAAGCCACTAGGTCTGGTCATCACTCACAGTACTAATTTCAGAAATCATGACAATAAAATTTTGTTCAGTCAAATGTGCCTCGGGACCCTTTTGAGTGTTATTCTTTTTTTTGAGAAGCTACACTCCCTTTTTAAATTTTTCATCTTTTTGCAATAATAACAAGGTCCTTTTCTCTTCTTAGCAATAATTTTATTGATATTTAAGTTAAATTTTCTAGAGGGCTAATTATTGCTAATTTTCATCCAATTTTGAGTTTCAACCACGTAAATCTTAAATTGAACTTGCTTTTCTTTCTTTTCATTTTTTCTTGATTCAAGATCATCCAAACTCAATGATCCTTTCATTTGTTTCAAATTTTTGCGATGGTTGTTCCAACTAGGTGGCAATTTCTCAATAATTACACTGACAAGAACAGACTCATCCATTTTACTTCCTTGTGACCCAAGTTGATTGACTATAAATTCAATCTTATTAACTTGATTAAGAATTAATTTATCGCCAGTCATTGTATAATTAAGGAAATTGCTTACTAGAAACCGTTTGACGCTGGCATCATCGATAGTGTATTTGTGTAGAAGCGAATCCCAGATTTCTTTGGCCATATTTGCATCTGAGTACACCTTGAATAGTGAGTCGAATAGTGCTTCAATGATGTGCCATTTGCAAATATAATTGTCCATATCCCACTTCCCACTACGGCGTTGATCTTGCAGTGTTTCCTCTTCTTTTTCTTCAAGTCTCAGCATGGTGAGGATGTAAACAACTCCAATTCGAGTTAGAAAAAGATGAAGTTGTTATTTCCATCTTTTGAAATTGGTATTGACACAACAGTCCAATATTGGGACATCAGGTTTTGTGGGTAAAATGGATAATTGAGGGGTCAATTATAAATAACAGTAAGGAATGAAAAAAATAATATTGCCTTAAGAATGTTGGGGCAAGAACTTGGAAATAGAGAGGGAAAATTTAAGAAAAGTGAGAAATTATGCAAACCAAAAAATAGGTTACTCTTCTAGGCGTGTTATAATCGTCACTTTCCTTAAGACAATATTTGCACTCTCACAGCTGTTTAGAGTTATAGCAATTTGCCCCCTGGATACAAAGAGAGAACCTAATCTAGAATAGAAACAAAATCCCTTCTAGATTCTAAATACTTGATATTAAAATAAAAGACATTGAATGGAGTTGGAAAAACAAGGAGAAAATTCACAAAATTTCTTTTGAAAATACTAGAAAGCAAGTGAATGTTGGAGAGAAATTTTTGTGTGTTTCCAAGTAAATAAGCAACCCATATACATAGGCTCTAGTTTTTTTTTTTAATGTTTGAAAAGAATTTATTATTTCAAACGTTAGCTTTTAACGTGATTTAATATTAGTGTTAAAAAAATGAAATGCTTATGG
The DNA here is from genome assembly GCA_035584095.1 of Annona squamosa. Taxonomy (NCBI): domain Eukaryota; kingdom Viridiplantae; phylum Streptophyta; class Magnoliopsida; order Magnoliales; family Annonaceae; genus Annona; species Annona squamosa. The sequence continues at coordinate 46,967,505 of JAXCLR010000105.1, forward strand.
TATGAAAAGTTATTTTATTCATGAAATTCCCAACATATTTTGTACTTATTTTTCTCAACAAGTGCTGTAGACCCAAAAATAATTTTAACTACCAAAAATTTATTATACTATGTAAACAAAAGTTAATTAACAAGTAATTTTAATTGCTCATCTCGCTGGTAATTTTCATTGTTAGTTTCAAAGTAATTAAGCACTGTAACTTGTATTTTGTAAACACATATAACAAAGGCATCAATTAAGAAGAATAACATGGCGTATACCTTTTCTTTAAACATGAATAGTGGCCACAACTTTAAATATTGAACACCGTTAAGGAGGTGAGTTTTGCCCTTATTTTTCTCACCCCATATTGGAGATCCGAAAATAATTTTAACTCCCGAAATATTATCATAATATCTAAACGAGACTTAACTAACTGGTAATTTTAATTACCTATCCCACTAGTAATTTTTTTATTGCTTTCATAGTTATTATGCAATAAATAAATTATTTATATAAATTGTATTTAATAAACACATATAACAAGTAATTTTTATTGTTTGCCACATAAGTAATTTTATTTTGAATAGGTACGGTATCGAAGTTATCGAATTCAAATAAATTATGTTCACACATTTTATTCGACATTGATAGCATTGGCCCGAAAATAATGGCATTTTAGAGGATATTTGTTAAACAGCAATGACAACGCCTTAAATAATGGATAATTTTAATTATGCATCCTACATATAAATTTCTTTTTAATAAAGGTGTCTTAAAAATCGTCAAAGATCAAATAAATTAGTTGTAAAAATTCTATTTAACACACTAGATCATTGACCCAAAAAAATAATTTGTGTAATTGCCACATGAGATTTTAATTAATACTGAATTTTAAATATTTTTCATAGCAGCAATTTTATTTGTAACAGCATGATCTCGAAAATATAGTGTCCAATAAATTACCATCACAAATTTTATTTGGCACCCCATATTATTAAGCATCGAATAAATTAACTGTACAAATTTTATTTGACACCTTATACCATTGTCTAGGAAAGAATTTTAATGTTGAATAAATTAATTTCTATTATTTGAAAGCTCTGTTCAATGTTCGATTGACACTTATTAAAAATTAGATGCCAATACGATGTGTGTTGTTAATATTAAATTGCTAAAGTTTCTTGTCTTCCTAAGGCTTGAAATAAATGTACATGGTTGCTACTATGGGTGTTAATGGTCATGGTCAACCTGTCAACCCGCTCGTCCAACCCATTTAGAAATGGATTTGGGTTGGAATTTTTGAATAAATGGATTATTATCCGCCAACCCGTTTAACCATTTAATTAAATAAATGGATTAGGGTTGAGATTTTATAACTTGTCAACCCGTTTAGTAACCTATTTAACCTATATAACATGTTCAACCCATTTAACTCAATTAACTCATTAAAGTTTTATATGTATATATGTAAACTTCTTAGTTATTTTATCTCTCTAAGTCTTCATATAGTAACCTAATTTTTATTTTTCTACTGCTGTTGTAATTCCATTTTCCGGTTACTATCCTATTTCGATTTTCCCTACATCGAAAACTTCTTCTCGTCTCTCCCCGCGAGATCATTCTTTACTAGAGTTTAGGCTTTTAGGTTATTTGCTATACAACCTATTAACAACTCACCAACCCGTTTATTAAATGAGTTGTAAATGGGTTAGGGTTAAAGTTTTTTAAACTGGTTAATAAACGGATTAAAGTTGAGATATTTTAAATGGGTTAGGATTAGGATTAGACTCCAACCCATCCAACCTGATCCGTTAACACCCTTAGTTGCTACTCCATATGAATTACTTTGTAGCTATGCAATCATACTCCTGTCCCATCTTGCCCATCAAGTAGTTCGTCTCCACCATAAATCACAAAAATGTCACTAATTTTAAAAAATTTAAAAAAATATTTATAAATCTCCAAAAATGGTAATACTATACACATGTTAAATACACTTAAATTAACTTATGTATAAAAAAATAAAAAAAATGAATTAAATATACCCGAGTGCCCTAGATCACAACTCCATACTAAATTATTAAGCATTAAATATCATAATTTCACAAATAAAATTTAGCTTCTCGTTAACCCAAAAATTAGTAACACCCAAAACAATTCACTTATTGTACAAAATTTAAAGCATTGAATATCATAATTGCAAAAATTTTAATTTACATTTTCATTTATTAAATAGGTACAAAATAAGCATTATACTCTATAATTTTCTATAATAAACCAATCAATTAAGAAAAATGGAGCAACGTGGATTTGTAGACTTATTACTCATATTTTTAACATTGAGGGTGGTAAAAATTTTAACAATTGAATAAATTAATGAGGTTCATTTTTTTGCACTCCGTATCATAGACCAAAAAATAATTATAATTCTTAAAAAAATGTATAGTATCTAAATTTGAGAGAATTGATAGGTAAATTTATTACCTATCCCACTAGTAATTTTCTTTTTGATTTAGAAACTATTAGGGATCAAATAAATTAATAGTCAAGTATTTAATAAATTACTTGAACAAAGCTTAGTATGCACTTACATCATTTACCCCAAAAGAAATATATTGAAAAACAAATGCGATCACCAATTTCTTAAGATGTTGACAGCTGCTTGAAAAATTCATTAATGGAAATTCCATCCGACTTGGCTCTACTATTCGACCATTACAATGGTGATTCCATCGAACTAAATCTTATTTTAGTTTTCTGTTATCTTATAACATTGAATATTGAGAATGAAAACCAACAACTGCTTCTTCCATGCACATTAATTTCAGAATCACCTAGTGAATACATACTAATGTTCAAACTTTCTATTCAAAACAAATATGACAAACCACATACATTGGAAGTTTGGAACATTGCAAGAACCTAAGTCCTCACATTTCTTGCCTATCCTTGTTTCCTTATTGGCAATTCCTCTCCTCTTGCCTGTCCTTGTGTCATCTTCCTTCAGTTCAAATCTACTGCCAGACTTAGGGCACATATAATTAACAAAAATGGACAACGTGACAGAACAACTTGTGATAAATATTAAGGCTTCATCATTCATCATTCTTTGATCAGACACATCAATGACTTATGTGAAGTACAAATGGATCTGTCAAAAAGAAGTTCACACATAAGAATTCACAAGCCAAAAGAAAGAAGGAACTTAATCAAACAGATAAAACTCCATCTTGACAAAGCTAAGAGTCTCACCATCGAATGACATTGACCAGAGGCAAAGAAAATTTAGTGAACTTCCACATGGAAAGATATAAAATTAACCCTAAGGTTGGCCATACAAGATTAGTCTTCCAATTAGAATGAAATAAAATCCAAATGCCCTGATGCTTCTTTCACATCTCATGGGATTCAATACTTCCACATGGTCACTTGGATGAACTTGTATAGCATAAAATAGTATAATCTTTTCTAGTCATCTTTGTTGTATCCTTTGTATTCTACAACACGAAAGATGTTGATTGGTTTTGCTGTTTTACTCATATATGATCTTAACAACTGAATCTTTTTCTACTTGAATTTAAGCCAACACCCACTATTTATGATTGGATTCACTTCATGGTTTTACATTAAGCTAACTGGTTGATTGATTAACCATGATGCCGAAATGAAATATGATAAGCCATCACATTTCATTTATGATGATATGCAGAAATTTTATGTTTGTTCTCATATTTGTTTTGACAGGCCATCCCATGTTTCTTGTTCCTTTCAAGACATGTTTTCTCCCTTTCTACACGACATTTTTTTGCCATGTCTTTTGTATTTCTTGTTTTCATTTATGGTAAAACAAACATCTTTCACCCCAAGCTTCTACCATATGTGTTCTAATGTTGTACTATAAAGTGCAGGGCATCAAATTTCCCTAGGGAATATAATGATCCTTGCCTTCATATGAGAATGTATTTGTTTATGAAGATGTTCGCTAAAGTCCTCACATTCCATGGGCATTTGTGATTTTCTCCTCTTTGCTGCGACTCTCAGGAGATAACAGATATGGAATATAAAAAGCAGAAGGCAGTGTGTGATTTGGATGGCATCTTTGTTTTGTGCAGAAATTGCTTAACAATAATATCTCTATATTTTCACAATGAAGGTTGATTTGTTCTGTTTAGAAAGTCACCTAGATGGAAAGTCATATTGCCTCCTTGACTATTATCTCCCCTAGATCCATATCAAATCCATCTTCCCTGCACTTCAGGGACAAATTGAAAATAGGAGTCACGATCACCTCAAATTAGCAATGAATTAAATGAATTTGCAGATAATATGTATTGAGTGGCGATCCCGTGTGACCGAGCTAAGTTCCTGGGCACTTTGCCCGCTTCCTGTTCAGCCGTTGGATCCAGCTGTGCGAATCGTGGATGAATCACGGGCGTCCTTGCTCAATGGGCTGTTTTGAAAAAAAAAACACTCAAACCTAGCGTCTACACCTGCCTGCCAGTGTTTTAAAAACCGGTTGGACCGGACCGGTCCGATCGTGAACCGTTCCTTTTACGGTTCGGTTCGGCTACGGTTCTTCAGTTTTGACGAAAACCGTTCGAACCATGTGAACCAGGCGGTTGGACCGTAAAAACCGGTCCGACTGTGGCTCGGTTCGCACCTTTTTTTATTTAAAAATTAATAAAAAAATAAAATGTCGCATTTCATTCTGTTTGCAAATCGCGACTTCGCGCCCGCGGCTCCTCCATCGTCTTCCTTTCTTGCCGAGCTAGGGTTCACCCACCATCGCCGTCGGCCACCTGCTGCAGCGGATCCAGGTCGTAGACTGCCGGAATCGACGTCCGGCAACAGTCGCAGTGCCTGGTCGTCGTCATCGGCTCCGGCAGCAAACACAGATGCCCATTTTCGTCGTAGGCTCGTAGCAGCATCGGTTCCGGCAGCATCGGTCCTCAGAAATTTCGGAACACAGTCATTTTAAAACAGAGGTCGTGTAGGTGAGTTAGAGCCAGTCCTCATCGGTTCCCAAATCAATTTTGTACGCCCACTCCTCTCCCGCCCAAAATTCTGCTGTCGCCATCGACTCTCCTGCCAGACCTCTCCATCGCCATTGTTGGTGCTCCCTTCACGGTAGTCCCTTCTCTCTCCTTTCTCTTTTTCCTTCTCCCTCCTGTCAGAAGCCATCTGTAGCCCTGCTATTGATTTCAGCAAACAGCGAACACTCCAGGTTGCGGTAAACTACCAAGCAATGCAATCACCGACCTGCAGCTCTTTCTTCTAAAACAGGAAGCATCACTCACCACCGATCAGATCTCATTTGCTGGCAGCTTCTCCTAAGGAAACCAAGTTTAACTGTCGTGCGGCCGTGCCCGTCTTCACCGTTTCTGGCTTCATTGACGTTGGCACCACCATTATTGGATCGACTTAATTTCTGTTCACACATTCCAATACTTTCTGTGGCTTATAGAGGTGAGTGAATCCTGCATCAGTCAATTTAGACTCGTACAAAATTTAGATGACATGGGTATGGCATTTAAATATGTTCCTATGTTGTACGTGTTGGTCTCCAATGCCCTGTTCTTATGAGGTTTCAATGTTAATTATATTCCCTGTTCTTACTTCCATAAAAACAGAATTTATACAATATTCAATTGTTTTAATACTCT
>JAXCLR010000105.1:46984409-46998285 GCA_035584095.1 Annona squamosa
ATTTTCAGCTGCCTCCCTCGTTCACATTGAATGCCTTTTATAATTGTGGAGGGAATCCAAACGTTTGAAGGTAGGTGACGCGCATTTAATGCGTCAACATTCGAATACTTTCCGACCGTTGCGATCCAAGTCGCAGGTGGAGTAGACTTCGGGTGCGACTTCGCCTGTCCGTAGCAACTTCAAGTTCCTTGCTAGGTCGACTTGGTCATCGACTTGACCCAAGTCGCAGGTGGAGTCGACTTCGGTGTGTGACTTCACCTCGTCAGTTAGCTTGACAAACTTGAAAATTTTTGGGATGCTTTTGTTTACTTAGGTTTCTTCATGCCTTTTGTCCTTCCCTGATTTAGCTCTTCCTTGAGTCATTGTCTTCACTTTAGTTTGTTTCCTTTAGCTCCATGATTTGCAAACCTTAAGTCCTTGAGTCTTGAATCTTGTATTCATAAGTAAGTTCTTGATTTGAATGGTTGAGTTTATGCGTCTTGCTTTCTTTGAACTTGGATTAGTCTTCATATGTTTCAGTTTGAGCATCTAGGTTGACTTGATCTTCATCTTCACACAAGTCTGTCTTGAAATCAATTAAATCCAACTTGTCTTCTGAAATTTCTCCTCTGTCCAATCGAAGTCGATGCTAGAGTCGACTTGGTCTATGACTTCGCCCAAGTCGCATGCTGGAGTCGACTTGGGATGCGACTTCGGCAACCCCTGTTCATGATTTCAACTCTGGACAGAAAACGATGCCTCCAAGTCACTACTAGAGTCGACTTGGCCTGCGACTTCACCTCAAGTCGCAAGTGGAGTCGACTTGGGGTGCGACTTCGGCACTTCGGAGTCTTGATTTCAACTCTAGAAGGAATCATCATTTTGAAGTCGATGCAGGAGTTGACTTGGTCTGCGATTTCACCCCAAGTCGCATGTGGAGTCGACTTCGTTTGCGACTTCGGCAACTCTACTCCCCGTTTTCAACTCTGGAAGGAAACGACGCCTAGAAGTCGATGTTGGAGTCGACTTGGGGATCAACTTGGCCTTAAGTCCATGCCTGAGTCGACTTGGAAATCGACTTATCCTTCCATGCTCTATTTTCTTCAAATGTATATCCTTTAAACACTTTCACAAACATGTTAGTAGCCAAGACTTACTCAAATTGATTTGTTAATCATCAAAATATAAATTTAGTTTATTTTCCACATATTTCCAACAAGGCCTTCTGGTAGGTGCTCTTCATCATAGAGAACTCTCGAAATATAGGCAAAGTGTTATCTTGTAAATCTTCTGGATATTCTATGTGTGTGTCCAATATTGAACTCTTTTCCTTTAACAAATGTATTTAAGTCATCTATGCTCCTAGTGCAGAAAAATTGTCGGATGAGGTCTGGATAAATTTTTTCTTATTCCTTCAAAAGGTTGGTCTAATCTTGATAATCTAATAACTCTTCTATTTCAAATTCATATTCTCTTAGAAAATCAAAGTCTATAATCTTAGGAAGGAAGATTCTCCTTCTCAAGAAGTTTTGTAGAACATCTAAGTTATGTGGGGCCTTAAAGTACTCTTGTGAGGACCAGGTATTTTATTTTATTTTATTTTCATTTTCATTATAATCCTTCCTTATTTATGAGGCAATTTACGAACATGATACTAGGAATTAATGATGTTAATGGGATGCATAACGTATATGGACATGACATCTAGGGGACGTATAGTGCATATATGCATATATTATGACCTTAGCACATTAGGTTGTATGGGACACCATTCACGAGCATGTTAGGACATGAATATGAGCTGTACATTAACATATTTCTATAGTTGCCCCGCTTGGTTATGGTATAATTTATTGTGTATAGATTTAGAGGTGTATGATTAACATGTCATTGTTAAGCGCTATAACTATCTCCTATCTCATAGAGTAGGTATGGGATTCGACCTGCCCGATTAAGTCGTGAGGGTCAAGGGAGCAGCGCCTCTCGAGAAAATTTTAATTTACTAAGTTGTATAAGTGGGAAAAGCAAGTTGCAAATTATGTTTAGGCTCAGCCCATGCTGGGGCCCGACCCATCTCAATAAGGGCCTAGTTAAAATGAGAACGGTCCCACTAGGGTTTTATTCGCTCGCCCATCTATCTCTCTTCTCCTCCTCTCTCCCGTTGTTTCTTCCTCTTTCCCTTTTCCTTTTCTTCTCGATGTCGATCTAGCCCTAAACTGCGTCAAAAGCTCTTCCAAGCTTCTTTGTAGATCATCAATTCATCTCAATGAAGCTCGAAATAGCAAAGATCCAAATTTAAGGTCACTGTTCTTGGGGGAAAATTGCAATCGAGGTAAGTAGATGTTGCTCCTTCTCGATTTAATGATGAAATCTCATATTAAACATGATATAAGGCTAGGGGAAACGTGTAGCGTCCAACAATTTCGTGGTTTAGGGCATAAGGTTCATAACAGTTTTGGGTTAGCAAGGTTGATAGGGAATCTATTGTTAATGTGCGATTTTTATGAAATAAATGACTCGTTAGTAGTTTCTACATTATTAAAATTTGACATTACTCAATTCGGCCAAAACAAGAGTATGAACTAGAGGTTCCCCTTTTTGCACCTATCATGTGTTTGGTGAAATGCTTTTGTGATAGTTGGTATGTTAAATTTAAAGTAAACTTTGTAAATTTTATTAATGTTATGTTTGTGGCTTGTGACATTTATTCTTGTTCATTATGTATGATTTGTTATTTAAGATGAGTGGTTGTAAAAGTGTTGTTCATAGCCCCTGATTGACATGATGAGAGGGTTGTTCATGGCTCTTAATTGACATGAGTAGAGGATTGTTCATGTCCTCTTCTTTATACATGATTATGTGCATACGTTCTTGGAAGTTATTGCTGGGCCCATATGTCTTATATTGATCATGACATGTGCATCTAGAATTTTACTTATTTTTACTTTGTTCTAACTACTATCTATTACTGAGTCTATTTAGATTCACATGGTTTGTTATTTTGCCTTTAGATCGCAGGTCAGGTGAGGAGCCTCAAGGTGGGACAAATGGAGGTCTTATTCTTAGAGATCGTTAGATTAACATCTTTGATCATCGTTATTTTGGAATTTATGCTCTCTTTTGATTTTAGTATATGTAGACAATTACTCAGTTAGATTCAACTTTGACAAACATATTGTATTTAGTATTTTGAACTTGATTATAATTTATGTTGATGCGTATATATATATATGATCATTTGGTTTGCTTATTGTGTAAAGATAAATTTCAATGATTTTCTTTCTATATGAATGTTCTTATTATATGAAGATACAAGTGTATAAATGTGGAGTTGAATGTCACATTTGGAATGAAATTGAAATGCTTATAAATAATAGGTCTTGTATTCCATACTACCTCTTATATATTATGGGAAGATACTGCCGAATTTTTCATAGGTTGTATGGTACACATTGACTAGTTATTGAGAATATCTAGGCAATGAGGCGTTATAAATCTACATGTATTTCTATCACTTTCCATTTTATGGAAACTCTTTTTCTTTTACTTGTTTTAATTTCCTCCTCATTAAATGTTTCCTCTTCTGGAGATTGCATGGGGAAAATGGAGATATCAGCTTCTTCAAATCAAACTTTATACCCATTAGAGGGTTGTGATGAAGTCGCTTCCTCCCTCGGTCTTTTGACCAGTGTCTATTGCCTCCTAGGAACTTCTCCCTCCATGTTAAATGTAGATGGCCTTGATACGGGAAGCTTAGAGGGTTTGCTCACAGATCTTTTCAGTGTCATTGAAGAATGAGGGAGTAAGGATGAAAATGGAGATGATTTGATGTACATGTGGGGTGCAAAAGTGAGGATTTTGAAGGTTAGAAAGTTTAGGATGGAGAGGGAACTCGAGTTGGATGAAAGAAATGAGGAAAGAAGTGAGAAAAGAAAACTTTAAAATGGATTAAGGAGTCAAATCAGTGTCACAAGCAAGGTCAACTCTGAACCCTAAGTCAGGTTCAAAGTCAACTTCCCCCAAGCCAAATTGATTTCACTGAAGTTGACTTGGGCTATGCAAGGTTGATTTGACTTGCTTGCCTAGGTTAGTTTTAATTTCTCATTTTAGCATTGGACCCCTCCCTCAATAATTAAGTTGTTCTTATTTATAATTGCAAAAGTTATATTTCAATCAAAATCATTCATAAAGCACAATAATTTAAATTATTAATTATATTCAAAATAATGACACAAAATATGTGCAACATGTTGAAAATAGTTTGTCATAACTTCTATCCATCTTGGTCCATCATTTCGACTTCTTTTTTGATTTTATAAAATAATTCAATATTTAATGGTTTGGTGAATATATAATTGATCTTCTATTTTTACATATTCCAAATATATATCATGATTTTCAACATGCGCTTGTATCAAGTTTTGCTTAAAATCTATATATTTAGTCCTAGAGTGTAAAATTAGATTTTTGATTAGACAAATTGCACTAGTGTTATCAACTCTAATTGGAATATATCTATATTTTATATCATAATCTTTTAATTATTGTTTTATTCATAATAATTGTGCACAACAATTACACATAGCTATATATTCAGCTTCTACAGTCGATAAAGCAATACTATTTTGTTTTCTTAAAAATCATGATATCAATATACTTTCAAAGAATTGATAAATGCTAAGAGTGATTTTTCTATCTACTCTATAACTAGCAAAATTTGCCTATGCATGTCTATCAACATGAGGGGTGCATTAGTTGCATGTCTCTTAAGGCTTTTCAAACTATTTTTTTACATCTTTATTCAATTAATTTTCATAATCCAATTCATATAAATTAAAGAGAACACTAATTAACACTACTCTGTGAATTCTTTTATCAATCTAAATTATATGTTTCAAGATGTAGGTAAAACAACATAGATGAATATAAGCGACTAATTGGACCCCTTAATTGCCAAAATTTTCTAATTTATTTTTATTTTTCTAAAATATTTTTGAATTTATATAGTTTAATTTGATTTACCATGGTTTTATCGAATTATTTTTAGAAAATATATCCTAAAAATAAAATCTTAATACTTTACCCTTACTCTTAATTATATTTTATCTCATTTTTCTTTGTTCTTTATACATTTGCAAATTTAACCTCTTTGTCTCTACACTTTCTAAAATTACAATTTAGTCTCTTTTTATCGCTACTCTTTTCAAAATTACAATTCAACTCCTCTCTTTTCAAAATTTAAAAGTCAACATCATTCTTTTGAAATTGCAAATTATCCTCTTTCTAAGTAGACTTTTATTAACCTCCTCTTCTTTCAAATTAAATTTAGAATTTTCAACTGTGAAATAAACTACGAAACTTATTAGTTGAGAACTCCAAAGGTTTCCATAATTAACAAACAAATTGAATGGAATTTTGGGAACAAACTAGGATTTTGAGATCGAACTTGCTTCATCTACCACAAGAGCAAGTGGTCTTTGAAGCTATAACTATCTAGAAAAAATCTCAATATACACATGAAAAAGAAGATGATAGAGGGAATTATTTGATTTGGACTTTGAACTATATTTTTGTGTAAATTATTTTTTTCCTGATGTGGAGCTTTAACTTGAATTTTTTTCTTACCTTGATATCCATTTTTTGAAAAGAACAATCTATGGATATATGTTTTGAGCTAAAAGGTTTAATGACAATTAAAGTATTCAAATAATTAGGTAGTATTGAATATTCTTGTGTTTAGAAAAGTTAGCCAAACTTGGTTCAGTTAAAAATCTTGGTTAATAACAAGCTTTAAGAAGAAAGAAAAAAATAAGTGTGGGAGTTATGCATAAGAGCATTTGAAATTCGCATGTAACATGTATAGGAAGCTCAAGTTAATTTGAAGATGATTCAAACTTGAATTTTGTTTTATTTTTTTACTTGAACTGAATGTGAAACCCTAAAATCTAGGGTAACTCTATAATTTTTGAAACCCTAGTGTAGTTCTACAATTTTCTACAAGTCGGGGTTAGTCTATAAAATTTTGAAATAGTAAGGCGACTTTTTTGCAAATTTTAGAATGATTAATGTAAAAGAGAAAAATGTGTTGCTAAAAAAATCCCAAAAATCCAAAACCTAACAAAGCCTTCATTCTTACATCCTTTCAATAGCGAGAAAACTTCGCCGAGCTTCGCTTTAATACTAAGTTTATGGAAGACAAGTAAGGAAGAACATAAAAAAAGAAGAAGCATCATCTCAAGGAGATGAGAAGAGAAAAAATGGGAAGAAATTAAAAGAATTATAGATGAGAGAATTAAAACAAATTTTAGTGAAAGAAAAATCTCAATTAATTATCAAAAACTAAGTTATTCTACATAGAACTATGTGTTGGAACCAAGCGTTGAAATCAAAAGCAAAATACCTAAAGTATATGTTTTGATAATTAGCAACTCAATTAGAGTAAGTTTTAGCTACCAATATATTTTGTGCAATGTTTAAGGATATAAAAATGAAAAATATGAAGCATGACAAGTCAAGTCGATCCCCAAGTCGACTCCAGCTTAGACTTCAAAGCCTATTTTTTGTCCAAAGTTGAAATTGGGGAGCAAAAGTTGCCGAAGTCTCAAACGAAGTCGACTCCACATGCGACTTGGGTGAAGTCGTAGCCCAAGTCAACTCCAGCATCAACTTCAAACTAACAGCACAGAATTTGAAGAGCAAAGTCGCAAACCAAGTCGACTTGACATTTGACTTGGGTGAAGTTGAAGATAAAGTCAACCCAAACATTAAACTTGTATTAAATGAAGATCAAATCAAGACCAAAGCAAGCAAAGTTGCATGAATTCATCAAATTAGATCAAGAACTAACATTTGAACATTTTCATGCACTCCAAGACTCAAGTATTCAAGAATTCAAGACATGGAGTCAAATGGTTTCAAGTTAAAATAATCATACACAGTTCCAAGTACTGTAAAATAGTGGAAGAACAATTAAGTTGAAAGAACTTAAGCAAGAAAAATCATTTCAAAGGAATTTAATTTCACTTGGCAAAATAAGGAAGTCAAGTTGCAACCGCAGTCGACTCTAGCAGCGACTTGGGTCAAGTCTCAGTCCAAGTCGACCTAAAGAACAGACTTGGAAATTGCAGAAATCCGAAGTTGCACCCGAAGTCGACTCCACATGCGGCTTGGGTCAAGTTTAAGACCAAGTCGACCTAAGGAAGAACTTGAGCAGCCTACTTACAGTCGAAGTCGCACCCAAAGTCGACTGCAGCATGCAACTTGGGCAAAGTCGCATACGAAATCGACTCCACCTACGACTTGGGTTGCAACGTTCGAAAATTTGAATGTTAGCATCTCTCCTTACATTATATATAGACACTCAAGCAAATGTGTAAAAAAGTAAGATTAAGCAGAAAAAGAGGAAAGAGAAGCTACTAAGGTCTATATTCAACTTTCTTCTACCTTTGAGTGATCTATACACGTTTTGAAGGAAGAATGAGTTTAACTAGCTGCATACTCCAACGTCAATTAACTTGTCACTTCTACAAGTTCTTCCTTGATCTGAAACTTGCCTACACAAATCTGTAAAGTGTAAATCTCCTTCATTTCATTTTGTTATTTAGTTTTTCATACTTGGTTTAATATTAGTGTTTCAAACCAAGTGATAGTAAAGTAGCGTTGTGATTGGAGTGGAGACTCGTCACCTACTTGTGTTTTGTGTTATACATGCCCCCTAGAGTTAGAATCTAGAAGAGAGCGGAGGCTCTAATGTATATGCCCCTAGAGCTGGAATCTAGAAGAGAGCGGAGGCTTTAGTTGTATTTGCGAGGAACCCAAGTCACAAGGGGTGTGAGCTTAGAAGAGTGGAGTAGGGAAGGTTGCCCGAACCACTATAAATCTTGTCTATTGATTTTTATTTTGGCTTTCATTATCTTGTTACTTTCCATTTGTTTCATTAAAGGGGACTAAATCAATCTGGGGTAAAGTTTCCAGTTTAAGTTGAAAATTTTCGAATATCCAATTCACCCCTTCCCTCTGGGGTAATTACCATTAACTCGGGACCAACAAGTGGTATCAGAGCAGGTCTTTAAATTTAAACCAAAGAGATCTTTTGATATGGCATTCCAATCTACTTCCGTTCCCGCATTTACTGAAGGTCAATCTTGTACTAGGCCACATCTGTTTAATGGAAACAATTTTGGCTATTGGAAGCTACGTATGAAACAACTCGTCATGGCTACAGATATAGACTCTTGGATTGCAATCCAAGACGGTGTGATCTTGCTTACTAATGAAAGAGCTTCCAAATGGACTAATGAGAAAGTAAAAATTGCTAAAAGTAATGCTAAGGCTATGAATTCATTATTTTGTGCTCTTATTGCCTCTGAATATAATAGAGTATCATCTTGTTTGGCAACCAAAGAAATATAGGATACATTAACATCTATCTATGAAGGAACCTTTCAGGTCCAAGGGACAAGAAGAAACATTTTGATTGGAGAATTGAAAAGTTTCAAAATGTTGGATATTGAAAATATTTCTGAAATGTTTGCTAGATTCTCTAGAATTACTAATGCTTTGAAAGATCTTGGAAAAGCTATCTCAGAATTTGAACAAGTCATGAAGATTCTAAGAACCTTACCGAAATCTTGAACTCCAAAGATTACTATAATAGAAGAAGCCAAGGACCAAAACACATTTAAGTTAGAAGACCTCATTAGCTCATGAATGTCATATGAGCTAATCAAGAAAAGAAATGAAGATCACCATAAAGGAAAGAGAGCGATTGCATTAAAATTCACTCAAGATTCGAACAACTCCACCTCATTATCACAAAATGACAATGAAATTGCTTTACTTACAAAATGATTCAGAAAATTTGTAAAGAAATGAAGAAATTTTAGAAACTTTAAAGAAAAAAATTCTAAAGAGAAAAAGAACGAGACAACAAGATGTTTCCAGTGTGTGGCGGTATAGGGCATATGCAAGCTCAATGCCCAATGCCCGAAGAGACTAAAGCAAAGGAGCAAAGAAAAGATCAAGGCGACAAAAGAAAAGTTTAAAGAATCAAAAGAAGAGACATGTATGTGAACGAAGAAGAATCTACGGCATGCAACTCTTCAAGCAAAGAAAATGAAGCAGATTGCGCAAGAATTTGCTACATGGCTAATTCTGACATATGTCTTGTAGCGACGAAAATCTTAGAGGATCAGGCTACTTCAACAAACTGCACAAGTAGTCAAGAGGTAACTTCCAAACAAAAATCTTTTTCAATTTTTTCTTCTACAAACGAATACCTCAAATGTATTGAATTAGAAGAACTTCAACAAGCCTATAATTTATCATATGAGGAAATAAAGAAATTAGGAAACAAGTTCACGATAAAGAAATGACAATGTGATGCAGTAATAATTATGAACGGTAAACTTCTTGAAAAGGTTGATCCAATGAAAAATGAAAGGAATACCTTGATAAATGAGTTAGAAAAACTCAAAAAGGAAAATGAATCATCAAATGAATCGCTTGCTAAGTTTTCTAATCCTGAAGAAAGTGTCAAAATGTTTTTGAAATGATCACCTAAAATAGTAAGAAAGGACTTGGGTATACCACATTTGAGCAAGGAAAATCTAATGCTCCAAAGAACAATGCCAAACCCACTTATGCTAACCAAAGTTAAATTATGTAGTGTGGACCAAAAGACAAACTGGGGAACCAATTACCAAATGGCTTCCCACTCCTAAACTCCTAGGAGCGTGTAATTTTTGCAACAAGATGGGACACAAGACATTTCAATGCAAATTAAGAAAATTACAAAACCATGGTGCAAAATTGGTTTGGATGCCCAAAAGCATTGGATTTATGGCTTCAAAGGAAAATCAACGTAGACTCCAATAGATAACTAACCCAAATGGACCCATAAAATGGGTACCAAAATGATGAGCTCCACTTGACTTTACTTTTGCAGGTTTGTCTTAGAGCAAAGGCCAATAACATATGGTTTATGGATAGTGGCTACTCAAGACACACGACAAGAGAAAAAGGACTGTTCCATAAGATCAACCCGTGCAATGAAGGAACAAATGCTTTTGAAAATAATAAAAAAAGGTAAAATAAAAGGTAAAGGAAATGTTTATGGAATTTCAAATGCATGTATTGAGAACATACTATTTGTTGAAGGACTCGAACATAACCTAATGAGTATTAGTCAATTATGTGATAAAGGATATAAAGTTGTATTTAAATCCTTTATTTACAATGTATTTGATGATGAACACATAGTATTTAATGGTAAAAAATATGAAAATGTATATTTGGTTTGCCTAGATGAACTTGAGAGAAAATATCTAATAGCCATAAAAAATGATCCATAGGTATGACATACAAGGCTTGGACATATAAATATATCAAATATTAAAATATTGTGAAAAAAGAGTCTAGTACAAGGGTTACCAAAGTTTAAATATGACAAAAATAAAATTTGCAAGTCTTGTCAATTATTTAAACAACCCGAAATGTCATTTTCCACCAAAAAGAAAATTTCAACAACTAGACCACTCGAACTATTGCATATGGATTTTTACGGACTATCGGACATTTTAACTTTTGGTGGGAAAAAGTATGTATTTGTAATTGTTAATGATTTTTCAAGGTTTACTTGGATTATACTCTTAGCTAGCAAAGATGAGGCATTTTTTATGTTTGTCACGTTTTAAAATTTAGTGCAAAATGAAAAACAAAGTTTGATTATTTCCATTAGAAGTGATCATGGTGGTGAATTTGAAAATAAACAATTCATAGAATTTTGTAACAAAAAAAGAATTCATCATATATTCTCTGCACCAAGAACTCCTCAACAAAATGAAGTTGTTGAAAGAAAAAATTAGATAATACAAAAAATAGCTAGAACTATGCTAAATGAGAGTAAATTGTCCAAATGATGAATGTGAGTTCGGCTCATCTTCATAATTAACACTTATATGAGGACCACCTTGAATCTATGATGTTCATCACCACCCAAGTTACCATATTGTCCATTTTGTCTTTGACCAAGCCCATCATCCTGATCACCATTTTGAACAGAAATCCTTTATTATTTTGGAAGAGATTGACGATTTGCTACATGAAAATCTGAATTCATAACGAATTCACCATCACTAATACAAGTATATTGCATATGGTTAAGTGTAGACTCATTTATCACATCATAGCTTGTTAGTTTGGTGGATGCTTCTTTTTTCAAATCGATGTTGAAATGTTAAAACAACCTTGTTAAATACATAGCTTAAGGCAAACTTCCATTTGCTCTCCTTTTCTATGATAACATATAAGATTGCATCACACTAACAACATTATAAGACTTGTTATTCATAATTGCCTATATTAATTCCAAATTATTAAGTGTAATATCATATCCTCCCCCTTTAGATAGAAAATAATTTGCAACAACCAAGTGTAGCAATGTATAATGTATTTTGGAAAATTTCTTACTTGTAAAATTGCATTGTTGTTGACTTAACAACTCATCTTGTGTAAAATATAAAATAACTTCCTCAAAATTAATGTCTTCATATGAACCAGTAGCAAGAAATGGTAATAGCATGAACACAACTGTGAAACCCTGAACTACATGGGATTCATGTCTATGCATAAGTTTGATTTAGTAGAATTATGAATGATTTATTTGCAATATTGATAATTTATGGTAACTACGTTAGAGGTTATAAATGATGACTAAATCAATCATTATAAGTCAATATGGGTCAATATGATTAAAATAGTTTAATGAGGATTGAAAAGGATTAGTGTGCTATGAAAATTAATTTAATTTTCATAATGTCATTAATGAAAATTAAGAGGCTAATGATGATGGGATTATGGTTGCACAAAAAAAGTGTATACCTTTGACTTTTATGCATCATAAAGTA
Organism: Annona squamosa; assembly: GCA_035584095.1. Taxonomy (NCBI): domain Eukaryota; kingdom Viridiplantae; phylum Streptophyta; class Magnoliopsida; order Magnoliales; family Annonaceae; genus Annona; species Annona squamosa. The sequence continues at coordinate 46,996,295 of JAXCLR010000105.1, forward strand.
AACTTGTATTTATGTTAAAATTAAAGTAATTAAATGTATAATTAATGGCACAAATAAGGTGTCAAAAGGAGATAATTACACATGAATTTTATGCATTTCCTAAAATGACAAAATCCATGAAAAATCCCCTGCATTAATATGAAAATTAATTATCTAATGAGTAGCTTAAGGGAGGTGCATAGAGGTGTCATGCAATGGACGACCAAGAGCACCAAAGATTTTTTTGTGAATTTTTTTTAATGCTAAATGGATAGCTAAGAAAGCTAATTACTAGGGTGATTAATTGTCCATCAAATAAAGCTGCATTTTTGTGGAAAAAATTGTAAAAGGCAACATGGAGCAAGAAAAGGGTGGACATCTGAGGCTAAAATCTAGATTTTTATGATTTTTTTAATATACTAAATGGACCCCTAAGTATGCTATTAGCTATGGTGATTAAATACCCATAAATTAAAGTTGAATTAGGTGTGAAAATTGCACAAAGGCTGCTGAAAAGTGGACGTCAATGGTGGACAGATTTGAGATTCATCAATGCATGGATTTTTGATGGATTTTATTTAAATAATTTGTAATTTACTTAGAACATATTTTGACATGTCATCAAAGGAGATAACATGTATTAAATTACCCTTAAAATAATGTGGCAAGTGGGGCCACAAAGCTGGAAAAATCTAGCTTATATCTTGGGGTGAACGACCACATGTGTAAGGGACGTTTTGAGAATATTTTTCAAGGAGCAAACCCCTTAAACTCCAACAGTTGCAAGTCCCCTATTCTAGCAAGTGAAAAGAGCAAGAAAAGGAGAAAAAAAGAGGAAGAAAAAAGGGAAAGGAAGTAAGGAATTTAAGGTAGAGAAGTTAAGTTTAATGTTGATCCAATACAACTAAGTATAACCTTAAGTTCGAATAATTTAAACTCAGTTTTTTCTAATTCAATTTATGAGTCACGAATATGATTCATAATCAAACCTTAAAGGATGATTCATGATGCCCTTGATTAGGATATTGAATGGGGATTTAATGACAAGTGTGCAATTAAGGGTTTAAGAGGAAGAAAATGATGATTAAGGTTGAATATGAGTTGATAAACTCAATTGAAATTTGCTTAAATTCATATATGATGTTGTTGTTTTGATGTGTTATTATGATTACACGATGATTCATTATTTGAAAAATTATATATGTTGATTTAAGCATAAGTTATGAATTTTAGAAAGAGTATGAATTAGGGTTACATATATGACCTGAATTTCATGTTATTATGTTAAAAATGATATATGAATTAGCCTAAACGATTTATGGATGTTATGGAGGGTAAAATATTTCATATTTAAAATATGTTGAGTATCCAAAAGGATTTAAAAAGATTAGCCCTAAATCTGATTTTATGGGCATATGTTTGAACACGTCAAAATGGATCAAATTGATACCTAATATGTGTAGAAATATTGCTGTCATACAAGAAAATGAAATTTGGATTTTAAATATGTGTTAATACCCTAAATTTGGGTTAGAAAAGTATGATTAATTGCTGAAATTTATGGATTAGAAAACTATTTTGATTTAAGTATCAAAAGACGCATTGAAATTTTGAAATTAAACCCTAAATTATATGTTAATTAAGGGGTTTAATCATTCTGAAATAAGAGACAAGTTGCTTTGTTGAAAGATTTTAAGAAACACATGATTTATGTGTTGAGAAATGGACATGTATGAAGAGATAAGTGTAAATAAATGGTAAATAGTTCATGTAAGTTGTTAAAATGAAAAAATGCATGAAAACACGATAAAAACATGGATTAAGGTACTTTTTTAGTAAATAATGATAATCTCAAATTTTGATATTAATATATGGACGACTGATCTTTTCAGACCGGTCGGAAATCCGGTGATTTCCGACCGGTCAAAAAATATATTTTTTTTATTTTTTTTTGAAAATAATTTTATAAACTTGTTAATCTAGTTATATTTAATTTATAAACCAAGTTTTAT
>JAXCLR010000105.1:47000237-47016642 GCA_035584095.1 Annona squamosa
AATATTTTTGCTTTATGAAACAATTTTGGGTTTATGACTATGATATGTGAAATATATTTCATGTTAGACGAATGATGCAAATTTTCCATGTATGGATAAAAAAAAAATCCTGTCGTGTGATCAGGGTAACAATCTTGAGTCACGTTTACCAATCAAAACGATCCCACAGTAAGGCTTCTAGGCACCTCGCTTCGGGGCGCCACATGAGATGACATGTGTAACTCTCAAATGATAAAATAGCCTAAAATGACATTTGATGGAAATTAAATGTATAAATGATATAAAATCCTAAGAAGTTAAAATTAAATGGATAAATATCTAATAAGTCAGTTATGTGACAGGGCAACAATCCTGATCACGTTTACTAGTTAATAGATTCCAAGGTAAGGTTGTGATGCTCGGGCTGGGGCGCCACAACAACAAACTCTTGTTCTGTAAAACTAACTTCAATTCCTTTTAAGAAAGATATAAGTAGTGCTTTCCACATGGAAATAATTAACTATTCTCATGGAGATAATAAAATAATGTTAAACCCTCAAAATTATGAGAGAAGATAACTTTTTTATGGACAAGAATCTACGTCTTTTTTCTTGTCAAATTGCATATTAATCACAATAAACAGAACTAAAAATCAAAATTTTTATCAAATTCAAACAAATTTTCAAAATACACACAATATTTTACATCCCCCACACTCGAACAAGACATTGTCCTCAATGTTAAATAATTTCCCTCATAAAACACATTCTCAATAAATTCACATGTAAATTGATATGAAAAATTCAAAATTCTCAAGTATGATGAGATGAGTGGCTTCCTTGTTTGTGTATTTTGTCCTTTGAATTTGTGATCCAGTTGTACCACCCCAACCTAAAAAGTGGAAGAAAAAATCAAATAAGCAAAATCCTAAAAAAAACAAAAGAAAATCTTAACAAAAACTGAATAAAAAAAATCCTATTGGGTTGCCTCCTAAAAAGCCTTAGTTTATAGTCTTCAGCCTAACAGTATGCAATGTCTTCCAAATTAAATCATTCAATCCTATCTTTTGCATGAATTTGATCTTGAACTTTACTTTCAGCTCTAAATATGCTTCCTTTCTTTTGCAATGGCTTATGATTTCCTCCTACTAAAAAATCATTGTTGTTGGTTTCAAAAATAAAATGAAAATTAGGAGGAGAGAAGTACTTTCTTATTTTATCTTCATGAATCTCCAATTCTTCAGATGTCAGCTTCTTCATTGAACTTTTTTCACTCTTTTGAGATTGCTTGATTATATCAAGCCGCATGCACTGATGATTCAAATCCTCATTTTTCACAACTAGGTACTTATCAAATTCCTCTATCTCTTCTTCAACAGACACGATCATCTTTCATTGCTTTACATTGATAAGAGCACTTGCTATTGCCAAAAATGGTCTCCCAAAAATAATTGACATGTCTTTATCTGCTTCATAACCTATCCCCAAAAAATCTACAAGAAAAATTAATTTTTTGACCTTTACTGGCACATCCTCAATGATGCCTTCTGGATATGTGAGTGTTCTATCTACTAGCCGAAGTGTGACATTGATGACTTGATTTTTTTAATTCTCAACTTTTGAGCAATTGAGGCATCAAGTTTATACTAACACTAAGATCACTAAGTGTTTGTTCAAAATAATAATCTCCAATGTAACACAAAATTGTAAAACTGCTTGGATCCTTCAATTTTGGTGGCAATTTGTGTTGTACGACTACATTGCATTCTTCAGACAATGCTACTTGTTCAAAATCACTAACCTTCTTTTTGTCCTTCATGAATTTTGCGTATTTTGGTATTTGCTATAATGCCTCAACGAAAGGGATATTGATATGCAGTTGTTTACACGTGTCTAAAAATTTTCTTAAGTTTACATCTTCTTACGCCTTTTGTAATCTCTGTGGAAAAGGAGGTGGTAGTTTACACTTCCATTGGGTCACTTTTCTTCCTTCTTAGCTTGGACTATGTTTGGTAATATTTTTCTAATTCGGAGATGAATAGCTTTACACTACTCTTTTCCTCTCGAGTTAGGTTCTATACCGCTTGGTAATGCTCCTTGCGGTTGATTGTTTTGAGCTGCAGATAATTTTCTAATTTGTGCTTCAAGGTTGCAAATTGATTCTTGTTGACTTTGCAGTATGACTTACTGGTTTTGAATGAGTTGCACCATCATCTCTTCACATTTAGTTTTTTTTGTTCAGACTCTGAGGGTATGAGCTGCAAAGGTTGCTATCTTGGCAAGGCTCGTGGTGGATCATAAGATTTATCTTGTTGTTGAGCTCATTATCTACCCCACGAGAAATTGGGAAGATTCTTCTAATCAGAATTATAGGTGTTAGAATAAGGATTACCTTAGTTGTGAGAGTAGTTTGCTACATAGTTTACCGACTCAGGATTTGAAGAACACTGTTCGGTGGTGTGACCAACATTAACACCATTATCAAGTAACATTGCCAATATTGTTGACTTTGAATTGTCAAAATACATGGATTAGAGCATCGATCTTTGCGTGAATGAAAATTATTAGATTGACTGCCAATACTCCTCGTCTGTAACTTGGAACTTGATAATAGTTTGTTGTCATATCTTCAAGAATATTTTATGTCGTATTATAAGTATGCTTTAGTAAAGCTTCATTTTCTACCAAGTCCACCTGGCCCATTGTTGGATGAGAAAGTCCATCATAAAAAAAATTAAATTTGTTAGAGAAACCATAATTGGGACACTTTCTTCATATACTCTTGTATTGGGACCATGCCTCAAAGAAATTCTTCATCTTTCTATTGAAAATTAGCAATATCAATTTGAAGTTGCAAAGACTTAGCAAGTGGAAATTATTGGTCCAAAAATTTCTGTGCAAGGTTGTTCCAATCAGTGATGGAATGTTCGGGAAGAGAATCCAGCCAATCTCACGCATCATTAAGTAATGAGAAAGGAAGCAACCTGAGTCAGATAGCATCTTGAGACAAACCTTGTGCTTTAAAGGTGTCGCACACCTCCAAAAATAAATGTACAGGTCGATGTGGATCTTCAGATTCATGCCCGTTGAAGGTGACGTAAGATTGAATAAGATTAAACACTCCTGGCTTTAATTCAAAGTTTTTAGCAGTCATATCTAGCCTTTGAATGCTTGAGTTAGTCACTGAAAGTCCAGGACAAATCTCATTCTAGATTACATGATCTCCTGCACCCTGAACAACTAATTGATTATTTCGTCCAGCTTTTGTCATCTTGTCAAGCAAATTTCTCATGGTCTTGCTTTACTTTTTTTGTTGATGAAAAGTCTTCTTAGATCAACAGGTAGCAGATCAGATACTCCTCATTTTGATCTAGGCATATAAAACTTTGAAGTTTTGAGAAAAATAAATACCCATAAGAGCAAAAGAGAAAACAAACAAAATAAAAGAAAGAAAAGAAAGCAAAAAATCTAAATTAAAATCTAATAGTAGTATCTAAAATTAGTGAATTATCTAGTTACAAGTCCCTAGCAACAGCGCCAAAACTTATTTCGTATTTTTCCGCAATTGTACAATTAACACAAGTAATATAGATAGAAGAGTAGAGTTATCATTCTCATAAAGATATGAATGCTTAATATTCACTCATTACTAAATACTAAAAATTACAATAAAAATTAAGACATTTAAAGTGGATGAGAAAAGATAAAAGAGAAAAGTGAGAAAAGATAATTTGGTGAGCACAAGAGTAAAAAAAACTAGAACTCTTACTGATAGATGAGTCTTCACTCATTTATCCCCATGATTTTATTATAATTCTTGATTTATTTTATTAATATAGATTATTAGTCAAGTGCAATATTATTTATAGTCTTCTTTTGATAACCGTATAAATATTACCTATTAATTTTAACTTCCAATATAAACTGTGAGAAATTAAAATAACATGTAGCATTAATTACATTCTAAATATTGACTATACATGGCTAACAGGTATTTTTATCCATATTAGTAAATCTCACACATCCCATGAGATAAATAACCTCAACATTATGTATAGATCATGCGCTACTTAACCTTTTTGTCCAATTTCATGTTATTTCTTTAAGCATCATATAAAATTCCCAAATCAAACCATAAGATGGCCAATCTCATAGAAGCACTAAGAGCAAGTTAAGTAAATAATCCAATGTTAATAATATAAAATTAAAAAACTATAATTTAATCACGTTCAAGAACAAGATCCATTACAACCCTAGAATGAGGTTTTTAACCACACATAATTACATTGGACAGAAGGCTAAAATAAAAATAAACATCTATCTCAAATACATAGAAAATCAAAAATAAAAGAGAAGAAAAAACTACTCTTTTAGCTTGATCTCTCCTTTTGTCCTTTAACTCTTCACCCCATTGCATGTCTCCACCTCTCTCCTTCTCTCCCTCCAATTGTGTGTAAATTGTGTAGCCAAATCACCTATTTATAATGTCTTGCGAAACCTGCATTTGTGGCTATCCAACTGAGCTTGCACACTTAATCAATTACGCATGTATTTTTGCGTTGTTAATTGCATATTTTGCCTCCTAGCTGTTTCCATATGGTTTGCTAATTGCGCATCTTGGTACAGTTGACGATGATGTCTACTGGATTTGCACATTTGCCAGCATCTTTATTTTATGCAAATCTAAATTGTGTTACGAGCAAGCTGTGGAACTTTACTTGTGCTGAATTTTTCTAGCTTTGGCCGGTTGAAGAATTGAATGGTAGATGGGTGGTGCTGAATTTTGCTTTGGATGGTAAAATTTGGATTGAATGCAAAGACTAATGAATTCTTCTTAATTAGACGACACTTGGATTGATGAACAGCCAGAATTTTATATGGCCAAGTAATGGACGACACATGCATCAAATACTCTGCAAAATATATAACTAAAGTAGTTTAAATTATAATAAAAATTCTACCCGAGTAATACAAATAAATCTCGAGCATCATTTATTTTTAAAATGAATATTTTTAATTTCAAGCCAGTACATAACAAAATTATTCAAAAAATCTTAGAATTAATATTTAATATACAAATGTAGCCGAAACATGTTTTAAAGAAAATTTCACATTAAACTCAAATAATTACCCACCAAAAACATCAAAAACATCAAAAACATAATATTAATGATTCAACTATCGTGAATGCTTGCTAGTAAGAACGTGAGAGTACAATTAATTTTTTAGCTAAGTCTGTCAACTCCACTTGATAGGGTATTTATAGATTTGAGGGATATTTAAACGTCTAAGGGTAGGTGCACATATTTAGTGTTAGGTGTTCAAAAATTTGATGACCATTATAATTAAAGTTGCATGTGTGGTCGAATTGGCCTGCAATTTCACCTAAGTTGCGTGTGAAGTCGACCTGAATATCTGCTTTTAACTTGACATTTCTTCATAGTGAGTAATCCCTCAAGTCCTGACCTTCCAAATCACCTATGAAGTTGACTTTTAGTGGAACTTCACTCAAGTTGCAGCTGAGGTTGACTTCAATTTCAACTTCAGTATGTTGCTGTCTTTAGCTCCTTAGTCTTTCTTTTCTTCTTCAGAGTCTTACTTGTGAGTCAACTTTGAGTCAAACTTCACCCAAGTTGCATGTTAAGTTGACTTGAGGTACAACTTTAAATGATATTTTTCTAACAGAAAGTTTTAGCTTCATTTTTATCTTTTAAGTTGCATCTGGAGTTGACTTTGCATTACGACTTTCAAATGAAGTTAATACGCTTAAAGCATATCAATTTAGTATTTAATCAACAAAACTGGACATTTGAGAGGATAAAATCTAAAAATGAAAGAGATGGAGAACGGTTAAGGCCAAATAGCCCTTCTCGGATGCCATATGGCATGGGCCGTGTGATTTTGGGAGCAAAGACACATTAAAAGAAATTATGAGGGTTGACTAGAACATTTATTGAACTTTTATATTGCGAAGATGCGAAAAAATAATTAAAAATAGGATAATTGAAAATTTCTCACTTTTCTCAATTATCTTGTTTTTAATTATTTTTACATATTTTTATACAACTGACTTACCTTTCAATTGTTTATACATAATTACTCATACAACTAAGTTATCAATTTTAACTTTATTTTATCTATTCTACATCATTACCTTTATCATATAATGTTATTTTCTTTTAATTCAAAGACTTTTATACAAAAAAATTTTCATTCTAAAAATTCATCACTTTCCAGATACATTTGCACACATTCTAAAAATTTTATTACTTTCCAAATATACCTATTTATCCAGTCTCAAGTTAGACAACCTGAGACAAAAGCTATCCAAGCTCGAACATTTGACCTCAGGGTGTAAATGGTCGGGTTGACTTGGTTTGAAGTAAACATAACTTTAGACTATTTTATCAAATCTCAACTCAACCCTTCTTTTAATCCTATTTTTCACGCATTAACCCAATCACATTTTAATCCAATAAAAATCGGTTCGCTTCGGGTTAGAAATTGGGTTAATAAATATATAATATTTAAAAATATTTTTCTTAGTTAAACCAATTCTAAAATATAAATTTATATGAAAGAATAAAAATTAATCATTTAATATTTAAAAATATTTTTCTTAATTAAAACTATTCTAAAATATAAATTTATATGAAAGAATAAAAATAATCATTTTTATAGGAATACTTTCTAATTTATGACTCATACAATGATATAATTGCTCTCTTATTTTAAATCAATAATGTCTAGTTAATTCTTATGTATTATGTGCTAACATAAAATTATTTATTAATAATTTATTATATTTTTATAATATATGAAATCGATTCGGGACGTGTTGATTATCACTCAAACTCAAACTAACCTACTTTTGAAACAGGGTCAATTCAAATTACATTATACAATTTATTTTTTTTCAAAATGCTTAACTAAATTTTATTATAAATTCGGTTGGTTTAGCAAGTTCGGTTTGGAACCACCCGGATTTCCTCCAACGATGCGCAGACTGGCCCGGTATGCATACCACCACGCCCACAAGCATATAGAAATTTTTCTCGGGCCTTTTGGTACACCGGCGATGCTGCGGGTTTGAAGTTTGACTTGCGTGCTATGGCGGATGACGGTTACGATACTCCGCCGCACTACATATGTCCCCTAACCTCTCCGTTTCCCAAATTCTATTTTTCCTTTTCTCTATCTCACCGTCGCATCGACGCTGACGGCCTTCTTCTTCCTCCCTGTTTGGATTTAGGGTTTGGAATTCTGACGAAATAAGGTAGGCTTTTCCCCCTTTTTATCTTCCTTGAATTATAATAATCTCTCTGTGTTTTCTTTTGTCTAATTTCTCTTGAATTTAAAAAAAATCTTTTTTAGGGATTTGCTTGAGAATCTTTTGACTATAGAAACGAAAAGGGTTGAATAAAAATCTCACGAATCGTCGGAATCCGAATCGACGGGGGTGTTTTGATTGGTTTTGTTTTTTGTTTTGTTCTTTGGGCCGGAGGAGGGAGGGAGGGATTAGGATGGTCTGATGAAGGGAATTCTTGTGAAAGTTGGTTGGGTCTAGCATAATTGATCTTGATCTCGTGTGGTTGTATGTACGGGGCTGTTTTGTTGATTATAGTTAGATCTCTTTTGGATGTCTGCACAAATTGTGGTGAGTTCCAATGAAAATTGTTGTATTCTGAGCGTAATCTCAGACATTTTTGAGTGAATCAGCTGCGTGAAGGAATAACGAGGCCAAAATCTTAATGCAAAAGCATGTTCAGAATTGTTACATCTTCCACTTTTTTGTTGGACAAGTCACTTCTCAGGTTTTACCGGTCTGATGTTTGACGGTGTTGTTAGTGAGAAGTATGCTGGATCAGATGGATGGATTTCCGATGCCATGATGTGCAATTGCTGTAAACAAGGTTGGTCTCTAAGGCTATGTGTTGCTGCATGTTCAGGAGGAATAAGCTCTGTCTTACTGCCAATATGAAGAAGTTGTTTGATTGGGAGCAGTGCTTTTACATGAATTTTAAAGCAGTAAAAGTCTTGAAGAGCACTGTAGAGAAACGTAAGTGTTTAGAATAGGCTTCAAGCTTCCTCCCAAAGTTGTAATCCAGAAACACCCAATGCCCAGCTCACCCGAGTGTAACCATGTAACCTGTCCTGGGGATGGGATTTTCATTCCTTTACTAGGGATCTATAACTTATCGATTCATTAACATGGAAGACTGTGTGGGTAAAAGCTTTTGGTTTATGGTTGACAAATTCAAGATTCAAGATGTGTTTTCCTGTTCATTATGAGGAATTTAGGTTTTGTGATGATGGATGATAATTTCATTCCTTCATTGTTTCCTGTCTCAATGTTATTTCTTTATAGTCAAGTTTTGAGAGGCACACATATTGGTTTGATTGATTATTTGTGAAATGACGCCTCTGTTATATGATATGGATTCAACAAAATGACGTTCTAGGAAATGAAACTATGTCAGCATCTGATGTAGCCAAATCCTGATAACTGAGCCAGAGTCCCCCAAAAAATCACCTTGAATACTGGTCAAACAATATCACAACAGATGAAGTTTTTTAATTTCATCAAAGAATATTCATTTTTTTCTGATTCAAAATGAATAAAGGAAATTTATGTAGAATTTAAAACTGGTTTTATAGCTTAATTTTAACACTTAATGAGCAAACAATAAAACATTCATGAACCAATCCAATCGAGTCACTACTGCCCATCCATTAGAGAGCTTTAGTTTGAGGCCTTTGTTGATGTTCATTTGATAACGTCAGTGAACCTGGATGAGTTTCTCCTCGTAATTATGCTTTATGCTAGAATAGCCTCCAGATTACCTACTGCTAATGATCAGTCAACCTCTTTTGTGTTTATGATGTTAGTCCCCTAGAAGGGTTTCTGCTTATGATTTTTTCCATCACAACTCCTTTCATGCTGTTGGTCCCTGGTTTTAGTTGATTAGCTGTTCTTGGGTCAGGTCATCAGCCTGTAGAGGCAAACTTGATGCATGGATTGCTCTTGTATGCACCTTGACACATGTAAATGTCCATATGGGTATTGCGAATCATTCTTCCTACATTTTCTTTTTTGTAAACTGAATTTTCTAGCATAAGCTACATGAAAGGGACCCTAGTTGTCAATCCATAGTTTCACAATGTCATCTAGAGTTTTTTAACATCACACGGCCTAAGTTTCACTCAAACTTGGATCCTTAACTCATGCATGAGCATCAACTGTTGACTCATCATAGAAGCTACATTGAATGATTGGATTTTAAGATTTTTTTTTTTTTTTTTGGGGGGGGGGGGGGGGGGGGGTTTTTTTTTGAGATAAGTGTGCGATCTATAATGACAGTATTTTGGTTGGCATGATGTGCAGTTCTATACCAATGTTACAAGCTGGGAGGCCGAGCTGCTGATTGACATTGCTTGAAGACAATTACCAACATTATCCCTTCATGGCTTCAGGTTCCCCTCACGGAATGGGTAGACAGTTGTGTTCCCTTGACCTGGAGCATGTTCAGTTGAATGTGAACTGGGATGATGTTTTGTGTCCCATTTGTTTGAATTCCCCGCATAATGCAGTTCTCATATGTTGCACATCATATGAAAAAGGATGTCGTCCGTTTATGTGTGATACGGGATGCACCCATTCGAACTGTCTGAATCGTTTCAAGCATGCAAATGGTATGCCAGAGGCTGAGAATGTCCCTTCAACCTCTCATGCAGAACCTGATGGAAGCATGTCGGTGGTGGTACATGCCAATGTCCGACCAGCTTGCCCATTGTGCAGAGGGGAAGTTACTGGCTGGGTTGTTATCAATGAGGCCCGCAAACATCTAAATGAGAAGCAGCGCTGCTGTGAAGAGGATCAATGCAAATATGTTGGTAACTACTTGGAGCTTCAGATGCATGCTGAGCAGAGTCACCCTCATGCCCGGCCATCAGAGATAGACCCGGCTCGGCAGCTCGATTGGGAGAACTTCCAACAGTCATCAGAGCTTATAGATGTGTTGAGCACTATTCACTCAGAAGTACCGCATGGGGTGGTGTTAGGGGATTATATAATTGAGTATGGGGAAGATGATAGAAGTGATGATTATGAAGATTTTCCAGGAGATGATGGAAATTGGTGGACCTCGTGCATCTTGTATCAGGTGTTTGATAACTTAAGAGCATCAAGAAACCGTCGAAGATCTAGAGCTAGTCAAGTAAGGAGTGGGCGCCAGCAGTCAAGATATGATTCTTCTGATTTTGATGACAGCTCAGTGGCTTCCATGGATATATCTGAATATAGAATGGATGAAACTGACGACGAGTTTGGGAGCCGAGGGGGTGGTACAAGGCGGAGCTCGGGTCATCGCAGGTTAGGATGACATTTTATTTCTCGGGTTTGATTCCTTTGTCCAGTACATTTAAAATTAAAAAGTTATTTTACAATTGGAGATGACCCATTGGGGTTTATGGCGTCCAACCTATTCATAAAATTTGCCCTCAAAATAGGACCGTTCCAAGTACCAAATATCATGTGTGCAGTTCTTAATCTAGAGGATCTTTGTTGGCTGTCTGTCATTTTCACATTAGGCCATTCAACATAGTTTTATGTTGGCCATTCCATTATGATGAATGATGGAAGAATTCTAAACCAAAGGTTAAGATGTAAAAATAATAATAATAATAATAATAATAATCATAATAATAACAATAATAATAAATTAACAACTTTCCCATTCCTTCCTAAACACCTTTTGATATGATTTATTATTACCTGACTACTTTACTTTTGTTATTATTATCTCTACACTCCAATAATTCTTTTTACATCTTTTCATACAACTCTTATATCTATTTTATCTTTATTATCTTTACTCTTGATCATTACCCTTATCATATTACGTCACACTTTTACTTTATTAGAATTTTAACATTCCTAGTTTCCTACTTTCTAATTTTTTTTCTCTTCTTGAACGTACCCTAAGTATAATTAGTCACCTTTCTTGGGAACGTAAATACAGAACTGGTGTGAGGGACCCTAATAATCAATGCAGAATTAGAACACTAATTATCTGTTTGGGGATCAAGGAAAAAACTTGTAAATTAGGTGAAAAAGTTGGAATCCATAGAAGTGGATTAAAACGAGGAGGAAATCCATTTCAAAAAAGAAATAGGAGAAAACTATCTAATAGCGTAGGTGTCATGATTGGAAACAAAGGTGAGTTTGGTAACAACTAAAAGAAAGTTTTACACTCAAAACTTCTTCCCCTCAACTGTTAGCCTATGTTCAAATCATTTCTTCATTTCTTTCTATTCAATTACCTTATTTTTCAACTATTTCTTCATATCTTTCAATTATTTCTTCATATCTTTCCATATAATTACCCCATATATTTTGACTTTATTCTCTTTACTCATTCTTGCTCTCATGTTCACATCACTCTATCCCATTTTTAAAAGCTTTTACACCAAAATTTTTCTACCATTTTTTTCTCATTTCCCAAACACGTCATGAATAAAGTAAACTAGGCTTTTTGATTTAAAGGATGGGGAACAACAGTTAGAATTATAGCTTATAATAAAGAAAAAAAGAAAAGTAAAGACTGTCGAGGTGGATATAATTATCACATCAATTAAGATATGAGCGAGAGTCAATACTCTTTCCCTACCAACAGGAGGAACCCATAGATCATTGTTAGTTGTTACCGAATGGCCCTTTCAGGTTCTGTTATTCTGGTATCAAATTATCTGATGATTCAAAATTATTTAGGCATTGATATTTATATTTCTTTTCATGTATTGAATAAGACCCCCAAGCAAATGACAAGGGTTAAGAAGAAATTTTGAGTTCTTCCTCATGATTTAGGTCTTAGCATACAGGCTTATACCCCTATGCATACCCTGTGCATACTGCATATTGGCAGAATCCTGACCAACTGTTGTGAGTTGAGCTGATTCTTGTAGCTCCAACAGCCAACTGGTTTTTCTGCTGTCTGTTCTTTTCAAATTGTAAGAAATTGATTATGTCATTATTCTGATGAAAGAATTGTGAAAATTTTATTATTATTCTGTTTTGGCATTTCAATTTTCATTGTGTTTTATTTTTCTATAATTAAGCCATTTTGTTGCACTAACAAAATAACAAAAACCAAGGTCCTAGAGGGAACTGCTATAACATATTAAAAGGGCTCTTAACCTGCTAATTTGGTTTTGAACTGTCATCAATTCTTTGCTCCATATTAGAAAGAAATTGGTGAAATATTCTCTTCATCTAGACTTATCCATTTAGCTACATAGTTAAAAACTGGTGGAATATTTCAAACATGATTTTCATGTGGTAATATCATGCTATTTCAGCACTTGGTGTGTGCAAGAAATACCTTAAATTAAGCTGATCATATCTACATTAGTCATCAACTTGTACTCGAATACATTCATGGATGAGTGTCTCGAATGTTATGTTTAATATCATGGATGAGGTCTAGATGCTTGACAATTTGGAACTGGCAAAAACTATAAATGTTTATCGTCCTGTATTATTCTATCATGTGCCTGAAATTTCCTTTTTTGTAGCTGCCACTTATTATCTTGGTCCTTCAGTATTTGAAAGATTGGCAACTCTTAAGTTTTGGCATGGTTTTCTAGAAATAAAAACCATCCCACCTTTGTCGTTATTGAAGATGAAGGGTTGTACTTAGAAACAACATTAGGTGTTTTCGCATTGTACTTTGACCTCTGTCCCTTTAATTTTAGCATTATATGCAATTACTGTTATTTGATTTTTCAGGACGTGAATTAATTTCATGTATGTATGGATAATCTCCCAACTGTTTATCAGAATCTTGTTACATGCTAGAAGTGATCATCTTAGTATCTTTTTCTGACTCTGGAAATTGATTTTAACATGTTAACCCATCATCACTGCCACCATTGGGCTTTACTACAGCTGCTGCATCATTGTAGTATGAAGCAGACATGTCTTGAAACTATTTAATGAAGCCCTTATTTATGTTTTCTTTCTCAGCATGATAAAACAGCAGGTCCCATGTTTCTATTTAACCAATAAGAGGCAAAGATTCATCCGCCCATCTGGGAAGTTCTTCATGCATCACAATTAAAGATGTTTGTTGATTGACCGGCTTTTACCGTGCAAACTTCAATACTCTCTCTTCTAAGGAAAATGGGAAGTTGTGGTAGAATCTGAAATCTAATACCTGCTTTTTTCTGGTGTTTTCTTGTTTCTCGTAACAGTTCGCGAAGGCGTCATTCTCACTTCCATGATCACTAGCCTGCTGTTCAAACAGCGGGAACTTGTACATAAATACTCTTTCCAATTGGGTGAAGTGGCTTCATTTCTTGTTATAAGCACATTTCCATAATCGCTGTGGATAGAGTCACATGACTCTGTGGTTCATGTTCCATGGATCTTGGATGGGAAGATAACTGTCCAAATAGATGGCTGCTATAGAAGCTTTAGATGGAATGTCTCTGCTTAGGCAACATTCTTGAAGAAAAGAGCTCTTGCATGTGCGATCGACAGGAGATATGTTTAAGCCATCCACGCAGTTGGTCATCTGTGCTGACTCCTCTTTGCAAGAAAGTTGTGAATGGGTATGTTGGCAGATCGACGCACATGTCTGTTTAGGATTATCCAGGTGGATGGGATAAAAAATCTTTCCAATTTCAAATAAAATTTCTCATTTTCTAATACATAATATATTTTTTTCCATTTCCAATAATTCTTCTTTCTCAATATAATTTCACACTTCCCAATATACAATATCCAAATCTCATCTCATTCAATCCAATTGGATGATCTTGAACCCGCATAAGAGCCAGAGTACATGCATTTACCTGATTGAAACTTGTGCATCCCAACACCTTGACGACCTGCTAAATTTGGTTAGGGTCAACTGACGCTTCATTAATCGCATTTTATTCTCTGAGAGTACTTCAAAATGAGGTTGAGATAATCAAGCAACCAGTTGCATGGAGTTGCTTAATGCACCTGTTCTTTTATTAAATATAAATCGATAATAATAGTTAGTAATATGTTGCAGGATGCTGATCGTATGCAATGCTGTTGCTTTTATATTTTAAAAAAATATGTTTTAAATCTTAGCAATTTACAATATTTTTTGTATATGCATTTTTGTATGATGTCAAAATTTACTTTGAAAACTTTCGTATAAAATTGAAAACTTTCGTATAAAATTGATCATTTTGGTGTGCATCTAGAACTATTATAGTTATATCATTGGAGAGTGGATTTGAATATTGAAAATTTGAGAATATATATATAAACATTTAGTTTCATTTAAAAGTGGATGTGAAACTATTAAATATAAGAAAATTTTTAAAAAGTGTTTGCACGAAAAATTTCTCATCAAAGCGAATTTCAGTATCATAATGTGTATATAGAAGAATATTATAAATTGTTTGGATTTAAAAAATATATTTTTAAATATAAAAAGCAGCCACTGGGTTGCATATGATTAGCGTTGTCATCATCTTGCTTTAGAAGCTTTTGTATATTATCTATTTAGGCTTGGTTCCATGGCAGTGGCAAATCTAGCTTACATTTCATAACTTAGAAGGCCATACATGTTATGAGGAAGAAGAAACAAGGCAAATGTGAGGATATGTTAGTCAAATTAGATATTGCTAAGGCTTATGATCAAGTACATTGGAACAACCTATGTTAAATTATGCATCAGACGAATTTCAGCAAAGGTGGATTATTTGGATCCACAGCTGCATATTCACCATCTCATACAAGGTTTATGTTAATGGAGTTCAGACTACTTCCTTTGGGGTGAGTAGAGGTTTTGTCACAGAGAGTCTCTTTCTCCCTACCTTTTCTTATCAAGTGCTAAGGGTTTATCCGTTATTATTACTAAGTACTAGAGAAGATGTCTATTTCACAAGGTCAAGATATGTAACAATGGCTTAATCTTATGTCTTTTTTTGGCAAATGATATGTTACGCTTTCTGAAAACTACAGGAAAAGAAGCTACCAACTTATTAGAAATGATCAGTGTATGAAAATTTTGTTAGAATTCTACTAGGTTAGGGTTTCTATATGTCTGTAATGAGTTTTCTATTCCTACTCGTACTGGGAAACGCGGTTCCACTTGGATGCACAGTGTATGGAAGCATACCTGTAGAGGGATAGCTCTTGTATATTTTTTCTAGTTCAGTTATAAATATTTGTGAGGTCTTTGAGAGAGATATACATCATAACACATGAGAGAAAATTCTTGGAGAGTTCTCTTAAATTCTTGCAGAGATTAGGGTGTGGTAGTGTGTTTGGTTTCCAATTTTCTGATTCCAATTCGACCGAGTGAGGAAGTTTGAGACATAATCTTCCTATTCTTCCATTTTTGTTTTCGTTAAATAAGGTACATAGAAAATCTTTATTTATTCTGATACTGGTGTCAAAACCTAATCTATGTCTTGGCTCGGTTGCTTAGTTGTGATTATATACGTGACAAAATATTTCTTAAAATTATTTTGGGTAAATTTTTATTAGCATATATACACACGGTTCAATTTAGGAACTATATCACGTACCATGTTTTGCCTTAGAGCATGATGCTTTCATCAGTTTTTTCTTGGGATTTATTGAAATTGTTAGATTGCATTACTATGATATTCCAAATATATGCAATGGGGTCTTGTATTAAAGGTTGAATTTTTCTAGAGAATATGGTTGGATTAAATTATCAAAAAATCAATTCAAATAATCCCTTTGATTATTTGAATGCAACATACTCGTTATTTCTCTTCCGTACCATCTGGTGGTTGGATGAGGTTTTTGCATGGGACACGAGTTTGTATAACACTTCAAGCATTACAATCATGCTATGTTATTATTGGAAGAATTATCATGTTAAAATTTATTTATGATGGAAAATTACGGCAAATATAATGTATCTGTATGTTCTTCAACATGTTAGAATAGGCTAATCACGTGGTAATACACTTTATTATCATTTTATTGATAATTAATTAATTATTCAAATTAATTATGCGAATCACATATTATTTTAAGTTAATTAATGATTATAAAATTTTGGAATGGATTGGATAATTAATAAATTATTTAATCTGATCTAAAATTAATAAAATGTTTTGAGATGCACCAAGAATATCTGCCGCGGATTGTACATCCTAAAATCCTCTGCCGTCATGGTTTGAAGGGAATTTTCCAGAAAACCCCAGGCCCCAGGGGATAAATATCTCAGGAATGCGAGAAGATTTGAAACAATTACGGGTGTGTTTGTTTAGGATAAAAAAGTGTCAACTAAAACTTTTCAATCTAAAACTTTTTACTCGCCATAATTATTTTATTTTTTAATTATTTTTTCACATTTTTCTACACAAACTATCTTACTTTTCAATCATTTCTACACAACTACCCATAC
>JAXCLR010000105.1:47016742-47032997 GCA_035584095.1 Annona squamosa
TATCACTTTCTGTTGATTTGACAACTTCTACTTCAAAAACTTTTCATCAAAAGTTTTACATCTAACCAAACACACCCGTGGGTTGGGCTTTGATTCGGTCAGGCCTAGCAACTTACTAGCCACAGAACCAGGCCATGGGCTGGTACAAGTAGGCTAGGCCCAGGCAAACAGGCGCTGCAAGCCGGGCAACCTCCGTGGGCTTATGCTTTGGGTTGGTCTCAAAATGGTCACATCGGTGGGCAGCCCTGGCGAGATTTAATGCAGTTGGCCCAACACCAGCTGGCCTAATGGGGCCCATCATCGTTGCTGACTCTCAGTGGTGGAGGCATCCTAACTCACCAGCGACAGTGCTAATGTAGCCAATTCTAGCCTTTAATGCATTTTTTTTTGTATTTCAATCATTTTAAATTCAATTTTTGTGATCCAATAGTCAGTTCTTACTAATTTTGATTCTCAGAATGGAATAGTATGATTAGATTTCTAATTTGAAATTTAGAATTGATGATTTATGTAACATGCATGTTTTATATCATGTTTACGCCACAAGTTATGAAATATAATCCATTGAGTATGCAACATATGTGTAATTATATAAGTTATGATGTGTATTACACTATGTTATGATTATATTTTAAATTAAAATTTCTTATGCCAAGATTACGCCTTATGGTATGATTAGAGGTTGGTGTCTAGGTAAGAGATCTTAGAGTAAATTATATTATTATTTAATTAGGTCCCTGCTATGCAGGGGGAGTCTCCCACGCCCTACCTTACTTATTTGGCTAACCAAAAGAATTACTGTAAAATTTAATTGCACATAATGAATTTAATCATCATTATTGAATTATATTCTCTATGATTATATTTTGGTGCTTGTGCTTATCACTTGTCATTGGTACCTACAGGATTCTTTTTCACTAGAATCATGGGAATTTTATAAGAATTGGAAAAAGAATTAACGCACATCCGAACAAACAATGTCTCAAAATATATGAACTTCAAAATGAATTCAAAATATACCCTTTATGAACACTTTCAGTCCATTAGAAAGCTTATAATTTGTCTTCACAACAAATTTATAAAACTATATCTGAGATAGAAGGTGAGTGACTTTATTAATTTCCTACTAAAATTAACAGAAAAGGAGAAACTCACTCTAAAGAAAAATGAGTTAATGGAAGAGCATAGAATTATTTCTCGAATTAAGTGATCCGCTACACTATCCATATGTTATAATCTTTGTCAGGCTAAATTTGTGAGAGCTAATTCGAAGAAAGAACTATGGTTAGAAAGAGTAGTGACTAGAGTGGTTGAATAGCAAAGCACTACTATGAGTAATTAATACAACTATAAACCTGAAATGAGATTATATAACGATATTTATAATTTTATAAATGAGCATTTGGGAAAGTACCACTAATTTCTTTTCATTGCATGAAAGACATGTAGATACAAACAAATGCTTGTACTATGCACATTATGCTTATAATACATGATAATATTATTTTTCTATCTTTCATATTTTATATTTTTTGAGTGGGAGTTCTCAAGTTGATAGGATTCAAAGCAATTTTCATTTGGAACTAATGGTTCTCAAGTTTATAGGATTTAGAGAAATTTTTGCTTGGAACTAAATTTTTGCACAATTAAACAAACTAAATGACAATTCAATATTTATAATACGAATAATAATTGGGAATATGGTAACTTTTGAATTTGTTCCTTATATTGATTTATCATTGATTTAGTCGATCTTTTGTGAAAAAATAATTTATGCTAGTATTGATTATATACTTATGCTGCTAATAATAAAATCAATTACCAATAATGACATCCAAAATAATTGTTACTGATTTGAACCAAGATAAGAAATCAAATAGCGATAATTACGACATCTAGCATTAAAAGTTCAGTATCTCCTGAAAGAATGGGAGGCACTAGAAACATTGAACGATATCATGAATAAACCTAAGAAAGTGGTGTACATAGTTTGAAAATTTTGCTCACGTAGTGTTGTTGAGCATCATACATAGTTTGAACTATGCATTGTCACTTAATTCATGTGGTTGGCCTTGAAAAAAAAATATGGTAGTGTAACAACCCATTTTCTAGACATGTAAGGGCTAGTTAACGGGTACCACCTAATATTAGAAAAATTCAGCCGCATTTTCCCATAACCTATAAGGTGATGGCATAGAATATAAAACCTGTTATACATAAATATTATAATCTCGTACCAAAATATAACATTTAACTCTATATTGTATATTTATATGCTCATATCATAAAGACAACCATGAAGTAAGAAAGTCCTCAAATTTCATCATTATAAAACAAAAGAAACTAAATAATTATCACATCTACATTCATATAGTCTGTAGTCAAGTTCTAAATAAATAATTGTAACATTTTCACTACAGTTAAGCAAGCAAGTACTTGCATTCACTAGTGCCAAATAAAAGTACAAGCCTAAGAAAAATAGCCAAAAACGCAAGCCCTAATCTACTAAGTTAGGTCTCTAGGGTTGTGCTCTCCTCTAGCCCCATCCTAAAATGTCTCACCTGGTCTATGATCTAGAAGCAAAATAACAAATCACGTGAATCTAAACGGACTCAGTAAGTAGATAACAGTTAATACAAAAATAGAAGCAGATAAGACTCATGATACAAATGTCATGATAATGATGCGGTATGTCAACTCCTAAATGACCACGCACGATGTCAAATCAACACTCGTGCCAAAAAAAACATGTATAGAGTCGCGAGTCTTTAATGGGCCATGCACAAATCTCCCCTCATGTCAATTAAGGGTCACGAACAACTCTATACATCCATGCGACCCGTTCATATTTACAGTAGTATCCAAAATTAAGAGATATAACATACCGATGATAATACTCATGCATTAAATTATTAAACTACTGTTACGCATCCGAATGATGCATCATCCCATACACACAAAATGAATGTCATAAACCATGCACATAACATCATTAAAATCAATAAACATATACTTTAATTTAGCAAATTAACTACCACACAAGCATTCTACTGAACACTTGATAGGCATTGAAGGGCAGATCTCTTGTTCTTCATATCAGTTAACCACACTTAAGCCATACCACATTTTACTGACGCGAAAACAAAAACATACCATCAAATTTACCAAACCTACAAAACAATTTCTAATTTTCCATGAATCCATCTAACCCTAGCTTGTCCGAATCTTAAAATGTCTTAACCATGAAGTTTCTTGGACGGCACTCACTCCCACTAGCTCTATAATATGTTTAAGAAAAGATTTCATCATTAACTCGAAAAAAAGGAATATCTACTTACCCTAATTGTGATTTTTCCTAAGAACATTAATCCTAAACTCACATCTTTAAGATTTTAAGCTCTCTTGATGTGAATCGATGATCTTCAAGGCAGTTTAGAAAACTTATGAGAAGGTATAGAGCTAGATTGTGTTGGTCCCGAGTTGATGGCAATCGCCCAAGAGGGGAGGGGTGAATTAGGTAATTAAGAATTTTAAAATTTTAATTACAGATTCTATCCCGGTTTAGTTTAATCCCCTTTAATGAATCAAATAGAAAACGATAAGATAATGAAAGCGAAAATGAAAAACAGTAGACAATATTTATAGTGGTTCAGGCAACCTTCCCTACTCCACTCTTCCAAGCTCACATTCCTTTGTGACTTGGGTTCCACTATGTATTTTGCGAATATAACTAGAGTCACCACTCTCTTCTAGATTTTAGCTCTAGGGGGCATATACAAACAGAGCCTTTGCTCTCTTTTAGATTTTAGTTCTAGGGGGCGTATACAACAAATAACACAAGTAGATGACGAGTTCCACTCCAATCACACCGCTATTTTACTATTACTTGGTTTGAAACACCAAAAGAACAAACCAAGCATCCAAAACAAAATAATTGGATAAAAATAAATGAAATCTATACTTTACTGATTTGTATAGTAAGGTTCAGCTCGAGGAAGGGTTTATTAATGCAGCGAATCGTTCCGTGTTGAAGCGAACCACAATTGAACTTGCTCTTCCTTTGAAATTGTATAGATTACTCAATTTGTAGAGAAAAGTAGACTGAAACTTTTAGTAGTACTTCTTTCCTCTTTTTTAGCCTTAACTTGTGTGTTTCCACGTTTGCTTGAGTGTCTATATATAGATAAGGGATAATTTTGAACATTATAGAGTTGGTTGACACGTAATAAATGTTCCGATGTTCAAAAATTCGAACGTTATTCCTTCAAGTCACAGGTGGAGTCGACTTCGTATGCGACTTCACCCAAGTCACATTCTGGAGTCAATTTCGTGTTCGACTTGGCTTCTTTCTTTTGCCAAGTCAGTTTGATCTTTGTTGAAGTGTCTCTTGCTTGCTTAACTTCTTCTTCTTCTTCTGTCTTTCAATACTTGGAACTTATTTGTACAAAATTTCTTTAGCTTTAAGTCTAGAGAACTTAAAAAACTTGAATCTTGTATGAATAAATCCAACTTTGATTTAGAATGGTTGAATCCATGTGTCTTTCTTGCTTTAAACTTGGATTAGTCTTCATATATTCAAGTTGAAAAATTTAAGTCGACTTGTTCTTCAATTTGACTCAAGTCTATCTTGAGGTCGACTTGTCTTTCAACTTGAACTTCTGAAAATCTGCCCTGCCTGATCAAAGTTGATGCTAGAGTCGACTTTGCCTGCGACTTCACCCAAGTCACATATGGAGTCGACTTCATTTGTGACTTCAGCAGCTTTACCACCTAATTTCAACACTGGAAAGAAAATATCACTTGAAGTCGATATTGGAGTCGACTTGGTCTGCGACTTCACTCAAGTCGCGAGTGGAGTTGACTTCATGTGCGACTTCAGCACATCTTGGTTCCTAGTTTCAACGCTGTCCAAAAAATCATCACTTGAAGTCACTGCTGGAGTCGACTTGGGGATTGACTTAGCCTAAGTCGATGTCTGAGTCGACTTGAAGATCAACTTGATCTGTTATACTTTGCATATTTCATTTTTATATCCTTAAACACTGCATAAAACATATTAGTAGCTAAGTTTTACTCAAAATTGTATTATTGATCATCAAAACACATGTTTGGATATTTTAAATTCAATTGTTTCCAAAAGATCAAACGTTATGAAGAAGGGGAAAACGAGAAAGAGAAACAGTAGAAATGAGAGGAGAAGAAGAGGGGAGAAGGATTGCTTACAAAATGAAGCCCTAGCCAAGACGGGCCTCTCTTTTAGCAAAGCCCTCGTCGAGGCAGGCTGATCCTAAGCATGAGCCAAGCCCAATCATAATTTGCAACTTACTTTCCTATCCATAACTACTTTGAGAAGTTGAAGATAATTATAGTGCCCTAAACGACGACTCAATCATACACCTCTAAATTAATACACAATAAATCATATCATCACCAGGTAGTGTAGATACAAAAATATGAAAGTGCGTAACTCGTACTCATGTCTAACATGCTTGTGAATAATGTTCCATACAACCCAATATACTAAGATCATAATACATGCATGTCTGCACTACATGTCCTCTAGATGCCATATCTATAGAGTTATATACCACACTAATATTATTAATTCATAGCACCATATTCGTAAATTACCTCATAGCTGGGGAAGGGTTATAATAAAAAAATTCTTAGTCCTCATAAGTAGTATCTTAGCTGCTAAGGTAAGAAGCCTCATGATTAAGTTTGACAACAATAAGAAGCACTAAGATTACACCACGATACAACATCTCTAGCACATGTCAATATGACCCTAGAGCGTAGGTCAATTGGATATGCTCTCATGAATCAGTAGAAGGTACTGACCATTATAAGATCTCTTCTTAATATTTGAAAATATATCAAAATCACATATAACGAAAATATCAAATCTATTTAGGATATTTCATGTCAATTGAATCTAGAGGTTGAGCGTCTAGAGGCTCCAAAATCCTCTTGTAACCAAGTATATGTGATTAACTTCGATTTGCGTGGAATGTTTCATATGTAAGAAGAGCAAAGGATTACTTGAATGAAAGATAATGATCAAGGTTCACATTAAGCTAAGGAGGTCCGACGCAAACAAGATATGTGCGAAGGAAAGAAAGATATGACTAAGATTAAGTGCTACAATTGTAGTAAATTAAGGCCACTTTGCTCGTGGATGCACTGAGTCAAAGAATGTATTACCTAACTTTACTTCTATTTCTACATTTCTAAGTGCTCAGTAATGCTCAAAGAATCTTATCCTTTATGGATTATAGACTCGGGAACGACAAATAATATAGCTAATAATCAAAAGAGCTTTATAGAGTATTACTGAATTCCACATGCACAATATTCTTTATGCGCTAGTAATTTGATGAAACTTAATCTCTAATCTGTCTTTACTTAGCCTAATTTTTTTTCATGATAATTATGTCATTGTAATTTTTTAGGAACTACTTGCTTTATTACTAGATTAATGGTTTCATAATATTATTTGCAATACATGATGATTGTTTTTTTCTTATGTCTTGATGCTTCTATGAATGCAAATGTATAACATGCTATATTGTGTTACCGTGGTAGGAAAAGATGGATGAGGTAGCTAGAAAGGCCTTCAAGGCCTATTCACTAAAATTAATCTATCTTTTTGTGAAATTATCTATCTAAGAAAAATGAAAAGGGAAACCATTTGATAAATCAACAAGAACTAAATTTCTAATGTAATTTAGTCCATTTTGACATATGGAGTTCAATAAAATTTAAGGGCAAGGCACGAGCCTCATATGTCATCACATTTATTGATAATTACACATGACTTTGACATGTTTTCTTGATCTTCCATAAGTCAGAAGCATTAGATTGCTTTAGACATAACACAATTATGATTAAGAACTAATTAAATCAAAAGACCAAAGCATTGAGAATTGATCATGGATGTGAGTACTTATCTGAGCAGTTTAAAAATCCTTGAGATGAAAAGGGGGAATCTTTTAATATCTTGCAATTTTGTACTTAACTCCGCAATAAAATGTCATTGTAGAGAGAAGAAACCAGACCTTATTAGATAATGTTAGGTCTATAATAGAGCA
Source organism: Annona squamosa (assembly GCA_035584095.1). Taxonomy (NCBI): domain Eukaryota; kingdom Viridiplantae; phylum Streptophyta; class Magnoliopsida; order Magnoliales; family Annonaceae; genus Annona; species Annona squamosa. The sequence continues at coordinate 47,023,834 of JAXCLR010000105.1, forward strand.
GGGAATCTTCCAATTTCTTATTAAGAAAATGTGATGCTAGCTGTTGTACATTTGCCTAATCTTGTGCCCTCTAAATCAATTACTTCCACTCCTTATTGTTTATGAATAGGCTTAATGTTTGATATGAGGAAACTACAACCATGAATCAGTGGCTTTCATTCATAAAAAATTCATCTTAAGAATATAGCCAATTAAGGTGAAGAGTAAAAAATATATTGTTGTCGTATACTCAGAGCACTCCAAAGGGTATGTGTTCATCGATGATTGTAAGGATGGAAATATGATTGAAATTGAATCACAAGATGTTATATTTCTAGAGAATGACTTTTTAAGTCAGTGTGGAGTTGATAAAAGTGCTTCTTTCTACAAGTTAAAAAACTTTGAAGGTAGTAGCTCTTACAACTAATCAATCGAGAAAATTGAACACTTAGCTCAATATCTTGATCCAAGTGGGAGCAACACAATTCAAAAGTATTAACCTTGTATCAAAAATAAAGTGTCGCATGTCGTTATTGACAAGCTGCATATATGTCTAATTAAAATGCTCGTTTTAACGAAAGTATACGTGCCGATCAAGTAATAAAGAGTGAGTCGAGTATCATTCATACGAGGATTATGTTAAACGGATTAGCACCTTAAATCTCAATTGTCTAAGTGAATTGGTAGAGGAGATGAGAATTGTTTTCAAAGAATTGAATTAAACTAAACTAAGCAAAGCAGTAAATGACTAAAGTGGAGTGGGTATTGATGAAATTGCCTTGAGATGATTAAGATAGGTGGGAATATGAATTCATTGAATCATAGTTATGTCATTTGGTCTTATTAAGTTAGTTGAGCAGAAATTACTAATCTAGGTTCATTCATATTCATGTATGTCTTCCAACACATACAAATCTAACCAAGTTTTAGCTACATGCTATGTTCCCATGCACACAAGTAAAATAAGATTGATAACTACACAACCTAATCAAAATTACACAAGGTTAATAAGTATATTCCTATCCATATTAACATCCAACACATACAAGAGCTGGAAAACCTGTGCCTTATATATGAATCTTATTCAAATCCCACTTCTTCAAGCATGAATTTGAATATTCAATTAATCTACAAGGTTGCAAAGCTTTTAAACGTATTAAGCGTGATATATAAGGGTAATCTCAAGCAACATAAGTCACAACACAACTATATCGTCATTTCAAGCATAAGAAAATCAAATATCATAAGCTATGAGTTGAAATCCTAAATATCTTCTACTATAGGAAGGTTTAGCCCATAAACATGACTTCAATCCCCATTAAAATCAAGTTACAATCATCTCACGCAAGGAGAATATCAAATAGGAAGAGATAGATGAGAAGAGAAGATGAAACTCAATAGATTTGCAGTGATAGCTTGGATCTCCACTTGCTCTTCTCTCCTTCATTGAAGCTTTCGTCTTTCTCTCTTTCTCTACAGTAGCCACAACCACTCTCTCTGTGTCTCTCCTCTGTTCTCCACGATGAACCCTTAGTAGGTATTTAAATCTCCATGAGTCCGTTCGAAACACTTGTGTGGGGTTGCCGTGGCGCCTCGGCGCCAACTCTCTGGAGGCTGATTAACTTAAAAGCTTCTGACATATTTTTGTATGGTAGTGAAGTGGCGCCTAAGCGCCAAGTCCCTGGAAGCTTTTCATCGTGGGGATGTTGGAGTATTCTTCTAAGGCTATAGGTTGGCACCTAGGCGCCAGCCTACTTGCTTCTTCCTTTGCTCGATTCTTCATCCCGACTCACTTGCGCGTGGAAAGTTATCCATCCTTCTTGCAAAATCAACTAGAACTAAATAAATGAACTATAAGCATTTATTTTATACTAAAAATGCATAAAAACTACATTATGCTCCTAAAATGCAAAGCGAGTGAAAACTAAGCTATGGTGCAAACTAAACATAATTTCTTAGACTAACACGTAAAAATAATCTAAAATAGGCCATGATAACTCGCATTTTCACCCAACTCTTTCAAATACATCTTAAGACCTCTCACAGCCCAACTAAGAAAAATGGAAAAGGATTGGAATCTATGAGGACTAATCAAGTCTGGGACTTAATTAATAAACCATGAGCAAATCTCTATATAGTTGTGAGGTTATCTCAATTTGCCTCATGCCGTATGATTGTTCTATATTAAGACTCCTTGTTATCGCTAACGAGTGGCTATCCTCCAATTTTAAATAAAGGGCATGGATATAATAGCTTTTCATATTTGGAATGAAAGATCAATCATACCAGTCCTAACCATTGTGAATGATTCAATGTGCAAAGTTGTAAACCTATTGATAATCATAAGACAAAAGGCAAAGCATTGAGCCTTAAAATATGTCCTGAGACTCCAGCATTAAAATAAGAAATGTTCATTAGGCTAGTAAGTTTTGGAGCTTGATGTATATTATGATATGTACTTGCTCCAACTATGACAATGATTTGGTAAACGAGCGCCAGTTAAATCTTAATTGAGCTTATTGAGGGTTTTGACTCACATTAGCTCTGGCACCACAAATTATTTTTCAAAATATGTGATTTGCGCCCCATGTGTTATGTCGATATTGATTAATGTGAGAACCTAGAGGTACGAAAATCAAAATTAGTTCATACATCCTTGCGAACAAATGACGTCATCCCATAGATAAAAGGGAGACCCTAATTTGAAAGTTGGATTTGTGGTACAGCTAACACCAGTGCAATCCATCTACATTGTGTAGGTCACGGTGTTTGTTGATTTATGTCATTGATAATAGCATGATTGAATATATGAGGAATATTCAATCTTAAATATATCAACAAAGTCATAGATTTGCCCTCTTTCATGGACAATCGCTTCTGATATCCTTGGGACATAAAGAGATGAGGCAAATTAGATACGATACATATTCTATGTTAACATGAGACCTAAGATGATTGTTGCCTTGATAAGATAATTAAAATAAGGTCATATCTTATTAGATTTTAACTTCGGTGGGAGTCCCACTCCTTATTGGGCTTTGTTAGAGCCAGACCTGAGCCTCAGTTCGCACCTAAGGAGGGCGAGCACTTTGAGAACTCAAGTTAGGTGTTTGGTAGCAACTGAACTAAGGTTTGTATGATGTTAAAAAATTAGTGACATATGATCCTTGTGAGTTAAGAGTTCTACCACCATAATACGTGTTTCATATCACGTGTGCTTAGCAACCTACGAGGGAAGTGAGTTGAGTTCCTTTAATTTGGATAATTCTTGTCTCCTCATTATGAATGTTAGCTCATACATATTTTTCCTTCAAAGGTTTATATGTGAATATCCATTAAGTACCCCATCTAAGCATTAAATTAATTTGCACCAAATTACTCTAATAGGTTAATAAATATTAATTTATTATTTTAATTTTTAAGTCTATTTAATTCTCCTTATATAATTTTGTTTTATGGTGAATATTACATGTTAACCCATCTATGCTCAATTGAAGTCATTTAGCACATTTGTAATTTTACCCTCAAATTATTTAGATAATTAGCAAATATTTTAAGTTATTTTTTTAGTTTTCTCAATTGTTCTTAATATGCATAGTTTTTTTTTCTATCATAGTGTTTTATATTTCAAAAGGTCAATACAAAACAACCTATTTTGTAGAAAATGTAAAATTTCTATAAAAATATGTTTTTCATAAAATTTTGCACAAAATCCATAATTACTTAGCTCTTTTTATAACTAAAAGTGTGAAATAGCTACAACAATATATAAAAATTTTAGACATATCAATTAGCAAGCTAAAGTTTTAATTTTTAGGACTTTGAATGCTAAGTTTAGAAATTATGATTTTTGAAATCAATTTCTAAAGTTTTTAATATGCTGAATTTGAAAATTAGCATGTTTATTATGTTTATTATTTTCACCAATTTTCTTAATCTCCTTGCATGAGAAAAATGCATATGAATTAAAGAATTTTTTACATCCGGAAGCACGAACACATATCTAGTTAGTTATATAGGAAACTCAACACTCTAATATTGTAATTAAATCAAAACAGCAAGCTAACAAGATTTTAATGGGCATGGTCAAAATTATGCACAAAACATGATGTAGTCACAGAAGTCATCCAAGCCCAATCATCAATGATAGATCAGAAAGGTTGTTGATCAATTTAGGCGGTAGTTGACTGTTTTCGATTTATGGGTAAGGCTTAAGAAATCAACAACTGTAGTGCTCAATGGTGATCGACAGTCCAACCTTTTTTTTTATATAAGGATAGTCCAACTTTTGTGTTGTTTAATATGATTGTGCTAGCCTTTGATGCAGCTTTATTTGGAAAAAGGGACGGCATGTCAATCCAAACATTGTACAAGTGTACAAGTCAGAGAGTTTCTCTTACTTGCCTAAATTTTCTGTTAAAGAATGATAGATCCACAAAATAAATCAGAAGAGAGAAATAAGTTTGCCGACTTAAATTTCTATTGAAGCTTTTATCGCACTACTCTGGCCTTCTCTTTAGAGAAAATGAAAGGAAAGAAGCCCAACCCTTACAAGCTCATCGTCTTAAAAAGATCCAACCGGCCACGATATTACTATTAGAAATAATCTCAATCACAAGCTTGGCCAAGGTCAATTCGGAGTCATGTATCTTATATTGATGAAACGATGGGCAAAGTTCTTTCCTACAAAGTAATCTTGCAAAAAAAAATGCTTAAAAGAAGACGAATGCATCACTCCATCCTTACACTAGCTGGCTCAAAACTTCTTCGAAAAAAGACTAGATCTGCCTAAGACCAAAAATAAAAATAATGAAAGCAAGTTTGTCATGAAACACATGCCAAGCTGCTCAAAGCAGGAGCTCAGACATCGCCACAACAAGCGGATGCAAAGAAGGATGGACATGAGGGCAAGACTAAAAAAATGGGAAAATAGGGGCTGCCAAATCATGCAAAATAACAAGAAAAAGCTCACCGAGATAAAAAGAAAATCTTCAGAGGGAAGCAACTGTCCTTTTTGCTAATTTACAAAAGAAAGAAAAGAGAAATCGGTGGAAGAAACTTTGTAGTAAGTGTCAAAAACAGGGAAGGCAACATGCATGCATATGATGATTGACCACTCTAGGATATCAATGAATTTTCTCTTAGTCTGGAGGCGTACTGATAAGTGGAAATTAATAATATATTTTATGGACATTTTATACTATTTTGGTTCATTGAGTTTCATGTGAAATTTACTTTAAAATGTGGTTTTGTAACATTCAGGCATTAAATATTAATTTCAAGTTATTTAAATAATTTTTATAATTTTTTGGCTTGAAATTACATTTTAATTGTTGCCATGAAATTAAATGGGCTTGAAATAATTTTTATAGTGATAACCCACTAATGATTTTTGATGAATTAATCATTTAAATATTTTTTACGCAAATTTGTAAATCCAAGTAGTGGGGTCCACCAAGCATCCAACAGGTTGATCACGTAATCAGCAACATTAAATGGTTGAAAATTCAAGCATTATTCCACCGTCCATCTCATTTAGCCCATCATCACCGTCCAATATTCAAGCCATGCATCTAGGCCGTTAATAAATTCCCACAAGATCTGCACCGTCCATCATATTTTTAAGCCGTCTAGATTTTTTGCCCTAAGCTAATTCAACGGCCAGATTTTGCAGCCTACAAAAATCAAATCCTGACCGTCCAAAACCTTCACTGCCCATTACATCTCAGCTGTCCACGGCCAGAATTTCAAGTTGCCAAATGATCTCAGTCGTCTAGCTTTTCAATTAAAATCAGCATGCTATTTGCATCCCGGCCAAGTATTTAACCAAATAACCATCCAGCTATTATTCGGAAATTCGCCGACCTCGGCATTAAATTGAACTGTCCAAAATTTTTTGAGCAAAATCCTAATCTCAGCCTTCCAAAATATCTAGCCGTTTATTTTCAGATTAGCCATCCATCAAACCAGTAGATCAATTTGGACCGTCCATTCTCTATCCAAGCAGCCGTCCAAGAATCTTTGTCATCAAGACTGTTGATGTGGACCCATCAGAAATTCTTCTGTTCAGTAATTCAAATCTAAACCATGCATTATTTCAACCAACCAGATTTTTCGCCCAAGCATTCAAAGCAATTCAGATCGCCCAAATAATTCTAGCCATGGTGCCCGCCACTTAAATCATGTAATCAGCATTGTGAAATTCCAGCCGCTGAAATTCATGCAGCACCGTCCAACCCATGCAAAATCTTAACCGTCCATTTAAATCCACACCATCCATCCATTCAATTTTCAGCGCTGTCCATATATGTAGCATCCATCCAAGCTATCATCAACAGTTAGAAATTGATTTAACCCAGCTATCCTAATTCATCCCGAATTCCAGGAAACTAAGCAACCATACAAAATCCCAACCATCCAGTTTTATGCAGATCACGCACAAACCTATTCTGTTCAGCAATTTATTTTTTTATGCGCATCACTTAAATCCAATGGCCGTCCAGTCCCAGCCATATATTCAAATAGAATATGTCCATTATACACAGGTAGGCTGAATTGCGTAGTGCCTAACAACGTAGTTTCCAGCACTATAAAAGGGCTAGATGAGCAGAAACTCGGGGGTAACAATTTTTGGGCAAAAAAAAATTGGACGAGCAGAAATTCTAGCAGATTTGAGGAGAGAACTTGCTTGATTAGCAAAATCCAGTGAGAAAATTAAGAGCAGATTTTTGAAGAAAGGAATGAGAGAGAGAGAGAGCAAGGTGGAGAGCACGGGCAAGAGGCAGACTGGCTAGTTGCGTGGAGCTGCTGACACACCATCGGAGCTTCAAATCGATAAGCTTTTCTATCTTTTCCTTTTTTAATTTTTATTGTTTCGTTTAAGATGGATTTTGATTTTAATTTTATTTTGTATTTAAACATGCTTTGCTAAACCCTAAATCTAGGGTTTAGGATATAGTATGTGTATAATGTAGCATAGTGTGGGTTTTTAATTTATTTATGGTGGATATTATTGTTAATTTAATATCTTATGATTTTAATGCTTGTTTTGTACATGGGCCCGTACTTTGGCATAATTCCATATATTAAGTGATGGAACTGAGAGGTGGAAACCTAATATAGGGTAATCAAGATATTAAATCTGAAAATCTAAAACTATGAGAATAGGCATGATGACCTTCAAAAATTTCATGAACGAACTATAGAACCTAATGGATTCTAATTAACTTAATCCCATGAGAATAGGTAGTTAAAAAAATTATGGTACACCTTGTAGGTTTCGAGAGAAGGTGCAATGATAAATTAGGGTTTGTTCTCATTTAACAAATAATATCTAGAATCAATAATTATACCACTACCCGTTGCAAAAAACACATGTGAAATCCTAGATCTTAGGTACTCGCACTCTCATTTTCTCTACTCGTTCTAGTTTTTAATTTTTCTCTTCCCATTTTTCTATTTCTTTTTCATTTTATTTACCATATTCTCCTCATATTCGACACAAAAGCATTTAAAAACAAAGTTTAAAATCGTGAACTCCTTGTGAATCGATAATTTATATACTACAATTTACGACTCATGCACTTGTGGTGAGATTGCGAACAAGTATTTTAGTGTCGTTGCTGGGGAATTCGGCATTACTTTAAATTTTATTTTTCGATACTTTTTTTCTTTTCTTTATTTTTTTGTCTATTTTTTCTACTTTTTGTCTTTTTCTCTATCTATTTTTATTATTTTTAATTTTAATTATTTATTATTATTATTTTATTTTATTTATTTATCTATTTTCTTTTTCCATCTCTTGTTCTTATTTTTTTTATCTTTTCTAAACTAGCTAGTTAATGTTTGTAGGTACCCACATGCTCGAAGCTTAGCAAAACAATTAGCTGAAAAACTCTTTGTTGTTGACTTTGAGATTGAACATTCTTTTAGGAGAAGAGTTTGTGATTACAAGCAGCAGCAATCTTCTCAAGACACTATGGTAGAATGCAACAATCCAAATTCGACGTATCAAGAGCAAGAGGAAGGCCAGACTTAGAACAACGCTCCTCCAAGAAGAGTAACTCTTAGTGATTGGAACTGCCCGAACCCTCGAGAATTTCGATCATGCATAGTGGAACCAGAAATTGATATAAGAAGCTTTGAACTCAATCCTAGACTTATTTGGATTGTTCAACAGGACCAATTTGTAGGACTACCCTCTGAAAACCTGACCGTACATATCACTAAGTTCCTGCAGCTGTGCAACACAATCAGGGTAAAAAATATCCCACGCAAGGTAATCCGTCTTTTGCTTTTCACATTTTCTCTTCATGATAGGGCAAGCGAGTGGTTTTATTCTATGCCACTTGACACTTTCAACACATGGGATGAGCTCTCTACTGCTTTCCTGGAGAAATTCTTTCTACCCACTAAAATCAAGAAATTTCGGGACGAAATCAATCAGTTCGTCCAAAAAGATAGCGAAACTTTATACGATGCATGGGAGAGAATGAAAGATTTGTAACGCAAATGTCCTCATCATGGCATCTCACAAGGTGACATTACTAAATTTTTTTTCAATGGACTCAATCGACCTCGCTGAAGTGCTACCAATTCAGCCGCTGTTGGTCAATTCATGCAACTTACTGACGAGGAGGCTCTTGAACTCCTAATGACTTGGCTCTTTATGATTCTCAATATGACAATGTCTGAGGACCCTCTCGGCAAGGTAATGTATATGATATCGAGTCTATAAATTCTCTTCATGCCAAAATTGATCAACTTTTGTAGCAAAAGAAGCTGGAACCCATAGACCAAAATGCATCTTCTTCTCGACACATTTCATGTAAGATCTATGGAGGTTCACACCACACATTTGAGTGTAGTTTTGTCAGCCAGGACACCAGAAGTGAGCAGACCAATGTATTCAACAACCAGTATGATACTCGCACTTATGGTAACCCTTATTCAAATACTTACAACCTTGGGTGGAGGAACCACCCTAATTTCTCTTAGGTAAAGCAGTCAAATACCCAAAACTATGCTCAAAATAATAAGCCATTTGATTTCCTAAGAAGACCACTGAGTCATCCCTCATACCAAATCAGCCCGCGCTACCTGCACCATCTCAAGCACCATCCTCTGATCCCTTGATTGACAAACTACTTGAAGAAATGAGCCAAATGAAAACCCATATTAAACTG
>JAXCLR010000105.1:47084909-47140081 GCA_035584095.1 Annona squamosa
ATTTTTACCATTTTTGGAGATTTTTAGATATTTATTTTTTATTTTTAAAAATCAGTGGTATTTTAGTAATTTAAAATTACACTGATTTTCAAAAATTAAAAATAAATATATAAAAATCTCCAAAAATAATAAAAATTTATACACATGTTAAATACACTTATATTAACATTTTCATTAAAAAAATTTCAAATATTTATATATAATTATTTTAAAATTTATATTTTTATATGTATTGCAGAAACATTTTTCATTTAAATATTTTAAATTTTATATTTTTAAATTTATTGCAGAATCATTCTCCATATAACTATTTTAAATTTTACATTTTAAATTTATTGTAGAAATATTCTTCACATAATTATTTTAAAATTTACATTTTAAATTTATTGTAGAAATATTCTTCACATAATTACTTTAAATTGTACATTTTAAATTTATTGTAGAAACATTCTTCACATAATTATTTTAAAATTTATTGTAGAAATTTTCTTCATGTAATTATTTTAAAAATTTTTATAGAAATGTTCTTCTGTAATTATTTTAAAATATACGTTTTAAATTTATTGCAGAAATATTTTCCACAATTATTTTAAATTTATTGCAAAACTATTCTCTATATAATTATTTTAAAATTTATTGAAAAAATGATCTCTGCATAATTATTTTAAAATTTTGATATTTTATGTAAGACATATTTAGTAAGGACATTAGAATTTTTCTAAAAAATAAAACAAAAAGAATGGGTTAGTTCCACAGTTGACGACCGGTGGACAGGAAACAAAGCTTGGGCAGGAAAATAAAATAAAAGTGAAAACGATTTTCGTTCTTAAGGATGAGTTGGTAAAAAGGCATTTTAGTATATATATATATATATATATATTTTAATGTTTGAGAGGGATATGAGTGCAACTTGGGCTGGGTTGAGCCTGAACTCGGCCCGTCGAACCGGATTTGGGCAGTGTTAGAACTTAATTTTTCATAACCCGAACCCGAGGAACCTGATGTATAAATATGATAGGGTTAGGGTTCAAGCGAACCCGAGCCAGGTTTTCCATTTTATATTTATTATAAAATATATTATATATATACTATTTAAATAATATTTCTTTATATTCTTCATATTTAATGTTATTATATCTATATTTGAATATATATTTGGCATATTGTAATTTTATTATAAATAAAGTATATTATTGTATTTATATTTATCTTTTATTTCTATTATTCATTTTTACACTTATTAATTTTTTTCTTTATCTTAGTTTTGAAGTTAAATTTTTTCTAGAAATATTCTTTATATTACTGTTTTTAAAAAATATGTAGTTTAATTATATATTATTATATTTACCTACATAATTTGTTATTATTATTTATTTATGTGAAATTCTAAACTTATCACTTTTAAATAAAATATAAACTCATCAACATAAATTTCAACCCGAAACTCAACCCGAACCCGATTTTTTTAAAATAAGTTAGAGTTGATGTTTTATAAATACGGTTAAGGTTAGGATTAGGGTTAAGTTCGAGATGAACCCGAGTTTCATTAACTCGAGTTACACCCCTAGTTATTGGGCTCTCTCACGGTAGAAAAGTACAAGTTGAAAAAGCAAAAGAATGACACTTAGAGAATTTAAAAAGCAATTACGTTAACCTCAAGGTTTAAAAAACAAATGTGCAAACTTAAAAAGTTCAAAATGCAAAAAAATCTGCAATTTACTATCTTAATCATTTTTTATGTTGGGTGTTTAAGGATGGGAATTGCGGCGGGTTCACCTGTGACCGGCCCTGCCCCAACAATATTTAATATCAGGGCAGGGGAAGTCAAAAATTTAAAATTATTTGAAATTTTGGGTCAACGCGAACCGATCGTTTTCTAAATTTTTTAATACTATTTTGACCCACCCGACTTGATTCTTCTAGTTTTGAATACAATTTTGGATGATATATGTTTCATTAACTTATTCTAATATTCATATTTTATTTAAATAATAATGTTTTAATATTCATATTTTATTTCAATAGTGATGTTTTACTTGACTGATTATTAATAAGTTGAAGTATACGATATTTATATTTAGCATATAAATATTTTTATACTTAATAGGTTTATAAATTTTAAAACCCATGTTACTTGACCCGTAATTTGGCCCAACCGGCTGTTTGATACTGAACTGAAATTTGCCCTAAGACTCTGAAAAAAAAAAAGCAAAAAAGATCAAACCAACTTTTTCCCAACTTTGGTATAAAAATAAGGGCAACCAGTCAGGTTACCCGTCCTAATTTCCACCCGTTGGGTTTCATGAAGAACGTACCCTAAATTTGGGAAGCTACTGCAGCCGCGCCAAATCCAAACCCGTGAAAATCAACCGCACGTACCTCATCAGGAAATTAGCAGCCCAATTTGATCGACAAATCTGCAACCAACGAATCAACTACCAACCCCTGCTCCGGCACCGGTCTCCGGTCGTCTTCACTTCCAACCCACCCCGGAAGCAGCTTCCAGCACTAGCAACAACATTTAGCACTGGCAAGCTCACCTCAGCACCTCCATTAAATCGAGCAGCCTACCATATCTTGTTCTTCACCGGCTAACAACAGTAAAATCTGAAATTGCAACACCACCCCAAGCTGCTACCAACCGAACCCATCACAAGGGCCCTTGTACAAGCTCCAATTTTAGCATTGGAAATCTACATAAGGATTTCAATCCACAGAACCGTACGGATTGTAGCCAAAACAAAAATCCACTCGCAACAACCCTCTTTCATGAATACCTGCATCCTCGCAGTCGATTGTAGCGACGAAACAATGTCAGCAACCAGCCATTGACCTCCATCGCCTCCTTCTTCTTCCTCACCTTATAATGACGGAGGCTGAACCCCTTTTAATTAGCAGCCCCACCTGCATTGCGTCATTGCGGTTTACAATCCTCTGTCATCCGCCGGTTTGGATCATGCGATATCTCTGCAGTTGGAGTTCTCCGCCTCACTTCTTACTTTCGACCTCAGCTGGAATCATCTCTCCGATTGTCTCCCCACAAAGATGCGATGACGCCGGATAAGCTGGAGCTGATCCTCCTCAATCTGTCTCACAATTGATTCTCCGGCGAAATATCGACAAGAATTACAGAAATCAAGTTCTTGCAAGCTCTGTTTCTATCCCACAATCAACTCTCTAGTGAAATTCGGCGACGATAGAAAACCCGAACTATCTTTGAGCGGTCGGTCTATCCTACACCTTGCTGTTGGGCTCCATCCCTCTGGGTGAGCTTTGTTGGATGCTTCCAGCTGCTGGAATTGAACCTTGGGAACAACAATCTATATTCATGAAATTTCAGGGGTAATCAGGACATTTAATAAATTTACCCTGCGAAACTCAATCCGTTTTGGGCTTCTCTCACGGACAGTCACTAGCGCCGGGCTAAGGGTGGGAATCGGGGCGGGTTGACCCGTGACCCACCCCACCCCAACCCAACCCTATTTAATACTAGGGCAGGTTGGATCTTTGATGTTTTTTAAGAAAGGTGGGTCTGTGCACATCTTTGATATTTTTAAGAAAAGCAAGTCGGGGCGGACTTACTCGCTAACCCGTTTTCTTATCTTTCACATTAAAAAAACTCATTCCATGCTAATATTTATGTTTTATTTAAGGATTTATATTTTACTTTGACTAATTAGTAATAGATTCAAGTACACAGTAGTTAAATTTAATATAGATTAGCCTTTGTACTTGATAGGTTCATAAATTTTTAAAAACTTTTTACTTGACCCGTAGTTTTTACCCGACCCGTTGACCCAATACCAACCCGAATTTTTGTTAGTCACGAGTTTATGGCAATTACACAAGAGGGGAGAGGTGAATTGGGTATTTAAAATCTTTCACTTAAACAGAGATTTACCCTGGTTTAGTTCAATCCCCTTAATGAAACAAATAGAAGATATGGAAAGTAATAATACAATAAAAACAAAAATGCAAATCACAGCAATAGGCAAGTTTTTATTGTGGTTCGGGCAACTTCATCTACTCCACTCTTCCAAGCTTGCACCCCTTGTAACTTGGGTTCCACTATGTATTTCACAAATATAAGTAGAGCCTCAGCTCTCTTCTAGATTCAGCTCTAGGGGTTATACACAAATCATAGCACAAGTAGGTGACGAGTCCTACTTGATTCACAATGCTACTTTGCTATCACTTAATTCGAAACACAAATATCAAACCAAGTACCATATACACACAATGAATCAAATAAAGGATTCTACACTTTGCATATTGTGTAGGCAGATTCAGCTCATGAAAGAACTTGTAGAAGAAAAGCTTTGAATGACGTTAAAGCATGCAGCAAGTTTGAGTTTCATTCTTCCCTTGAAATCTTAGAGGCTTGTGTTCATGTCTTGAACTTAGAGTAATTTTGATACTGCAATTCATAGAGGTTGCCCAAAGATTTTTCCTTGAGTAATATATTGTCTTGAATGATTAGATTTGGCACATTTGCTTGTCTAGACTTCATATTTCTTCATTTTGACTCAAGTCGGATTTCTAGGTCGACTTGAGGTCCAACTTCACTCAAGTCACATGTGAAGTCGACTTAGGTATGCAACTTCACTTTTTGAAATTCCAATTTCAGCACTAGAGCTTTTGGGTCTTTCGAAGTCAATACTACAGTCAACTTGGGTCTACGACTTCACGTAAGTTGCAGATGGACTTGACTTGGAGTGCGACTTCGGCAACTCTTGTTTTTCAGTTTCAGCGCTGGCCATAAAATTGCATTTGAAGTCATATATGGAGTCGACTTGATTTGCAACTTCACCTAAGTCGCATGCGAAGTCGACTTCAAGTACGACTTCGGCAACTCTTACTCTTCGGTTTCAGCGCTGGTCATAAGATCCCATTTGAAGTCGTATTTGGAGTCGACTTGGGATCGACTTGACATATATCGATGTCTGAGTCGACTTAGGAATCGAGTTAACCTGTCAAACTTCATATTTTTTATTTTTATATCCTTTAAACATTTCCACAAAACATGGTAGTAATCATAACTGACTCAAATTGAATTGTTAATCATCAAAACATAAACTTTGCTTATTTTATCATTGATTCCAACAATTTTGTCCCTAGACCTAATAGAAAAAGTAAGGGTCAAACTGACCTTGTCCTGATCCGGTATAAAAATAAGAGATAAATAAGATTTTTGAAAAGTAGGGTCAGGGTTGGGTACACCCTGACCCGTCCAAACCCGCCCCAATTCCCACCCCTAGCTAGGGCATGTATGATATTTAAAGCCTACTTAGTTGATATACATTAAAAGTTTCATACTTGATGAGTATATTTTTAATTAAAAACAAAGGTTGTAAGTATATTTAAAATTAACTTCCTTTTATAAATAAATGGGTCTTATTTAACTGTTAACCAAATTCAAAAAGATTTAAACTTTTTTACAAAATTCTCAATCTAGTTATATCTAATACATAAATAAATAAGGGAGTGTTTCTTTACATCCAAAATTTTTTAATTTAAAATTTTTTACTCTTCATAATTATACCTTTTTTTACTTCTTCATATACAACTATTCTACTTTTTAATCATTTATATACAATTATCCATATATTTAACCTAACTTTTATTTTCTTTACTCTCATTGTTACCTTTATCATATCAAATCATTTCCTCATATCTTAAAAACTTTTACACAAAAAATTTTTCATAAAAAATTTTATCACTTCTCAAACGCATTCTAAGTTTTAACGTTTTTAGATATGTTTGGTTGGAAATAAAACTTTTCGATGAAAAGTATGTAGGGTAAAAGTTGCAAGTTGATAGAAAATAATGTAATATGATAGAGGTAATGATAAAATGTAAAGAGAATAAAGTTAAAATAAATAAGTTAATTATGTAGAAATGATTGAAAAGTAAGATTGTTGGTATAGTAAAATGTGAAAAAAGATTTAAAAATAGAGTAGATATGGAAAGTAAAAAGTTTTAGTTGATATGTTTATATACTTATTTTGGATTTTTTGTATATATGTATCGAAAATAGTAAAACTTGAGTTAATAAAACATTTAAAAAGTAAAAATACTTTTTTGGACCGTCTAAAATTATCGTGGGCCAACAAAAAAGTAAAGAATATCTAAGCACGTTTTCTTATTTTTTAAAAAATTAAAAATTAAATAAAATTCAAAAAATTGTAAAATTGAATAGGAAGGAAGATCTAAACTGGGCTTGCATATATTACAAAAAATAATAATTTTTCTATCACCCGAATCGCGCTTACAATATGAATAATGGACAGCCGCATAACATAGTTTTAGAAGTCGCACCATTCTGTGTGACTACGAATAGTTTGTGCCATTTATGGCAACCAAATTTTTTTTTTCTTTTTTAGTTTTTCATTTTTTATACTTAGATTTTTTGCTGCGAAGATTGACAATTTTTAAAATTTATTTTGTATGTTATTTACATTTTTTAAAAAACGAGAAGATGATTACAGGTGCATGCACAAATTTCACAATGAAAGATCTAAATGGGGCATGTACATAAAAAATAAAAAATTTTAAAATATTTTTAGGCCATCTCACGATTTGGGTTATTTTCATCTGTCTCATTCGGGCCTTTCAATATACGGGCCTTTTAAAAGTGGTTGTCAATCCCATATATCCGCCTGTATTGCACCAAAATAATATTTTTTATTTAAATTTTTTTTTAATAAATTTACAGACACGGCGTAGATCTTTCATCCCGTGAAATATGACATTTTTAAAATCTCTATGGTATTATTTTCATTGCTGAAAACAAAAAGGGTATGACTACATGTATTTATGCTTTTTACTCTAAAAAATTGAAATAAAAACCGAATAAATTTTAAAAAGTACCAAATTTCATAGAAGATGCAGGAAAGCCTATATATTTTAATTAATTTTTTTTTTCTCTCGCCCTAGCATAAGATCGCCGGCGTAATTACGAAGGGTTGCAATCCAGTGTGATCACCGCACCGGCCACCGACATACATTTAAAAGATACAAAATTTTGCGAAGTTTTATAAGGTAGAACTAAAAAAGATTTAAATAGGGCTCAAATTTTCCATAAAAAAGGGCTCATAATTTATTAAAAGTAAAAATAATATATTAAATATACAAAAAAATTTAAATTCCATACCATCCATTTTTTACAAAATAATAAACAAAAAAATTAATTATCAGGTTGCTCGTATTACCCCTGCTTTACGCAGGCAGTATGGAACCGCTGCAATGAGCAATTGAGCATGACTGCATGACATGCCATTCATGATAATGAGTTGAAAGGAAAAGAAATTGTTTAGATGATATGGCTCATAAAGTCAACCAAATTAACACAAGATAATTATTCAAAAGCCAGGTAATAATAAGAAAAAATAAGGTTTTCATGGTATTATGTTTCCCTTTCGTAGAAACGTTCCTCAATGGGGATTAATGGAAGCATGCTGTTGGTGTCTTCTTCTAGGAAAAAAAATAGGAAAAATGTATAAGAATGTCTAGGAAAGTTTGTAAGGATATCTTTAAGGCTTGATTATAATAAAAATTGAGATGAATGTAAATATGACTACCTGGACACTTTATTGCAATGTGTGAAATACAGAAATTGATTTATGTGTAGTTAGATGAAGATAAAAAAAAGAAGAAGTAAAGATAGAATGATCTTAAAGGTATTTGTATTAGTCACTCGAGAATCAGTAAAAGAAGCCACCTCAACATATCAATATATAGCATCAAGGAGCTACTAGTAGGCATCCTGCATAGAAAATTTGTTGTAATAGATGCATCGTTTTTCTTTATTGCCCCAAACTAGATAGGCTATGTAGCACCCGCCGGGAGCGCTATGATGGGCTCGGAATAGTTTTTCGAGCCTTGAAATTTTAGGTCGTGTTGGATGGCAACGTGGGCTTAGATTTCCTGCATCCACATGGGGAAAAATGAGTTAGAATTCACAGTTTTAGATAAATCTGGCGTATGGGCGTTTTCTTGCGGGTTCGGCAGCATAACGGCTAAGACGGGGCTTTTCATACACGGATCAAGTCACAAATTCGGCAGCATAACGGCAATATATTATCCTGAAATCTGTGGACCCGCGTGCACCCGCCTTGCCGGGGCGTTAACTCAAACACGCACACACAAAAATAAAAAAAAATGGAGTCATCACTGATCTTTAAAGGGAGATCAGCCCCTATTAAAAGAAATAAAGCACTAGTTGTACAGAGATCGGGCTCCGGCCTTCGAGTTGAAGCAACTATGGAAAAATCTGCCAACCCGAGGTGGTTTACACGGCGTGAAAGGAGGAAAATAAAAAAAGATTTAAGAGAACGGGAGAGATAGAAAAGGAAAAATGGGAAGAGAGTCTTGTTGCTTGGAGAGCGTGAAAACCGGGACGCCGAGTCGTTACTGCAGACTCCCGTCCTCCTCTCTGGGATGCCTCTCTTCAAGTGTCCAAATGAGAAGGGATGCTCCTCCTTTTATAGATGTAGGAGTGGGCTTTGGGCTCCCTTGAGGTCATGGACTTAGTCCATGGGCTTGGGCTTATTTGAAGAGTTGGACTTGATCCATAAGCTTGGCTTGGTGGGCTAGAGCTTGGCTAAGCCTATGGCTTTTGGGTGGGCTGTTGTAAAGGCCCAAAATAGTAGAGGAGCCTGCTTCTGAGGCTTAGTGGGCTGGAGCTTGGCTAAGCCTGTTTGTTTCATCTGATAGGCTACTTTGTGGAGCTTGTTGAGGTGGCCTGTAAGAGCTTCGCTCTTTGTGGGCCGGACCTATTTTGTTGAAAAGCCTGCTTCGAGGCTTGGTGGAGCTTCGCTCCCGTGGGCTGAGTGCGGGAGGGCCCATTTAGCTTGCTTGAACTTCTTTTTTTTTGTTTTGAATTTACTTGGGTTTGGAATCCATTTCAATTTATCCAACTTTGGGCCCAATGGTGGGGTGTCAACAGCTGCCCCCCTTTGCCAGAGGCGTCTTGGAAGGTGAATGGCAAAGTGACGGACACCCTGCTGATCTAAGTGGTTTCTCATGTCATTGGGTCTCTTTTGCAATTTTCACGAACTTGTGGCTGCCTTTCTGTGGTTCTAGAATGATCTTTTGCAAAATTGTTGCTGGACTTTTTGTAAAGCCTGGAAGCCGGCTGGTTTGCTTCGTATTTTCCTTGGGAGGGAGGCGGTTTCACCAATTTTGAGAATTGGTTGGGCCATTGTGTATTCTTTCTCAAATCCGGTGGTTTTCTGCGGTTTTGCAAAATGGTCGGGGGCCATTTGCAAATTTTTCGGCTCCTAGGGTTGGTTGCGAGCCCCTCTTCCTACTAGTTCCCTCATCTTTCCACCGCCGCCGCCGCCAACGGGTTCTCTTCTCCTTCATCATCTCCGGCTGCAGCCATCATTAGTGAGGGATTAGGCTTCGGTTCGGCGTCTCTTCCTTCGCTGGTCTTTTTTTTTGCCATCATCTCCCCTGCCGATCTTGTCTTCATCGGTCCGTCGGCGAAATCCATCCGAGTCCGGTTGTGGCTTCCTCCGGGTTGCTGCCGTGGGGGTCATCGCCGTCGGGGCTCGTGCTGTTACTGCCGCCAGAGCCATAGCTCAGTCGGCTTCTCTGGTTCTGTTGGCGAGGTGCTGCGGCCGCCCGGTCTTCGCTGTTGCCGTCACTGCCTCTTCATCCGTCGCAATCACTACCGCTACTGCTGCCATCGCCTGTCGACGCTGCCGCTCAGGTGGAGCTCTTCTCATCCTTCGTCTCAGGCGACGATTGGGTCATTGCTATCTTCCCCGTATCCGGCTTTCATCGCCGCCGTTGCTGGGGTTGCTGCTGCTGCTGCTATCTCCGGCGACATCCTTCAATCGGCGACGATTGGTGCCGATGTTGCCGTCGTTGCCGTCACCAATTTTTCGCCGGCCCTTGCTGCGACCGTCGAGGTTGCCTACTTGGGGTGCGCTGCCGGTTGGCTGCTCCTCTCACGACCGCTATTGAGAGTTTGGTAAGCTTTTTTTTTTATCCCTTGCTTACTTACTTTTTTGCCTATACTTGCATTGTTGTTTTAAGAAGAATATCTTAGGATCGTTCTGAAATTAGAAAGATTGCTAGGAGTCCGCTTCCCGTCGTAGTTGAGTTGCCATTTAGAGGCGGTGGTCCCCACATTTTCTTTGTTGAAATTTGATGTAGGCAATGCTTTTTCATTCCTTGTGGTGGGCCTGTTGCTGGAATAAAGGGGCAGCCCTGTATGTGCCTTCACCTCTTGCCATATGCGTGGGTATCCTTCACGCATGACTGCTTGCATGTTGCCTTTTGAATTGAAACACGTCGTAGGCTTGTTTCTTGATGTGGCTGCCATGGTGTCTTCTCTTTTGTGTGTGTTGATCTTCCTTTACTTCGTGTTCGCTTGGGGTAGCTACCTCCTTTGGTTGGGTGATAGCCTTTCGTTGTTGCTTGAGTGGCTGCGGCCTCCATCATGATCCCTTTTTTTCTCTTTTTTCTTTCTTTTTTTTGTTTTTCTCTTCTTTTCTTTTTTTGTTTTCTTTTTCGTTTTTTTTGGTTTTTTGTTTTCTTCTTTTTTTTGTTTTGTTTTGCTCTCTTTTTTGTTTTTTTTTCTCTCTCTTTTTTGTTTTGTTTTGTTTTTTTTGTTTTTTACAAGTTTTGAACTGGTGATGTAAACTGACCTTATATGACTTTGCTCGGGGCATGATGTTTGTCATGTTACTTGTCGCCTTGTGTTGACTCGTCGCCTTTTATGTTGCAGTTGCCAAAATGTCTTCTAAAAAGGAGTATGGCCTACTTCCTCATGATAGAGCAGTACGACTTAAACCTAACTAGCTGGGAGAATCGGTGAACATGCCCATCGAGATTCCCGATGATGTAATATGAGAAGGCTAGAAGACTTCATCTTCAACAGCTAGAGTTTCGGCCAAGGGAACGCCCTTGGCCGGTCGCCACAAGGCTTTGGGTGGCGACATTCTTGCTCGAGCTAGGACTGTCGGCGGGACGCTTTGAAGACTTTTCTTCATATTTTCCTTTTTTGGCCGAATTGCATTTTTGTAAATCTGAATGCTTGTATGTCCCATTTTTGGATGTAAAGCCATGTGAATGCTAGTTCATCATTTTTTTTGGAGATGTGTCTATATGGTATGTTGCTTTTGCAGGGCATAGATCTTGTAAAGTTTTTGTTCTTGATGTCCCTTGTAATGCTTTGATCACTTTTAGTCCGTTTGGCCATTGAAAATTCTGCATAGAGACGTTATGAAAGTTATATATATATATATATACTTAAAAACTTTTTAGGTCAATCGACGTTCTTCTTCATTTTCGTAACCGCGCGAACAGAAATACCCATTTCGTGGACTCATCCGTATTTCTCTTGTTTTTGTGTGATTTTCTCTTCCTTGCGAGTCAAAACTTCCTTCCATGCCTCTTCTACACTCGTCCTTCACTGCCAATGAGCTATTGCAGCACGTTTTCAGGGATTTTTCCCTTTTCGCTCGCTGATTTCTTCCGGCTCGTCTTCTCTTTCATGGTACCCTGAAATTTCAGATTGCTCGGTACAGATGCAATCCTTTGACCCGAATTTGTAGCTACCCAAAATCTCCATGCCTTTACTCCTTTGAATGGATTGCTGTCAGCGCATTACCCGTGATTTGTCCTGTTGCTTGTTTGTCTTCTTCCCAAAATTTCTTCTCTCCCGTTGGATTGCCCGGACGTCTGCTGGCTTGAGCATGGAGGCCACCCTCAGATCCGGGTTTTGCTGTTGCAAAAGGTACGGGTTCTCCGTTAATGGCTTCCGTCCTTCTCGTTAGCTTGTGCCTGATTTCTTCCTTCTTTTCCTCAAATTTTCATGGCTACCCATTTCGTGGAGAGGGCTGTAATCTCTGCCTCTGTTTCAACAGGTTGATGGGTATTTTGCCTCCTAATTAAGCTCCTTTAATTACGTTTTATGGCTGCATTTACTGCTGTCGTTGTTGTGTTATTTGTTCCGCCTTCGCTTCTTGATTCTCCATTTTCGTAGTGCTTCTGTTTCCGTCTCTAACCCCTTGCTTCATGGTTGATCTTGTTGATAACGGAGGTAATCTACCACTTGTTGATGAGAGTATGGTTTCGCCAAAATGGAGATCTCAAATCGTAAGGCTTTGGAGTTAGGAGCCATACCCGCTGTGCTAGCCGAGGTGACTAGTGACTGCCGTGCTTGAATGGGCCGATTTGTCATAGGCACGCGTCCTTCGGGTCTTGCCGCCAATGGTGCTGTATCCACTGCGGCTCTCTTCATGAGGTTCCGGCGAATTTACCGGAATATGCAAGTCTTGCGTACATAGTTGGGAGCTTTTTACTTCTTTATGCCCACGCTAGTCCGACACCTTGGCTGTCATGGGAAGAATGATTATTTGCTACGAAGCCGCTTTGGAGTATCTTAGCTAAGTTTTGGAGGTTAGGTGCTAACGCCAATGCTTTGTGTAACTCTTTTTGGTCCTTTTCTTTTGTGGATGTTGGGGGAGCGAGGCTAGTGGATCGTATAGCTATTTTTGTTGCATTCATGTGTATTGCTCCCTCCCTCTTTAGGATTCTTCTTGGACAGCCATGTACTTAGAGAGATTGTTCTCTCTTAGCTTATGACGTATCTTTGAATGTCTTTTGAATGGAATGGAATGGGATGCATTTCTTTGGCTATGTCTTGATGTTTCTTCTTTTTGCTTTGAATCCGAGCTTTATGAGCTTTGAGAGATTCGTCGTCTTCTGTGAACAGTACCGCTGCACTTCCCGGCAAATTCAGATCTTGTATGTTAAGCCGTTGAGTTGCATTCCTCTTTGTGAGTTTTATGGATCTTTCACTAAAACTTGCATTTTTGCTTCGAATGGATTAAGAATCAGTTTGGGGTGAGTTGCAGCTCGTCTCTGGCCTGTTTGCCTTTGATTTCACAAGGGATACAAAAAGGCGGTTTCTGGATGTTCCTTGTGCTTTGCAGTCGCATCAGTATTTCGGTGGTGAGCCCTTTTATGGATAGAACCTCTTGACATGGTCCGAACTTATGATTTCAGCCTTTCCGTTGTCTTCGGGTTTTGAAATGGCTAATGCTCCATTTGATAAAACTGTCTATAACCCATGGACCTTCCCAATTAGGCCTAAACTTGCCTCTTTTATCCGAAGGGTGAACAAGTAGGATTCTTTTCATGACAAGGTCACCCTCTTGGAAGTTTTTAGCTCTTACCGATCGATTATAAGCCCGCACCATTCGCCGTTGATATGCTTGGGTATGGTGAAGGGCTTGAATTCTCTTTTCATCAAGCATATCTAGTTGAAATTGACTTGTTTGCATCCATTCCTCCATTTCTAATTCGTTTTCCTTCAATATCGTCCAAGTTGGGATTTTCACCTCAATGGGTAGGACCGCTTCCATGCCATAGGTTAGAGCATAGGGCGAGAACCCCGTAGCACTCTGGATAGAGGTTCAATATGCCCATAAGGCGTATGACAACTTTTCTGCCCAATCCCGGTAGTTCTCCACCATTTTGTCAAAAATCTTGATTAAGGTTTTGTCTGCGGCTTCTACGGCTCCGTTGGCTTGAGGGCGGTAGGGATTTGACTTGTGGTGTTGTATTTTGTATTAAGCTAGGAAGTCTTGAACTTTCTTATTGATGAAGACCGTTCCATTGTCACTGATGATTGCTTGTGGGAGTCAAAACCTTGATAGGATGTTTCCTTTGATGAAGCGTATGACTTGTGTCACATTGATTGTTGGGAAGGAAGTTGCTTCAAGCCATTTAGTGAAATACTCTATTGCTACCAATATGTATTCATGCCCGCTAATGGATTTAGGAGCTATCTTGCCGATTATGTCTATTCCCCAAGTGGAGAAAGGCCATAGAGTGGATAGGTAATGTAAGTTCGTTGCGGGTGTGTGTATCAAGTTCCCGTGCTCTTGACATTTGAAGCATCCCCGCACATACTCCGAGCAATCCTTTTCCATTGAGATCCAATAGTATCCTTGGCGCATTATCTTTTTTGCCATCATGATCCCGTTCATGTGTGCTCCGCGATCTCCATCATGGATTTGAGTCATGACCTCTTTTGCCTCTTGCCGATCGACACACCGTAGTAACATTTGGTTGTAGGACCTCTTATACAATGTTGCCCCTTGTATTACGTAAGTAGAGGCTATCCTTTTGATGGTTCTTCTTTCCGCGAGAGTGATGCGATCATCGAATGCTTGGTACTTCAAGAAGTGCTTTATGTCATGGTACCATGGCTTTTCTTCCTCCTGAGTTTCTTCGGCTTCGGCTGTCACTTGCGAGCAATAAGCGGGTTATTGAGATGTTTGCACTATAATTTCTTGAGTTCCTTTCCCATATGGTATTTCAACCATGGATGCCAAGGTTGCTAGTGCATCCGCTCATTGGTTTTGAGCCTGTGGTGCATAGGTGAAAGTGACTTCTTCGAACGAGTAGACCAAGTGAGATAATGCTGTATGGTAAGGCTTTAGCTTTCATCTCGGGTTTTCCATTCTCCGTCAGCTTGGTTGATTACCAACTGCGAATCTCCATAGATTTGGAGTTTTCTTGCCCCCAGCTTGTAGACTTCCCGTACTCCGGCTATGCAAGCTTCAACCTTCTTGATATCATGATTGAGGCTTGGTTGGGGGAGCAAAAGACCACACCTATTCCAATACCCGAAGTGTTCCATGCGCCATCAAAGTATAAGGTCCAAACATCATTTTTTTCGTCTTTCTTTACAAGTAGTATTTCCTCGTCCAGGAAGTCTTCTTGTAGCGGTTGGTAGTCCGGGAGCGCCTGTGCGGCTAAATAATCCGCTACCACTTGTCCCTTAATAGCTTTTCTTGTGACATATACTATGTCAAACTCTGTGAGAAGCAATTGCCACCGTGTTAGCTTTCCCATCAATACGGTCTTTTGATAAAGATACTTTAACGGGTCCATCTTAGAGATAAGCAATATGGTGTGGGATATGATATATTGTCTTAACTTTTGCACGACCCATACAAGGGACAAACATGCCTTTTCAATCTCCGGATATCTGACTTCCGTAGGGGTATATTTTCTGCTCAAGTAGTATATAGCTTGTTCCTTTTGTCCCGATTCATCCGGTTGTCGTAGCACCGCCCTTAGTGCCGTTGGAGTAACCGAGAGGTACAACAACAAAGGACCTTCCGCTTTAGGCGGCACCAGAATGGGAGGGTTAACCAAGTAGGCTTTGATCTTATCGAAAGCGATTTGACAATCTTCGTTCCATTCTTTGGAAGAGTCTTTTCTTAGCAACTTGAAATTAGTTCACAAGTGGATGCTAGTCGGGCTATGAACCAACTAATGTATTGTAGTTTGCCCAAAAATCCTCTTATTTTCTTTTCGGTTGCGGAAGGTGGCATGCTTAGTATTGCCTTGACTTTTGCCGAATCTACCTTGATTCCATTTTTGCTAACGATGAAGCCTAACAAGCGCCCCTTTTGAGCTCTAAAGATACATTTTTGCGGGTTGAGCCTTAGTTGAAATTTCTCCATCTTGTTGAACAACTTTTCCAAGTCTCTTAAATGCTCTTCAAAGGTGTAGGACTGGACTATCATGTCATCCACGTAGACCTCCATCTCTTTGCTCATCATGTCGTGGAAAATAGTCGTCATGGTACGTTGATATGTGGCTCCGGTATTTTTCAAACCGAAAGGTATTATTTTGTAGTAAAATGTTCCCCAATGAGTGATGAAAGAGGTTTTTACTTTATCTTCCTCGGCGATTTTGATTTGGTAATACCCGGAGAATCCATCTATGAAGGAGAACCAAGTATGGCCCACTGTGTTGTCGATTAGAGCATCGATGTGAGGTAGTGGGAAGTCATCCTTCGGGCTAGCCTTATTGAGATCTCTATAGTCAATGCACATTCGGACTTTTCCATCCTTCTTGGGTACGAGAATAATATTGGCTAGCCATTGTGGATAGTGCGATACAACCAAGAATCCAGCATTATATTGCTTGATCACTTCATCTCGTATCTTGGGTATTCATTCCGGTTTGAGTCTCCTTAATTTTTGTTTTACCGGTTTGACACCAGCCTTTATTGGGAGTTGATGAGTAATCAGATTTTCGTCAAGTCGGGGCATGTCTTCGTAAGAAAAGACAAAGTTGACAAGCCGAGGCTCGAGAAAGGTGAGCATTTGGTTCCTTTCTTCTATGGATAAGTTCTTTCCAATGCGAAGACATTTGGGTGACTCGGAAGTTCCCAAGTTGACGATCTCACAGTCTAAAGCCGCGTCTTTGTTTTTATGCCTTTCTATGTTGCCGCACAGCTTCTCATCAACTCCACGATCTTCCGAGATTTCTAGCAATTCATGGGACCAGCGAATGCTGGCCCACATCTCCAGCTCGGTTTGTTGCTTTTTCTTTTGAATGGGCGTCGGATGTGTGATGTGGTTGCTAGAACCGGGTCTTGAGCAAGTTGGTGTAGCATACCAGTTTTTGGCATGTCTTGGCTCAACGATATTTTTTTTTTATGTCGGTCATCATGAGCTATCATTAAAATCTCTTGGGTCTCCAATGCTTCGGGTAATATGTGTCATGCGCTTATGAACCGAGTTGCTTTGTTTGACTTCTTGAATTTATCTTCCTCGGGCTTATACCTAAGACCCCATTTGTTGTTCTTTTGCTGAGGATTGAATAACATCGTCTTTCCTCGGTATTTGATGTTGAACCTTGTTGTTTGCCTCTCGGTCGGAGGTATGACATAGTGGAGCAGAAGTCTTTGCTTTGAAGGGATGTGATGGACTTCATGCATGTCATCCATCTTGAAAGGGAGAGGATCCAAAGATTCATACACTTCAATTAGTGGAACTTCATAACAATTTTCAAACTCTACAGGGATGATGATCTCGGGGTCGTCTTCGATGACCACTATTTTCTCCGTCGATATGTACTTGAGCTTTTGATGGAGAGAGGACGGGAGGTTCCGATTTGGTGCAACCAAGGTCTTCCTAATAACATGTTGAAGGATGCGGGGATGTCCAAGACTTGAAAAGGATGATCATGGTGTCGGGTCCCACTTGTATTTCTATGTCTAGTTTACCCAATACCGTCTTTTGAGAATTATCAAAGGCTCTTACATGGTAGTCGCTCAACCGCATTTGATTCATCGGGATTCCAAGCTTCTTGATCGTTCGTAATGGGCAAACATTAAGACTTGCTCCGTTGTCAATGGT
This sequence comes from Annona squamosa, assembly GCA_035584095.1. Classification (NCBI taxonomy): domain Eukaryota; kingdom Viridiplantae; phylum Streptophyta; class Magnoliopsida; order Magnoliales; family Annonaceae; genus Annona; species Annona squamosa. The sequence continues at coordinate 47,102,093 of JAXCLR010000105.1, forward strand.
TACCAAGGGGATCTTCAAGCCTTTGTATTTGACCGTGATGATCAAAGAGTGTCCATGGTTGCGCCCTTCCGCAGGAAGTTCCTCGTCGGTGAATGTGATGACGTTAGAGGCCATTATTTGCCCAATCAAGTGAGCCACCGCGTCGGGAGTTACCTCTGTGGTTATGTGAGCCTCACTTAGCACGTTAGTGAAAGCCTCCCTATGTTTGGTTGATGTGCATAACAGCTCCCATATGGATATTTGAGCCGGTAAGGACTTGAGTTGTGAGGCCACATCATATGACGATTCTTTCTCCGGGTTGATGACTATGTTGCGAACCGATTCCCGTTAGTAGACTCGGCCATTGGGATAGATGTTGCCTATCTTTGAGCATTGAGGATACTCCCATGGGACCGTATGCGAATCATATGTTGGCTTCAGCTTGGCCACTAGTACCACGGGCTCTTGATGAGTAGGAGTGATCTTCAAGTTTTTCACCGTCGGCAATACGAGGTAGTCTTGGTCATACTCTTCTTGAGGTTTATGGATGTTCCGGGGAGCGGCTCCTTGTAGTGTGATAGTTTCTTGCTTAGCCTGTTGTAGAGTGATCATATAGGTTTCATAGCTCGGCTTTGCAGGTCCCCTTGCAACTTCTATGAAGTTTACGTTCGTTGCATTGGGATTCTTTAGTTATGCATAGGTAAGGGGTTTGGATCACATCTTCATGAGAGTTTGGTGAAATTTTAATTTTTTCCTCATCTATTAAGTCTTGAATGGCATGTTTGAGGGTATAACATCTTTCAGTGGTATGGCCTCTCCCTTAGTGATAGGCACAAAACTCATTTTCTCGGTAGTTTTTGGAAAGGGGATTAGGTGGAGGTTTCAGAGCTAAAGGTGCAAGCATTTTTTTTTTGGATGAGCATGTTGAGGACATTGGTGTAGGATTGGGCCAGAGGTGTAAAATCTCTATGTGCTTTTCTTTGAAAAGGCTTAGGTGTAATGTCTATGGCGTTTGTGTCTATGGTGTTTACGTCCGGGGTCTTTGAGGAATTACCATTTTTAGGTTCTTGCTTCCTTTAAGTTGTGTTCCCCTAGTAAGGCCATGGGAGATGGTGCCGTGTCTGATCCCCGCCTCCACTTGGTCCCCAACTTGGAGGAGTTGTGTGAAGTTGATGTAGGGGTGGAAAATGAGATATCTCGAGATGCTCGGGTGTGCGGAGTTGATGATGATGGAGATTTGCTCATCCAAAGGCAACAGGCTCTTCATTTTCGCCGCCAATGCCCGCCATCTAGCAACGTACTTGGAGAACATTTCGTCCCCTTTTTGCTTGAGTGCTTCGAGGTCAGCCCTTTTGGGAGCCATATTTAGCTTGTAGGAGAAGCGGTCCATGAAAGCCAAAGAGAGTTGTTCCCATGTTTTGATGAACCGGCAATCAAGCGATGTGTACCATTCCAAGGCGTCTTTCTTTAGGCTATGTTGAAATAGTTTTATCAAGATTTCTTCACTTTTCACCAAGGGTATAGGATGCTACAAAAGACCTTGAGATGAGCCCGCGGGCATGAGTCCCTTTCATACGCAGGTAGAGCCGGTATCTCAAACTTCTCGAGCAACTTGGTGTCGGGGAACAGGCATAGATCTTCTATTTTGGTGGAGGGTTGGCCCTCCCCTTGATGTTGTCGAATTCGCTTCTCTATTTCTTTTAATTGATTTTGGAGTTGGTTCTTGAGGTCTTGGATTTCATTACGACCTTGTTCTAAGACTAACTCCTCTTCTTTATAGTGATCATTCCGTGATTTATGGGAAGACGGTTGAGGCCCTCCATCTTGTTCCGTATTCGGGTTTTGAGAACAAAATGGAGGTGTAACCGTATTTTGGTTATGGCTGCCTATTAGAGGCGGTCCCATGTTTGACAAGTCCTTCTCTAACTTTTGCATCCTCTTGTCCATTGCCGTCATGTAAGCTTCAATAGACTGCTTGAACTGATGATCCCAATCTTCATGATGTGAGGATTGTTCGGATTCCATCCTAGCCGCTCTTGATCTGGTAACCACGGGGCTTCGATCTACGGTTGACTTGCCTTGCCCCCGAGCTATGGTAAAAATCCTAAGTCAATCAATAAAAAGAGATTAGTACTTGTAGACAGATAATGAAGGAGATCAACCTTTGGATGGATGCTTGCGAGTCCAAGTCCTTTTGTGTTCTTTATAAATTTTATATGTTTAAGTTCCATGTGTGAGAATGTTCGAGGTCCATAGGTTTGGGTTTGCCTGAGGAGTCTCTGGAAAAGTGACCAGTTCGCTTGAAGCGTGTCTGGAGAAGGACCAGTTCTCTTGAAGCGTGTCTGGAGAAGGACCAGTTCTCTTAAAGAGTCTCTGGAAGGAAGACCAGTTCGCTTGAAGCGTTTCTGGAAGTGTGCCCAGAAAACACTAAGGTTATGAAAAAGAAGTGACTTTTATGCGGATTTTTACTTAGCGTTAACCGGTTTCATTCTTGCTGGAAGTTGCTCCTTTTCGCTCGTTTTAGGTACCTTGATAGTCACAAGGCGGTATCCAATAGTTCTTCACAAATTCTGTCCAGTTAGGGAGCTGGACGCCTCTGGACCTAAAAACTTTTCAGGTTTATGCGTGATTTGGGCAGAAATTTCAGAAACTCGCTGCCGAAAGACGGAAATCCTTCTGCAACTCGCTGTTCAGCAAGGAAGAAGCCCTCAATCTTCAGATTCTAACCCCCTTGCGCCGATGTAAACCTGCAATGCCGTCCCCAGCGGAATCACCAAGTTGTAGCACCCGCCGAGAGTGCTACGATGGGCTCGGAATGGTTTTTCGAGCCTTGGAATTTTGGGTCGTGTTGGATGGTAACGTGGGCTTAGATTTCCTGCATCCACATGGGGAAAAATGAGTTAGGATTCACGGTTTTAGATAAATCTGATGTATGGGCGTTTTCTTGCGGGTTCGGCAGCATAACGGCTAAGACGGGGCTTTTCGTACACGGATCAAGTCACAAATCCGGCAGCATAATGGCAATGTATTATGCTGGAATCCATGGATCCGCGTGCACCTGCCTTGCCAGGGCGTTAACTCAAACACGCACACACAAAAATAAAGAAAAACGGAGTCGCCACTGATCTTTAAAGCGAGATCAGCCCCTATTAAAAGAAATAAAGCACTAGTTGTACAGAGACCGGGCTCCAGCCTTCGAGTTGAAGCAAATATGAAGAAATCTGCCAACCCGAGGCGGTTTACACGGCGTGAAAGGGAGAAAATAAAAAAAGATTTAAGAGAACGGGAGAGATGGAAAAGGAAAAATGGGAAGAGAGTCTTGTTGCTTGGAGAGAGTGAAAACCAGGATGCCGGGGCGTTACTACAAACTCCCGTCTTCCCCTCTAGGATGCCTCTCTTCAAGTGTCCAAATGAGAGGGGGTGCTCTTCCTTTTATAGATGTAGGAGTGGGCTTTGGGCTCTCTTGAGGTTATGGACTTAGTCCATGGGCTTGGGCTTCTTTGAAGAGTTGGACTTGGTTCATAAGCTTGGCTTGGTGGGCTAGAGCTTGGCTAAGCCCATGGCTTTTGGGTGGGCCATTGTAGAGGCCCAAAATAGTAGAGGAGCATGCTTCTGAGGCTTAGTGGGCTGGAGCTTGGCTAAGCCTGTTTGTTTCGTCTGGTGGGCTGCTTTGTGGAGCCCGTTGAGGTGGCATGTAGGAGCTTCGCTCTTTGCAGGCCGGACCTGTTTTGTTGAAAAGCTTGCTTCGAGGTTTGGTGGAGCTTCGCTCCCGTGGGCTGAGTGCGGGAGGGCCCATTTAGCTTGCTTGAACTTCTTTTTTTTGTCTTGAATTTACTTGGGTTTGGAATTCATTTCAATTTATCCAACTTTGGGCCCAATGGTGGGGTGTCAACAGGCTATCAATTAAAACAGTATATACAACAATGTTTTGCAAAGGGGTGAAAATAGGGTTAGGTTGACCTGTGATCCGTCCCATCTTGCGCTGCCCTGATTTCATAAAGGGTTGGGGTAAGGATTTTGACCTGGCAGGGCAGATTGAGATTTTAGACTTATGTTTCAATTTCGAGGGGTGGGGGCGGATCAACCATGTCCCTACTCGCCCAGACCCACCTCATCTCGCTATATGTAAATTATTTTTTATAAATCATATAACTTATGCGAATATCGTTTTGTTAGATAAATATATTTAACTTTATGACTTGTTGATGTGAATATAATTTGTGTTGATCTATATTTAGCTTTATAACTTGTTTATATAGATAAATTTTTATTTCTTAGTCGTAGATATGTTGTTCAAGTTATCTCATTCATATGATTTGTTAATGAGTAAAATATATTAACTACGTTATTTATATCTTATAAGAATGAATATTATTATTTGCAATTTAACAATTTTAATTATAATTAAAATTTTACAACAATATCTTTTTTAATGTTGATATATATTTATCAAGGTTCAGTTGTAAGCGAAATTATTTAAATTTTTTTACAAATGCTTTGTTATGGCAATTGTATTTTACTCACTTAATAGTAAAATATTGAAGTATTTGACATTTAAATTTAGCATAGATATGAGTTTTTATTAATATGTATACAAAATTTTAAGCTTTGGCCTGATTTTTAAACTCAACCTGTTGTCCCAAAAGCAACCTAAAATTTGTTCTACAACTTGTTAAAAAAAGGTAAAAGTCAGACTGACCTTATCCTAACTCAATATAAAAAAATAGGGTCAAATAGTATTTTTTAAATGTAGGACATCATAACCTGCCTTGATTTTTTCAGCCTTAGTTTGGGAAGATCCCTTGATTTAACATTTCATAAAATAGTCTAATGGCTTATTTCCATTGTCAAAAATTGCAAATATTGAAACTGGTAGGAAGGGGAGATTGATCCCCTTGCTATTGGGCTGAGAAAATGTTGGTGGCAAGGATGGAAAGATGTTGGAAGAAGACCTCTATTATGGACTAGAGGAGAGACCCAACAAGCCAAGGGGCTAAACACATCTCTCATTAGTGCCCTAATTCAAGGGGTAATTTGGGAATGCATATTTTTACTTAATATTATACATCTTGCCGTTTACTGTCAGCCGTCAATATGGGTACGTAAACAATTTGGGTAAAATTATATGGGTTTATATGCAAATCATGAAAATATATGGATATATCTGCAATTTTAGTAAATTTTATGGGAAATAAGGTAATGGTAGAGCCTGCGCATGTAGATAAGTGAATTGTGCCCGGCTGGAAAGGATCACCTGGCTTATATAATAACACCCAATTATTTTTGTTGCCACTTGTAATCAATGGAGAAGTTTTTACGTTATGGTGGAGGAGAATCATTTTCAACGATTTTTTTCCATGCAATATACAGATCTTTGCAATGACTTCATTTCATTGCAAAAAATTATGTATTTGCAATTATGAGCAAGAAATTATTTGGTTGCTAATAACTTGTAATCAAGTCAATCAATTTGCTCCACTCTCTACTTTTTTACTATTTGCAACGATTTTATCATTGCTAAATGGATATATGTGGCATGATATCAATAACGAATGACAATTTAATTTTCTAACACCTGTTAAAAGAAAAGACTTAGACATAAGTCATTACCATAATTTCCTTGTAAAGACACACGATTACTACATAATAACGCTCATAACCAAGTAATAAATACAATTCTCCAATTTGCGTATTCAACATGAATTACTTAAAAAGTACAATCATTTACAGATTTGTTTTATTTAACAATCATAATAGTACATATAAGTTTTCTATAAAAAAATCTACAAATCTCCAAAAAAGGTAAAAATTGATACATATGTTAAATACACCTAGATTAATAGATTCGTGAAAAAATTTTCAAAAAAATTAAAAATATAGGTGTAATACACCCTTACACAGCCCCGTTAAAGCAATCAGTAACATGTCCTTTATAGTTTTGATGTGATTGGTCCTTTCTTACGAGTGTCTGGTATGCCTCCACATCCCAGTCCAAAATTGACCACCACCTATCACTTCACTTCAAATTGCAATACTAATTTTGTTTAGTACAATCAAATGGATATCATAAATCAAATAACGAACCAATCATCATGATGAGTGATCCTGTTAGCCGGGCTAAGTAAATGTCCCACTTAGCCCACCTTAAAAAACCTATTTACAATATTTTTTTTTTACTTTTTTTTTCGTGCACTTGTTTATGTAAGTGTATTTAACATATAGACTAAAATTTACCATTTTTGAATATGTTTATCTATTTTTTGAGATTTTTAAACATCCATATATGTATATGTATTTAAAATACCTTTATTTTTAAAAATCTAAAAAAATATATATAGACATATCCAAAAATAATAAAACTTGATTTATATATTAAATATACTTAGATAAACAAGTGTATGAAGAAAAAAAAGTTGTTTTAAATAGAATTTTTAAGATGGGCTAAGTAAGGCATTTACTTAGCCTAGGCTAATGGGATCACTCCTCATGATGATTGGTTCGTTATTTTATTTATGATATCCATTTGATTGTACTAAAAAAAATTGGTATTGCAATTTGAAGTGAAGAGATAAGTTGTGGTCAATTTTAGACTGGGATTTGGAGGCATACCAAGCACTCCTGAGAAAGGACCAATCACATCAAAACTGTGAAGGACATATGTTATTGATTGTTTTAATGGGGCTGCGATCGTATGCAAGGGTGTACTACACTTTTTTTTTATTAATTTTTTTTAAAATTTTTTTTATGAAGCTGTTAATTTAGGTGTATTTAACATATGTATCAATTTTTACCATTTTTAGAGACTTTTACACTACCAGTCGACATACAGAACTGTTTCATATCATCTCAGACTTTCAGTGACCATGATATTTGAATGTTGACGTCTCATTTTCCAACAAAACAGAAACATCTATTTTGTCAAATTTGTCAAGAGTTTGCACGAAGCACTAAGTGATTTCAAACCATTTTATACATCAACCTAGCATTGTTAACAGTCATACAGAAGCTTAGACTCATCTGAACATCCCCTGCAGACCCAATACTTACCTGCAGTACCAGACACGTCATAACATTTAATCTTTTTTTGGATCCATTCATTCACTAAAAATGGCCTAGTTGCATGAATCATTATGCCTGAGAGGAAGTTTGCATCTGCACATAGCAAGCGCTATTCATTGATGATATTTACATGACATTATACCAATTGCAATTAAAGAAGCTGTGGATATGCATTGTGGCCCATTTACTAATGGAACAGCTTAAGAAAGAAGCAGTGAAGAAGAAGAGGAAGTTATGAATTCTAATTCAATTCAGACATACAGATTATGCAATGTGCTTGGAAAAAAAGTTTACAGAATCTTGTAATGCTTGGAATCTTTTGGGTGTCACCTTCTGTTGTCTCCAGTGGATCCCAATGCTCAATTGAAACAACAGGGTTGCAACGTTCCTGCAAAGACAAAACAAGCAGCATGTATCAGTGTCTTTCCTGATTATCTATGAAATGCACATGAAACAGCAGCAGCAGTAGTGATTGTGTCAGCACAACATAATGCATGCGTTGTATTTAAGCTTGAAGCTCTAAGAAATTTCAGAATATAGTGCTGAATTTCAATTGAAATCCAAACCCATCAAACCATACTAAGTTGGAAAGAAATGCAAAGCAGACCCAATCATGGGTAACAAACATAACAGAATTGATGGCATCAACATGGTGGCACCTCACTATACGAACTGTATTTTTAAACCGCTCTGCAATACAAATTTTTCGTGCGACTAAACCCCAACAATACAACAGCTCAAGTTTTGCCCAATGGGTAGCGTGTCAGGGCCACCATATAGGATCTGTGATTTCTATAGTTTCAGAACTCTAATGACAGGTTTAGGGCATATGAGAAGGCAAAGTATATATTTTATAAACTTTAAAAATTGTCAATTTGGAGAATTTGAGCAATTAATCTGCAAATCCTCCAAATTCTATCCTTACTTAATTTGCTAATCTAGGGTGTGTTTGGCAATTTGCAAGTTAAAACTTTTCAATCTAAAAATTTTTCACTCTCCATAATTACTATATTTTTCAATTATTTTTTGCACATCTTTCTATAAGACAACCCTACTTTTCAATCATTTTTACATAACTACCAATACAACTAACCTATTTATTTCAAATTTATTCTCTTTACTCCTCATAATTAACTCTACAATATCACATCATTTTCTACTAATTTAACAACTTTTATACAAAAAACTTTTCATCAAAAGCTTTACAACTTCCCGAACACACCCCTGGTAAAGTTGATTTTGCACTTTATATTTAACATCATCTCGAGAAATAGTGGATAAATACGTTTGAGGAAATTCCTTGATCCACTGTTTGTAAAATAGTCCAACAGTTTCAACGGTGTTTATTTCACTGCTGGATGCCAAATTGCCAACTACAGTTGTGCTACAAGTCTACCTGACAGGGGAAAAAAAAAAAAGAGAACAAAATTCAATTATGTGAACAATATTACAGACTATGTGGTACCATTCTAGAAAAAACAACCTAAACAAAATGGCTTACACAAGAACACATGGACTACTTTAGCACATCCATAGGCAGCGAAGAAAATACACCTTGTGCAATATTAAGTCAGAAGCGATCAACAATCTTCCAGCCCTCTTAACATCCAATCAGTGACAGCACTAACTGTCAATTCGGAGTTAGTATACTCAACAAAATATCTATCTTAGCTCCTTACACAAAAACCTTGGGAGAATTTGGAAGCCTCGAGGGCACAAAAACCAGTAAAAACATTCTCTATCAAGCACAACATGGGTTGATGTTAACTTAGTACTCAACAAACCAACTATAGCCATAAAACCATAGTTTTAATTCTTATGCAAGAACTTCCTCAAAAGATGAAAATGCTCTTTACTATCATCCTTCGCAAGCAAATCCACTACCATCTTCATAGTGGATGCATCCAGAGGAAAATCTCTCTTCTCCATTTCATCCATAAGATGGATTGCCTCAAGGATCTCCCTCTTTTGCAAGTACCCACGGGTCAATATGTTGTAGATATCACTTCTTGGCTTGAACCCACCATGTTCCATCTGCAAGAACAATTGTTTAGCTTCATTTAAATGCTCCGCTCTGCAAAGCCCATTTATCAGCATGTTGAACATTTTAAAATTAGGCTCCAAGCCCCACCTGGATGGGAGGGAATAAAATAGTTCCTTTGCAACGTTCAGTTCCCCAGCTTTACACAACCCATCTATAAGGATGCCAAAGTGTACAACATTTACTGTACCCTCAATATTTTTGATCTCCTCCAACAATTGCAATGCCTCGCCAAGATATTTGTTTTTGCATAGGCCATCCATTAAGATGCCATATGTAACATTATTAGCACTTAGTCCATGTGCTTGCATCTCATTGAAAAGTTCCAGTGCAGTTTTAACACTCCCCACAGCACAGAAGCCACTAATAAGAGTGCTGTACGTAACAACATCTGGCTTCAATCCTCTGCAAGTCAGTTCATGAAAAAGCACCAAAGCTTCTTCCATCTTATGCTTCTTACAATATCCATTGATTAATGTATTGTAAGTCACAACATTTGGCTCATGGCCCCTGTCCATCATGGATTCTAATAAATGTACTGCAGCATCTATTTCTCCTACCAAACAATATCCATCTATCAATGCATTGAATGTGACCACATTAGGCTTTAGACCTCTCTCGATCATCAATTTTAATAGCTGTTGAGCTTCCATAATCCTTCCTTCTTTGCAAAAGGCATTCAGCAATACACTGAAGGTTATTACATCCGGCAAGCATCCTTCGTAGAGCATTTGTTGTAATAGATTCATTGCTTCTTTCCATTGCCCCAAACTAGACATGCCATCAAGTAGAGCATTATAGGTAACGACATTTGGAAAGATTCCTAGATCCACCATTTGGTAAAAAAGTCTAATGGCTTCTTTCCACTGTCCAAAATGGCAAAGTCCATAGATTAATGAATTGTAACTAACAACATCTGCAGAAACCCCTTTCTTATGCATTTCCAAGAAAATGTGAGCAGCCGCATTTACCAGCCCATCATTGCAAAGACCATGAATAATTGTGTTGTACACGACAACACCAGGTGTACAACTTCCACCGAGCTTCTCCATTTTCTGAAGCAACTGAAGTGCTTGACTGCTATTTTTTGCCTTGCAAAGCCCATTAACAAGAGTCCCAAGCGCCACAACATTACAAGGGCACCCAGTCTCCACCATCTTTGCAAGGAATGTGCCAGCTTCTTCGAGCTTTGATTCCATACAAAATCCATTCAGAAGAGTGGCTAGGGTCACGACATCTGGCCGAATACCATTTTTATGGAAGCTCCCAAAAATAGACATAGCACAGCGGATGTGCCGCAAGCGGCAGTAGGAATTGATTAGGATATTGAGCGTACAAATAGAAGATGTAATGCTCAGTGAATTCATTTTCCTGTACATAGAAATTACAACCGAATGGTGTCCCATTCTCGCAAGAGTAGACAAATGGCCATTAAGGGTGCGAATGGAAGGCCGACGGCGACTATGGACCATACTATCAAATAGGTTCAATGCATCGTCTGAGTTTAATGTATCCGCATCTGCACTGCCTACTTTTGCCGCTGCGTCCTGGAGACGGTTGAGCGGATGAACGATGTGGGCATGATGTCGTGAAGGTGGAATATTGTTTTCGTCTTCTGGTGGGGTTGCAATTGTAGTAAAATGGGTATGACTGGTAATAGGAATAGTAATGGGGGGAGGAATTTGAAAAGAAAATTGAGAGATTGGAAATGACGGAGGAGGAGGAAGCATAGATCTACCCTTTGCAGTTGCGAATCTACCTGCCGATGCTGCCGACATCTAATTCAGGAGCAAAAATGACACGCAAGAGAATTTTTTACTTTGGATGGCTGTCAATTGGCAATAGCAGCCTTGAGCAACATCATCGTCGTCGTTGCCATCGGAGTTGTTCCAAGCCGGTCTATCCTTGAATTTCTTTTTCTTTTCGCAAATCGCCGGGGTTGTTCGAAGCAATCCAGCTTTTATCCAAGAGTGGAGGTGACGGGAAGTGGGATGGGAGCATGAGATAAACTTCGATCAGGCTTCCTTCTTTTTTTCCCCCGAAAAGATAAAACTTTTCTATAATTATTTTATTTTTAATTAATTATTCATATTTTTTATGCAACATTATCCGACTTTTTAATCATTTATGCACAATTATATATGCACTTAATCTATATATTTTAAACGTATTTTTTGTATTCCTTATTATTACTTCATTTATATTACATTATTTTTATTTTAAAAACATATTTGCCTAAACTTTTTTTATTTAAAAATTTCTTCGCTTTCCAAATACATTACTTACCAGCAGTCAAACAATAACTTTTTATGTGTTGTTTTTATACATAAGCCATCATGGCTAGCGGCACGGGAGGCCCCGTACATCCAACCAAAAAAATTATTTTTAAAATTTTTGATTTTTTTTATAAGCATGTACAACTAAGTGTATTTAACTTATTTTCATAAAAAAAAAGTATATTTAACTTATAAACTAATTCTTACCATTTTTAGATGCTTTTAAATATTTTGTATATTTAAACACAGTGACATTTTTTGTAATTTTTGAGTCAAAAAATTACGAAAATATCATTGTATTTAAAAATAAAAATACAGATCTAAAAATGGTAAAAATTGGTTTATGAGTACCTAGCTTAACATGTTTATAAAAAAATAAAAAATGAGTTTTTTTTGCCTCTTTATACATATGTGGCTCACTTAGATTTGTTACTTCTTACAATTGTAAAAATTTACCTCTCTTTTATTTTGGTTTTAAAAAATAAAAAAAGACGTGAATATAATATCTTGGGAGGCCACGAAGAATGCTTGTGGATATTATATGGTTCATCCAAATCGCACTTGCAATATGAATAATGGAGCCGCATGGGGTAATGCCCTTTATACTTTTCTAGTTTAGAAGTCGCACGATTCTATACCACTGTCCCTAGATGGTGCCATGCACAAATTTTTAAAAAAATTTTATACTGGTTTGTTTGGGATTGACAAAAGAAATCTCAATGTAAATTTTTTCAATCTAAAATATTTCACTCTCATAATTATTCTATTCTTTAATTATTTTTCATATTTTTCTATACAATTGTCATACTTTTCAATCATTTCTATACAGTTATTCATATGACTAATATGTTTATGAAGTATATATATATACATCATGATGTATTTTATATTAAAATACAACATTTATTATTTATTTATTTTATTTATATTTTTATTTAATTTTTCTTCCTAAACATGTTTCTTGAGTATATTTAATCTATATACCAAGGTATGCTATTTTTAGAACACTTGTGAAAATTTATTTTTTAATTTTAAAATAAAGGTTTTTAAGAGGTGAAAAAGAACTTAAATGCCCCTAAAATTGTTGATTTTTTAAAATAAAATAGATATGTAAATGTATTTTAAAATGGCAAAGTTTGGTATTAAGTATACTTAGGAAAACATGTTTATGAAGAAAAAATTAAATAAAAATAAAATAAAAATAAAATAAAATAAAATAAATGAATGTTGTGTATTAACTTAAAATACGTTATGATGTATATAATCATGCTCCCATATCTATTTTAATTTTATTTTATTTATTCATTATCATTATCTTTATTATATCATATTATTTTCTTTCTTGTTCAAAAACTTTTTATGCGGAAAACTTTTCATCCAAAAATCTTACAACTTCCCGAACTCGTCCCTAGGAATTTTTTTGAGAAGTTGACAATTTTACAAATTTATTTGGTATTACATTTTTTTAAATGGATAAGATAATTATTGGTGCATGCACTAAATTTCACAACGAAAGATCTAAATGGGGCATGTATATGCATGATTTAAAATATTTTTGGGCCATTGCACAATTTGCGTTAATTTCATTGGTCTCCTACTCTTACATGAAGGTTTTAAAATTGATGGTCAATCCTAGATTTTTTGCAATTTGTTCCCTTTAATTTAGCATATTTGTTTTATAGTCCAGGAGTTTCACGTATTTGCTTTTTAGGCCAGTGTGAGTTCGCCCTTTTGCATTTTACATCTTATCATTAAAACTCTACATTAACTGCATATATAAGTTGGCTAATGAACATGAGTTGACTAACCTTACCATTTACTATATACATGAGTCGACTCATGAATATAAGTTGAACACGAGTTGAAGAGCCTTATTGTTTACTATATATACAAGTCAACTCATACTTATGAGTCGACTCAAAAATATGAGAACAAGTATCAACTCATGTTCGTGAGTTGACTCATGAGCATGAGTCGACTTACATATGCGGTTAATGGCAAAGATTAAAATGCAAATAGGGCAAACTTATAGGATCTAAAAAGCAAATACATAAAACTCGTGGGCTAGAAAGCAAATACGCTATGTTAGAGAGACTAAAATGCAAAAATCTCGGTCAATCCCATATATCCGCCTATATTGCTTCTAAATAATATTTTTATTTTAATTTTTTTTTATAAACATACAAACCCTGTTTAGATCTTCATTCCCGTGAAGTCTGACAATTTTTAAAATCTATATGGTATTGTTCTCATTTTTAAAAATAAAAGGGTATGACAACATGTATTTGCCTTTTCAATCTAAAAAATGAAAGTCAAAAATCGAATAAATTTTAAAAAATGTACCAAATACTGAAGATCCTGGAGAACATATTTTAATTTAATTTATTTTTCGCCGCCTTAGCATAAGATGGCCAGTGTAATTATCAAGGGCTGCAATCCGGTGTGACCACCAATTTTGCACAACCGTAGGACACTGATATAAATTTAAAATATTCAAAGGGTGCCTTTGGGAATCAACAAAATAAAAAAAATTTCCAAAAAATTATTTCTCTCTAACTTTATTATATTTTTCAATCATTTTTTGGATTTTTTCTACACCACTGTCATATTTTTAATTTTTTTACATATTTTTTATATAATTACTTTATCTTTTTAATTTTTTTTTTATGAACAGACTTAACCCTATCCCGATCCCCTTCCGATTTGAAAGGGGACTGGGATTGAGAACTCCGAGATTTCATTAGCAAAAAACTTGTCTGTACAAATTTTCTCCAAAAGGAATGAGGGGGGTTTCCCCACCAACATTGGTGTTCCAAATTCGACATAGACATAAAATTAGCTAAGGCGTGGGCAACCGCGTTTTCCTGCCTTAAAACATGATGGATCGAGAAATGGGAAGCCGAGGAAAGTAAGGCTTTAATTTCGTTTATGAGGATCCCCGCCGGTGCACAGATTGGACCGTCGTCTGCTAAAAAGTTACACAGAAGTAAGGAGTCGGTCTCCATCATGATGTTTCCACGCAAGAGATTGACAGCCTACCTGGCCCCCAATAGAAATGCTTTAGCTTCCATAAGAAGGGGCTCCATGGTGCCCCCCAGCCTCCATCCCTGAGCAGCAAAAAAGCCTCCCCTATAATCCCTAATGACCGCAGCAAATCTGATAGAAACCATATCCCTGCATTTTCGAGTATCAACATTGATCTTAAAAGTCCCATGAGGCGGTTTGGTCCATTTGGGAACCAACATTCAGTTTAAGTAGCCCCCCATCATGAGGGATTTAGCTCTTCTGTGGTCCTTGTAGAACTCCTCACACCATTAGGGTATATCCGTAAAGGCTGGACGTATGCCCCCCTCCCTAAAGGAATTCCGCAGATACCAAATCCTCCAGCAGCACAGGATGAAAACTGCAAGGTCATATGACCTATTTTTATGAGTATACATTCTCAAAATATCCTGAACTGACGCTGCCCGTGGGGTACAACATCTTGGTCGCCAGCACGATCCACTTGTATGCTCACATCTCAAGAACAGATGGTTGACATCCTCAGCCTCAGACCTGCAAAACAAACATTGAGGCTCCACAGTAATGCCCCTATCAATCAAATTCTGCAACGTGGGCAAAGCATTCCTAAGGAGGCACCACCCAAAGATTTTCACTTTGCTTGGAAGCCCAGTTCTCCATATGGCTTGATAAATAGCTACGTCATGAGATTCCCCGTCCACGGAGCATAGCTTTTAATTTTATTATCTTTACTCTATATCATTATTTTTATTATATTATATCACTTTTTCCTATTTTGAAAATTTTTCAATCAAGAGAACGTTCGGCTATATTAAAAGCTTTTTAAATCTAAAATTTTTCTCTACAATTAGTCTATTTTAAGTTATTTTGCGCAATTTTCTATATAATTAATTTATTTTTCAATTATTTTTACACAACTACCTATATATCTAAGTGACTAATTTATTTATTTTAATTTTATTCTCTTCAATTCTCATTATTACTTCTATCATATCACATCATTTTTTCTAATTTTAAAACTTTTTTATTAATTTTTTTATCCAAAAGGGTGAATTTTATAAGGTAAACTATAGAAAATTTAAATGGTTCCCGTACATTTATTAAAAGTAAAAATAAATACTAAATATAAAAAAATCTTAAATTTCATATGGAGATTTAAGCATGTGGAGATTTAGGCGAGACCCATGAATTTTTAAAAATCACAAATAATAAATAATTATTAGGTGGCGCGTATTACATGGGACCGCTGCAATGAGTAGAACATGCCTTGTATCACAATCAGTTGAGACGAAATGAAATTGTTCAGATGATGTTGCATATAAAGTGAATAAAATTAACTCAAATACAAGATGATTATTGAAAAGCTTGGTAATAATAAGAAAAAATAAGATTGTCATGCAAATTATATATCAAATCAACCTTGGCAAATCAATTCTCCATGGGACCAATTGTGTTATGAGTGGACTAAGGAGTAGTGCTTCATGCTTTTGAGTACATGGAAATTGTTGACAGTAACCATATTGAACTGTGTTTGGTGTGTTTTGTATTATACGTATTTTAGTTATTTGAGTTTGGAATTGCTTGTTGATTTTACATAAGAGCCCACAAGAGTTCTATTTATAAGTGTACTCGTTAGGGATTCAGTAGAACCTTAAGAGTGGTGTCGTGGGGACGTAAGATGAGGTTATCAAATTATTTTTATTTAGGATATGTGTGAGGCATCTAGAGAATATGTATGGGGTATTCTTATGTGTATCTCTATAACTTGTTTATCATAATGGACCATTATTTCTCTCTTGTGGGCTTTCTCTTCTTTATTCGAAGGATTTTCTACGAAAATCTTAATGCTTCTTGTGTTAGATCTGCTATTGTTTCTTTGATCTTTTTTATTTTGTTTGTGCTTCTATTGTGATCCATATCAATCTAAATTGTATCTCCTAACAAACAATATCAGAGTTGCAGGTATATTTCTCTACTGTACATGTGCCATGACATGTGTACAATGATAATTGACTAACAAATAAATGTAGTAATGCACAGACCAATTATAATATTACTAATAACAGCCCCTAAAACGTCTCTCTTAAAATTAAGTAGCAGTAACCTAAAATATCTTCTAAAAATAAAAAGCATTAACTACATTACGGAAATGTTTTCTTCGAAAACAAAAATGCTACACAACTATATATAGGAGATCATTTCTCCCACCTAAAGGGGGCACTCTATGGGGACTAGACTCACACTCATTCTACACCTCTCATTCACCTATCTAATTTTCCTCAAAACTTCAACCCCTTTGAAGAAACCTTTTAAGTTCATCTCACTTCTCTTTTTGATTCATCTCATCCTCTGAGAAATTTGTCCTGCACCCTCTACAAGTTACTCATATGTAGTGGGTTTTTTCCAAACCCTCTAAGAACCCATTTATACATTAATGAATCTTCGCACACTCTCTAAGAACCTTCCTAGACCCTTTAGGAACCTAATTAAACCCTCTGGAATCCTTCTACACCTTCTGTCAGAACTTTACTGAGCCTGACTCAACCCTTTAACAGACTCTCTGTAAGATTTGCCCTCCTACATTTGGTGCTGTCAATGGGAACAATATCATTCTCTTGTTTTTTCACACCCTTAGTTTCTTTCTGACAAGTCTCTGAAATGGCAATTCCTCCTTGTAACTCTCCACTCCGTGAGGGTCTATGTGGAATTCTAGGTCATAGTCAAGATGCTCTCATCTCATATAGAAAATTCAAAATACTCGTGGAACATTCTTTCGATTTTGGACACATGCCTCCTTTGGAAGTCATCATCCGAAACAATGGTTACAGAGATAATAATGTAAGTGCTCTTATATGGGTAATGCTTCTTTTGAAAGACATTACTTGATTATATTATTCAAGTATTGAATGACACTGAAATTAAATTTTCTACGTTAAAAAAAATCTACTTAAGTTATTATTGGCTTCAAAGAAACTTTGTTTTATTCTCAATTTCATGTTATTATTGTCTACACTAACATATGTCTTCAAAATTTGCTTCAAAGGCAAAATACTTCTGGTTTCTATTTGAAATGGGCAATAAATTTATCGAAATTCTAAATTAGCCTCTGCAAACCATAAAAGGCTAAGTTCTTGATTTATATTTTAGTAGATTTTACCAAAAATAGAAACCCAACAAACAACAAAAACTCTTCTACTTACAATTTTCATATGGAAGCTTTCCAAATACAATCCTTGAATACTTTCAGGTAAAAGATGTGATTGTATCTTTTGATTCTAATTTGGTTGTCAATCAAATGTTAGGTTCTTATAATGTCAAAGACAAGGATATGATTAACTACTTAGTCCTTTTGCAAACTTCTAACTTCTCAACTTCTATTTTTCATTAGTCAAAAATCTTAAGAATAGAAAACATTGAGGATGATACCTCCACCGAACTGGCATTTAGCCTCTATTCTAATGAGGTAATACCCATTTGTTGATTATCACGACCTAGTCCTACTCCTATACGAATATAAACTATCATTAAAATTAAAAAATTGTAGTACCCCTTTGGTATGTTCTTTTTGTACACATTGTCTTACCCTCTAACTCAATCCAAGACAAAAAAAAAATTACTCAATTGAGCACAAAAAATTACATTCTAGCAAAGACGCCTCTATCAAATATCTTTATCATAGATTCAGAAAAATGTAAAACACTATGTCTAAACTTATGTCGAAAGTACGCTAATGTCTTCCAAACCCCCTCTGTCCCATTAAACCCTATTCATGAGGCCTAACCATTCCAACAAATGGGGCATGCACATAGAAAAACTATAGGTGGAACTCCCTTCAAATTATTATTTACAATTGAAACTATCATACCATTGAAGTCACAAATGAAAATTTTAGAATCACTCATATAAGTGAGAAAAACATTCAAAAAATCTATTTAGAATTTTTAAATTTCAGTGATGAACTCAGAGACACAATAGACAAAGAATGTTATTATATCAACATCGGTTAACAAATAATTTTAACAAAAAAGTCAAACCACGTCACTTTTCAATTGGTGACTAAGTTTTAACTAAAGAAAATTTTTCCACAAATATCACACCACACAAATTTTCACCAAATTGGGATGGACCATTTCAAATTACTTGATCCTGTAATAACGGAACATACAAATTAGAAATGCTAGATGATATAAAATTACCACGAACATGGAATATATAATATTTATGCAAATTTTACGTTTAAAAGGCCCCCTTTATGGCCTCTATAAACGGTCTGTCCGTGGTGACCTCTAAAAGGCTCCCTCTATGACATTTCCAAAATTCAAATGGTCCCTCATGGTGAACTCTAAAAGGCCCCTCTAGGGCCACAAAACAAAAGAACACTCTCAGTCCAACAAAGGCCCATTTATGGCCACAAAATAAAGGAATACTCTTATTCCAACAAAGGCCTATCTATGGCCACAAAACAAAGGGACACTCTCAGTCCAACAAAGGCATCATTGCAACCACAAAACAAGAGGACCCTATGAGTCAAACAAAGGCCCCTTTGAGGTCACCAAACAAAAGGACGCTCTGAATCCAATAAAGGCCCCTTTGAGGTTACCAAACAAAAGGACCCTTTGAATCCAACAAAGGACCATTTGCAGCAACAAAACAAAGGGATACTTTGAGTCCACAAAAGTCCTCTCAACAACCACCAACAAAAAAAACCACCATATTAATCATCAAAGGCCCTCCTATGACAACTAAAACAAAGGAACCCTATGAGTTTAATAAAGGCTCCTTTAGCTACTAATCAAATGGACCCTTTATGTCATTCATTCATAACAACCAATGGAATGCCCCTCTTTGTGGTGCCCCGTAACCTCTTTTGATTACCAAAACAAGACCAACAAAAAGTTATTCACATAAACACAAATACTTCAAATTTACATTGCATTCGAACCCAAAATACACTAGTTCATATAACTTACAAAGTTTACATACACACTCTCTCTAAAAAAAAATCTAATCTTTCTTTTCTGATTTCTCATCTTTGCTTTCAATTGCATCTTTGTCACTTGACTCCTCTGCTAATACTTTCATATCAAAATCGAAATCTATTTCCAGCACACGGGTAGCACACGCAACATAACCTCTATAGAAAGTCTTCTTCACCACGTCTGTCTTATCAGCCACTAATTCTCCTACTAATGTTCTCTGAAGTAATATTTTTTAGTTCACTTCTCATCACAACCAAATCTGCATATGCTCCATCTAATTTCACTTAGGTTGACTTGATTTTTATATCCCCATCCTTCATAACTTCCTTATCTTTCTTTAGTATGTTCGATTCGGCACACATTTCATAATTCAACTCCAGAAAGACTCCATTGTTTCATTCTTTTTCTTTTCTCTCTTCAACAAAATGATAGGCCCCCTTTAAAATTTTAAAACATACACAAATACTATCTGCAACAAAATCTTTAAAAATATAGCAAGACGACATGTATAATTTTAGCATCTTAGGAATCACACCAAAGGGTTGCGCCTCTAATATAACTGCAACAGTAGCACTCTTACCATCAGACACCTTCCGCAAAGCCCCACATTCTACTCTTAATCTCTTCGTAGACCCTTCAACAATCTCCTTTCCTTTATCAATCACTACCTCCTCTATGAAATCAATAATACCCCCTGCATCTTTCCTCTCAACCCTCTTCCTACTTTGTGATAACTCGCGAAAATGCGAGTTATCATGACCCATTTCAGACTATTTTTACGTGTTAGTCAAAGAGAATATGATTAATTCGCATCCATTTAGTTTAGTTTTTACTCGCTTTGCATTTTAGGAGCATTAGATAGTTTTTATACATTTCTAGTATTAAATATGCAGTTTTAGTTCATTTGTTTAGTTTCAGTCATTTTTGCAACACCCTACGTGCCTTAGCCAGAAGTTTCAACACCTCACATAGCAAAATGCTTCCAGTGAGTTGGCGCTCAGGTGGTGGCTTGGGGCGTTTAGGCCCCACTTCACCAGCATATAGAGGCAGTCTGGAAAGTTTCTAAGTCACAAAGCTTCCAGAGACTAGGAGCCACTTCATTAGTATGCAGAAGCATTCCGAAGAGTTTCTAAGTTACACAACATCCAAGGAGTTGGTGCCCAGGTGCTAGCCAGGGGCGCTTAGGCGCCACGGTGAATCCGTGTACCTGTGTTTCTGCACGTGTGCCTTATGGATTAAGTGACTTAAATAGAAACTTAGGGATTCATGCATGAGAGAGAGAGCCAACAAAGCAGCCGCACAGAGAAGAAAAATGATTCATTTCCAGCACAAGCTAGAGAGAAGATTCGATCTCATTGGTGGAAGCTTCCAAGATTTAGTTTTCTCTTTCTCATTCTATTTCCTTTTCTCTATTTTTCTTGGAATACTTTCATTATGGATGTAATGGATGTTAATGTCATATCTTTGAGCTAAACTTCCATAAATGAAAAGTTAGAATGAATTAATATCTAACTATAATGTTTTGATTCTTAAGATTCAGAAATGAATATTTGATGTCTATATGATAGTACTATGTGGATTTATCGTTGCATATATTGTCTAATGTCTTTTACAAGATTAGCTACCTTATAAGATGATTTAATTGCATGATTTATCTTTAGAAAAGAAAAATCTCTGCTAGATCCATATGTAGGGTATAGATTTCTTCTTTTGTTAAGGGGAGTTGTTTAATGGATATGAATATACGGTTAAACCTTATGTAGTCAGGAATAAGTTATGTATCTATTAATTCCATTTAATTTAATTACATGAGAATATAACGATTGAATGTTGTGTAACTAGCTTTATATATGTTAGAAGATATATATAAAGATTATTGAACTTGGATTCGTAAATTCCTGCACAATCTAATGAAACGGAACCAACATAATATAGTTTAGATTCAAGGATTCCCGACTATCTCATCTACCATCCCCAATTGATAATTTCCTTTTAGTATTCTTGCTATTCGGTTAACTCTTCTCTATTTCTATTATACAATTGATATTTCTATCTTTAATTATAAAATTCCTTTTCTACTCACTGAAAGCAACTAAACTAATTAATAATCTTAGTCAGACCATATCCTCGTGGGAACGATACTTAACTCACTATTTATTACTTGATCGACACGTATACTTGCGTTGAAACAAGCATTTTAATTAGACATATACGCAGCTCGTCACTCTGGTACAACCATGACAGAAGTCTTCTTTCCTTCAGATGCCTTTGGCAACAACCCCTTCTTCAACTTTGCTTTCTTCACTATTTCCTTTGCAACACCCTTTCCTTTACTGGGAATAACCACCTTGCTCTACCTTTCTCTTCTCAATCTTCTTTCTACCCCTTGAGGTAACTTCGCTAGCCACCGCCTCAACGAGGCCACCTTTTCTACTCTTTATAGAAATCATACCACCTTTAATACTTCCCTCCTCCATGCATCTATATCTGCTCCTTAGCCATTTCTTTTAATCTCTTAATAACAACCACATCCTCCAATAGTAATAGATATTTTTTCACTTCCTAAATTATAATTTGACTCCTCTAGGATCCCCAGTAATCCTCTTTCAAACTAAGTAAAATGAATCCTTACCAACCACTTTTGGCATATCATCCACATGAATAAAATAACAAAATTTCGTACCTTTACTAATACAGTGAATGCACAAAAGACCTACCAATTCATTTTTGTCCCCACAAGTCTACTCAAATATTTGAACACAAAAAACTAGTTCCATGAATTCAAGGACAACTCTACGAGACAGATATTATACATGTTCATAACATCTTGTACCCACGTAAAAAAGGAATCGACCTACCTACTAAAGACATATTCTCAAAAATAACCAAATGACCTCGCATATACCTTTTTGACTAATCCATCAAAGAAGGCAACACCACTTCTATATCTTCTAGAAATTCCTACACTTGTCACAACCTTCCCTTGTGGAATGTAGCCACCGAATCCGATTATCGCTTCTCAATATCTTAATCACTACCTCTACAATTTTGTGGACGCATTATACTAGTAACTTCCATGATTTACATAACAAAAACAAAGCAAGAGACAAGAACTACCACGAAAAATCAAGCAGAGGGACAAACAACAAGAAACACAGAACTCACAAAAATATGCCAATAGAACACTAGACAATACATATATACCTAGACTTATCATTATAATAAGAGCCATTGGGCCTCGTGACTTACATAAAATAATCAAACATTAAAATTTGAAAATGAAAAATTCAATTCAAAAAATTAAAAATATTCCTCAACCACCGCCCCTCTCCTATTGATAACTC
Organism: Annona squamosa; assembly: GCA_035584095.1. Lineage (NCBI taxonomy): Eukaryota > Viridiplantae > Streptophyta > Magnoliopsida > Magnoliales > Annonaceae > Annona > Annona squamosa. Next base: position 47,124,792 of record JAXCLR010000105.1, read on the forward strand.
CAGAGAGGGACTTGTGTAGGGACACTTTCCCACTGTACATGTGCCATGACATATGTACTATAATAATTGACTCATGAATAAACGCAATAATGTACAAATTAATTATAATATTACTAATAACAATCCCTAAAACGTCTCCTAAAATTAAGGAGCAATAACCTAAAATGTCTTTTAAAAATAAGGAGCATTAACTATACTACAGAAATGTTTTCTTTCAAAACGAAAATGCTACACAACTATATATAGGAGATTATTTCTGACACCAAAAGGGAGCTCTATGGAGACCAGACTCTCACTCGTACTACATCTCTCATTTATCTATCTAATTTTCCTCAACACTTCAACCCCTTTGACGAAACCCTCTGAGGTTCATCTCACATCTTCCTTTGATTAGTCTCACCCCCTGGGGTCTGTCTTGGACCCTTTGAAACTCACTTGTACTTATTGAGTTTCTTTCCAAATCCTATGGAAACTCATTTATACCCTTTGTGAGTCGTCCCGCACCCTCTACAAACCTTCCCAAATTGTTTGGAAACTTATTTAAACCCTTTTGAACCCTTCTAGATCCTCTATCAAAACTCTATTGAGCTCGACTCAACCTTCTAACAGACCTTTTATAATATCAGCCATCTTATAAGAGACATGATTCTACATATGTGTTTCAAGATTAGATTTTTATGTTAAATTTGGCATGTTGGTGCTATGATTTGAAGCCAAATCAAATCTGCAATGTTGAGGACAAAGATCTTGGAATAGCAGCCTGGTCATGGAAGTGAGAATAGGCAACATGGCAAAAACTGAGATGGATTTTTCCTTTTTTCTGCAACAGCAAATCACCAAATAAGATGAAAGGTAGAGCAGGTGGGAGACATGTATGGTGATGGCATGGTGCTGAGCGGTCAATGAAGGCAACTTGTAAGAGGCAAGAGGGCTATGTGAAGAGGTTGCTTGTTGAATTGGCTAAGTCATATTTGTAATCTTACCAAAAGTGCATAAATCATAGATTGTAGTATATAAATTATTGATCCACAGAGAATTCGGGACTATAAATTTTGCTTTTAAACTCTTTCGTGTCAAATATAGAGAGAATATAGTAAATAAAATAGAAAAGTGGGAAGAGAATATTGTCGGTCTTGAGTTTATGGAAAAATCCAAGAGGAGAGGGGTGAATTGGGTTCTTAAAAAAATTCTTTGGTAAATCAAAACTTAAACCCTTTAGAGTTTTAATCCCTTAGATTGTAATAAATAGAAAGTAATAAGATAATGAAAGTAATAAAGAAAAACAGTAGACAAGATTTATAGTGGTTCGGGCAACCTTTCCCTACTCCACTCTTCCAAGCTCACATAGCCTTGTGACTTGGGTTACACTATGTATTCCGCGAATACAACTAGAGTCTCCGCTCTCTTCTAGATTCTAGTTCTAGGGGGCATATACAACCAGAGCCTTTGCTCTCTTCTAGATTCTAGTTCTAGGGGGCATATACAATCAACACAAGTAGGTGATGAGTTTCACTCTAATCACAACTCTACTTGCAATGTCTTGGTTTGAACCACCAAACTCAAACTAAGCACTAAAAACAAACAATAATGTGAAAATAAAGGAAATCTACACTTTACTGAGTTGTGTAGCAAGTTTCATCTTGAGGAAGAATTTGTAGGAGCACTCAATTGAATTTCATTGGAGCAAACCGCAACTTTGAAGCTTATTTTTCCTTTGAAGGTGTATAGATCACTCAATTGTAGAGAAAAGCAAATAAAAGCTCTTAGTAGCACTTTTTTCCTCTCTTTAGGCTCTATATTGTGTGTATCCACGTTTGCTTGAGTGTCTATATATAGAGGAGGGAAGATTTTGAACGTTATAGAGTTGGTTGGCGCGTAATAAATGTCCAATGTTCAAAAATTCGAACGTTACATCTCTAAGTCGTAGGTGGAGTCGACTTCGTGTGCGACTTCGACTGTTCTTCAACTTCCAAGTCTGTCTTCTGGGTCGACTTGGTTTGAAACTTGAACTCAAGTCGATCTTGGAGTCTACTTGGGGTGCGACTTGACTATTTTCTTGTGCCAAGTCAGTTTGATCTTTGTTGATATAACTCTTGCTTGCTTAACTTCTTTCCTTTTCTTGTCCTTCAATACTAGAAGCTTTATTTGTGCTGGATTGGCTTAAAATCTTGTGAATCTTGAATCTTGTATGGACAAATCATCTTTTGATTTGAAATGAATTCATGTGCCTTATTTGCTTTAAGCTTGTATTAGTCTTCATAAACTCAAGTTTGATAAACTTGAGTTGTATTCATCTTGAAGTGGACTTGTACTTTAACTTGGGCTTGAGAATCTACCTTATAATGTTGCAGTTGATGTCTTTGCCTGCGACTTTAGAAGTTTTGCTGCACAATTTAAGCTTTGAACGGAAGATGCCTCTTCAAGTCGATCTTGGGGTTGACTTCATCTGCGACTTGGCCTCAAGTCGCAAGTGGAGTCGACTGCGACTGCGACTTCGGATGTGTTGTCCCTGAAAATCAACGCTGGAGAGAAAGTGCAACTTCAAGTCGATACTGGAGTCGACTTCATCTGCGACTTGGATTCCAAGTCGCAAGTGGAGTCGACTTCGACTACGACTTCGGATGTTCAACTCCCAATTTCAATGCTATCCATGAGGTACCTGTTGAAGTCGTTTGTGGAGTCGACTTTGAGATCGACTTCGCCCTAAGTCAAAGTTGGAGTTGACTTGGGGATCAACTTGGGCTAATTTTTCATTCCTTAAGACATTCATTAAATTTATTAGTAATCATATCATACTCAAATTTGTATTTGTTAATCATCAAAACTTATGCTTTGGTCAATTTATTTTGTTTTAATTATTGTTTCCAACAAATATAGTAAACAAAATGGAAAAGAAATGAAAAGATGGAAAGAGAAGATTGAAAACTAGAACGAGTAGAGAACAAGAGTGCAAGTACATAAGGTTTAGGATTTCACATGTGTCTTTTACAATGGGTAGTGGTATAATTATTGAATCTAGATATTGTTTGTTCAATGAGAACAAATTCTAATTTATCATTGCACCTTCTTTCGAAACTTACAAGGCATATCCTAATTTTCTTAACCACCTATTCTCATGGGATCAAATTAATTAGAATCCATTAAGTTCTGTGATTTATTCATGAAATTCCTTAAGGTCATCATGCCTATTCTCATAGTCTTAGATTTTCAAGTTTAATATCTTGATTATCGTATATTAGATTTTGACGTCTCGGTTCTATCACCTAATATGTAGAATCATGCCAAAGTATGGGCCTATATACAAAGCAAGTATATAAATCACAAGATATTAAATTAACAATAATATCTATCATAAATAAATTAAAAATCAACGCATGTTACATCCTAAACCCTAGATTTAGGATTTAGCTAATCATGTTCAAGTCCAAAATAAAATTAAAATCAAAATCCATATTAAACAATATATTAAAATTAAAAAGGAAAAAGATAGAAAGGCTTATTGGTTTGAAGCTCCAGATAGTATGTCAGCCGCTACATACAACTCGCCGGTCTGCTTCTTGCCCACGCTCTCCACCTCTTTGCTCTCTCTAAATCTCTCTTCTCCAAATTCTGCTTTGAATTCTCTATTGCTGGTTGCTAGAAAAACCCCCCGTCTCACAGCCATCCACTCTTTTATATTGATTAAGAACCTGCGCATCTATCATATTTCAATTGCGCTCTTAATCTGCCCACAGATTGAATTACGTATGAATGTAAGGGTTTGAATGGCTAAGGTTAATTCTTGCTGCACAAGGATTTTTTTTGAATGGCTTGAATTAAAGATGCCGCTAGCTCTGATGTTGATTTGCATGTTTGGAAGTTCTGAAAAAATTTGGACAGTTGATTTATGTGGACAGCTTCGAACGATATGGACGGTGCGCTGGATGGTTGGATTTAAATGGATGTTCCAGATTTTCATGATTTGCACGATCGGAATTAAACAGCTAAGATTGTTGTCCGTTCGGTGAAGATTGGTTTGTTGGCCATTAATCTTCTGAATAGCTAGTGGGGTCCACTGTTTGGATATTAGAATTTTGCATAATGTGGGCGTGCTTGCTTAAATTATATGTAGGCTGAATATATGACGCACGTCCAGACACTGAATATATGACATGATTGGGTAGTGGACAACCTTGATTAATTGGCATCTAGATCAGCTGGATGTGATTTCTGGTGGGCCCATGGATGGTCGGATGATTCAACTTAGGTGTTGAATTATTGGACGGCTTGGAATAAATTGAAATTCTGGACGATGTTGGGTCTTTGCTGAATGGACGTTCATTTGAAGCGCTAAAATGGACAGTTGAATACATCTGATGGGTGATCATGATTTCTAGTTGCACGTGATCCTGAATGAATGCATGGCTGGATGAGATGAATAGTTGATTTCTGACCGTTGATTTGCTGTTGATTTTGGAACCCTCTGGTGGGCCCACATTAATCAGGCATAAGGACGGCTGGATGATGGCTAGGATCTAATTTACTTGTGGGGCTCACGTCTGGATTTGCAAACCTGCATAAAAAATATTTGAATAATTAATTCATCAAAAAATCATTAGTGGGTCATAATATAAAATCATTTCAAGTCCATTTAATTTCATGGTAACAATTAAAATATAATTTCAAGCTAAAAGATTATAAAAATTATTTAAATAACTTGAAATTAATATTTAGTACCCAAATGTTGTAAAATCGCATTTAATAGCAAATTTTACATTAAACTCAATTAATTACCCACCAAATTAGTATAAAATGCCCATAAAATATATTATTAATTTTCAATTATTAAATATCCCAACGCTTGAACTTTTGCTTGTCCTTAAGCAAATATAAAGGAATTCAATAATAGATTGCAAAATTTCAAAACTTTAAGCAAAAATGAAAATAAATATTTAGCTAATTATCAAAAACTAATGAGAGTATTAAACAAAATTTTTTGAAAAATGAAACTCTTTGAAAATCTCAGTCAACAATCCCTTCTCACATGACTAATACTGTACACTCTGTCACGTACTTTACTTTCAATCATTAAGAGTTCAAAAACTCTAGAAGTAAACTCCTAATTATCATATATCTTCCCCATTTATCTAGTTATTCCATACAGACATTCAACACGTCAAGTAAGAGTAGCAATGCAAAAAATATCTATCAAATTACCTCATATACATCTCATCAAATTTTTGCATTTAAATTTTCTCTACCAACTCAATTAGCCAATTCATAGGATCATAAGGACTTAGTAGGACTCCGGTTAGGTTTGGCATAAGAAATAGAATTTCAAAAATTTTCAAAAATTGAACCATTTACACATGACTTGAGCCTCATTTTACAACAATAAATAATGCTACCTCCATAGTGGGTGCTTTTAATTTTTTTCAAGCTTGTTCTTACCTTTAGTTTAGCATTTTTTAAATCAAGTCCAACAATAGTTCCCTTCACCATGTTTAAGGGTATCTAGGAAGTCATTTTCATTATTTGCACAGTTAAGAGATGAAACTTTATTCCTGTTTCATTTTTCAGCTCATAATTCAATTTCAAAGTTGGTTCAACTAAGTGGAAATTGAAGTTTAGAAAAAAATTAAGTCCAAGCTCAATGTGGATAAACAATTATTATACTTTCAAAGATAGACTCATCATGAAAAAAATGCCTTAGTCATGTCCATGAATTGGTTAAATGAAGTTTTGGCTTTGTAAATTCTTCAACCAAAATAAAATTTTCATATATATGGGAAAAATTACTTTCTTAAATGACAATTTGTATTAGAAAATTTTTTGATAAATTGGAGAGGATTGCTCTGATTTTGAAAGAAAATATAATTGGATCGTAGGTGTATCCGTTTCATCAAGTGATTCAGGACAAAAATTCAATTATTTTCAAGAAGTACATGTTCAAAAATAAATTTAACATCTCATTAACGTTCGGTTTTTTTAACTCAAAATTATAAAATTCCAAATATGTTTGCTTACAAGACATACAAGAGTTCAAAGTGGGTCTCAATCAATCTAATATCATAATTTATGTAAGAATTATCCAAAATTTTTAAATTTTTTAAAATTTTTTTACAATGTCACAAAAATTATAATCATGATAAAAATATAATCATGAGGATAATGAAAAAATATTTAGAGAAATTAATACAACGAATTCACCCCCACACTTGAAATTGACATTGTCCTCAATATAAATCATGTCATCAAAATAAAGAGAGTAATTATAAAATATAGAAATGTGAGAGTTAACTTCCTTGCTTTGGCGAGTTGAACCGAATTTTCATCCATGGTGCTTTCTTCCAAGTAAGCTCTGAAAAGTAACCAATAAAACTCCAAATTAAAAAATATCAAAATTCTAAAATACAAGATACTAAAAGAAATCTAAAACTAGAACTCCCCTAAAAGAAAAAGAAAAAGTTCAGGTTACCTCCTGAGAAGTTCTTAGTTTAAAGTTGTCAGCCTGACTACAGTTTGTTCATCTTATGTTAACCAACTCCAACTTTTTCATTTCCTTGATTCTTTTTCTCGCCTTCAGATTTTCTCACATTCATCGTTCTTTGAATTAATTTCCATACTTGCTTGTGAACTTTTCCTGCCAATGAACAACTGTAATTACTTTTAAAAGAATAAAAAGAAGGAGAATGAATTGTTACCAATTTGTCAGTTTTTCTTTTTTGTTCATTAGATTTTTTTTGTTTCAGTGTCCCGCTTTCAGATGTTGCTACCGATTTAGCAACTTGTTGATTCAAGTCTTTCGCAGCTTCTCCTTTACTTATGGATGTTCGAATTAGGTTACTTGAAATTTTTTTGTCTATTAACTCAATGATCACGTTAACCTGTAAACAAGAGTTATCAATAGAGGGGTTTCTCATTGCTGAGAAGAGGTTGCATTCCATTTTTTCATCTCCAACTGTCAGAAAAAGTTGACAATTCTTGACATTTATGATAGCTCCAGCAGTGGCTAAGAAAGTTCATCCAAGAATGATTGAAATTTGGTGGTCCTCCTCCATGTCGAGGACTACAAAGTTGACCGAAATGAACAACTTGCCAACTTTCAAGGAAAGGTCTTCAAGAACGCCAAGTTGGAATTTGATTGATCGATCGACTAATTGGAGAAATATAGAAGTTGGTTTTGGATTATCGATATTCAACTTTTTACAAATGGAGAGAGGGATCAGACTTACACTAGCTCCGAGATCACATAGCACCTTGCTAATTTGGACATTCCCGAAAGCACAAGGAATAGAAAAGCTCCTAGGATCCTTTAGCTTTTCAAGTAGCTCATTTTGCAAGAAAGTGTTGCACTCCTCAGTGAGTGCAATGGTTCTGTGCTCCTTGAGCTTTCTTTTGTTGGACAACATCTCCATTAAATTTTTTTTATAAATTGACATCTGAGAGATCATGTCAATAAATGACATGCTGATTGATAGGTTATTGAGTGTTGCAATAAATTTCTCAAACTACTTTTGAAGTTTTGCCTACCTTTGCCTTTGAGGGAAGGGATGAGGAAGCTTGTAAAGAGGTGCTGGGATGTATCACTTGTCTACTACTGGTTTGGGTTGTGACTCATCTTCTTGCTTCTTTTCTTACTTGGTCTTCTTTTCAGTGTCAATTTAAGACGGCTGAGATGGGTCGAGCAGCTTTCCACTCCATAAGATAACTACCTGCACTTGTTCCCTAGGGTTTACTTCAGCTAAGATAGGGAGTTTACCCTGGTCTCTATGGGATGAGATAGTGACATGTTGGGCAATTTAGTTTTCAAACAGTTTAATATTAGTTTTCATTTGGCTCATTTCTTCAAGTAGTTTCTTAATCAAAGGATCAGAGGATTGTGCTTGAGGTGGTGTAAGTAGCTCGGGCCGAGTTTTGTATGAGGGAGAGTTCAGTGGTCTTCTTAGGAAACCAAGCGGCTTATTATTTTGAGCATAGTTTTGAGTGTTTGACTGGTTTTTACGAAAGAAATTGAGGTGATTCCTCCATCCAGGGTTGTAAGTACTTGAGTAAGGGTTACCATAAGTGCAAGTATCATACTGGTTATTGAATGCATTGGCCTGCTTGTTTTTGGTGTCTTGGATTACAAAATTACACTCAGACATGTAGTGTGAAGCTCTACAGATCTCATATGAAAATTGTTGAGAAACAGATGCATTTCAGTCCGTGGGTTTTTACTTCTTTTGCTGTAAAAGTTGATCAACTTTAGCATAAAGAGAATTTATGGATTTGATAAAGATCTAAGTCATCGAGGAGTTCGAGAACCTCCTCGTTAGTGAGTCACATGAATCGGCCACCAACGGCTGAATTGATGGAGCTTTGGCTTGATTTATTGAGTCCATTGAAGAAATTTTCAATAATGTCATCTTGCGAGATGCCATGATGTGGACACTGTTGGTCCCGAGTTTATAGCAATTTCTCAAGAGGAGAGGATAAATAGAAATTTTCCCTGGTTTAATTTAATCCCCTTTTTATGAAATAGATGAAAAATATGGAGAGTAATTTAGCAATAAAAGCAGAGATGCAAATCACAGCAATAGACAAGATTTTTATAGTGGTTCGAGCAACCTCTCCTACTCCACTCTTCCAAGCTCATACCCCTTGTGACTTAGGTTCCACTATGTATTCTCAAATACAACTAGTGCAATAGCTCTCTTCTAGATTCTAGCTCTAGGGGGTGTATACACATCATAGCACAAGTAGGTGATAAGTCCCACTTGAGTCACAACACTTCTTTGCTTCTCTATAGTTCAAAAACCCAATATTAAACCAAGTATCAAATACAAATAATGAATTAAATAAAGAAGTCTATACTTTACAGATTGTGTAGGCAGATTCAGCTCGAGGAAGAACTTGTAGAAGAAAAGATTTGAACAACGTTAAAGCATGCAGTAAGTTTGAGCTTTGTTCTTCCCTTGAAAACTTGTGTTGATCACTTAATGCTTGGAGATGATGGTAGTCGAATCACAATTAATGCTCTATCTAACTCCTAGCATGTTCACTTGAATGTGTATTTGTAAAGGTGGAGTAAGTTTGAACTTTTGGAGGTAGGTGGAGCGCATTTAATGCGCCAATGTTCTAAATTTTTCTACTGTTGAGTCCCAAGTCGCAGGTAGAGTCGACTTAAGGTGGTGCAACTTCGGTCTTTAGCAATGTTCCAAGTTTCTGCTTCAGGTCGACTTGGTCTTGAACTCGACCTAAGTTGTAGGTAAAGTCGACTTTGGGTATGACTTCATATTTTGTATTCACTTGATGGACTTGGTTTCTGCTTGATATTGGTCTTTTATCTATTCTTCCTTTGATTCATTTGAACTTTGAAGTTTTGATATGTTCAATCCACACTTGAAAATCTTATCTTCATATCTTGGTCTTAAAATATTTTGATAATCTTGAGTAGTAATACTTAGAAGTGGTCAAATGAGCTTTCCTTGATCATAAAATAATCTTGAATGGCTTTATCATGTAGATTTGCTTATTTTGGACTAAAAAAATCATCAATTTGACTTAAGTCAGATGGTTGGGTCGAGTTGGGTTCCAACTTCACTCAAGTCGCATGTGAAGTCGACTTGGGTATGCGACTTCACCATCCTCGATTCCTAATTTCAACACTAGAAGTTCTGGGTTCTTCAAAGTTGGTGCTGGAGTCGACTTGAGTCTGCTACTTCGCTAAAGTTGCTTGTGAAGTCGACTTGACTCTACGACTTCGCCTGTTCTGGATCCGAGTTTCAACGCTGTATTATTTTGGATTCTCGAAGTCGGTGCTGGAGTCGACTATGGTCTGTGACTTCACTCAAGTCACAGATGGAGTCGACTTGGCTATGCAACTTCGTCTGCCTTGGATTAATTTTCAGTGCTGGATAGTTTTTCTTTTTTCGAGTCGCTTTTGAGGTCGACTTGGGTATCGACTTGACTCAAGTCGATAGCTGAGTCGACTTGAATTGCGACTTAATCTGTTAGATTTAGATTTTTCATCTTTATATCCTTTAAATAATTCCACAAAACATGTTAGTAACCAAGATTTACTCAAATTAAATTTGTTAATCATCAAAACATAGAGTTTGCTTAATTTGCCATTAATTCCAACAATCTCCCTTTTTTGATGATTGACAAAACTAATTTGAGTTTATATCTTTCAATGTCTTAAAACTTACCCTTTTATCTTGTTTTGGTATTTTAGAACAATCATAGGTCATTTGCATTGCATTTCAAACTTAATGAAATTAACATACATATTTCATTTTCAACAATTGCATATAACATACAGAGTACAAGTTAAAACCATTCATTCAACCATTTCAATTATACAAAAACAAAACATAAACAAACCTTTTGCATACATAATCAAAATATTTTATACAATATGCAAAATGTCCTATATGAATACAAGCTACCCATCCCATGAAGGAAAGTAAAATATCCTAAAACTCAACTCAAACTCAACACCTATCCTAGAAGCTCAACTTAACTCTCCTCCTTTTTGTCAAGAAATCAAAAATGGAGATCGAGAATTTGAGATTTGACAAATAAAAATGTCGATATGGGATATGAGGCCTGACGTATGAGTGGTATAGGCCTCACATGGGCAAATAGATAGAACGAAGATACAGGCTAAGTTGTGGGCGCTCATCTTACCGACTCACTGATGAGCAGATCTTGATCGGGTATCGGTAGAACCTTGTTGCTCCGAGATGCAAGTTGATATCTGATCGTTCTAAGCTCTTGATCCATACGATCTTGCCTCGAATGCATGTCCATAATGGTGGTGTAGATCCTAGCAATTTGAGAGGTCAATCTATTCTCCATCTGCTCCAAGTGCTCCTTTATTGCATTCACTGAATTGTCCCACGATGGTGGATGTGGAGCCGAATCTGGTATTTTCGACCCTCTAGGAGAACACAATCCATCGGAGTGAGGCGATGCGGGCTCAACTGGTACATCCTGTGGTGGAGAAGGGACTGCCTGTGGCTGTGGTGATGGCGGGGGTTGCTCCCCCTCAACATGTGCTCCCCCGGCTTCCTCTTGAGCCAGTTGTCCCATCCTTTCTCTTATCCTTTCTTCTCTGAAATGGTCCATATTTATCTTCATCCTTTGTAGTAATGCGTTATTTATAGCATTAGTAGGTTTCAATGCTTCGAAAGGCTCACCATCTAGATCCACATGATAGAACTCGAGGATCTTGTAATCCATGTCCCATATGGCAGTATCCCTCGAGAATTATCTTTCTTTGAAACCAAAGCTGCCAAGAGTAGTATAGGCAGACTAACTTTTGCTCTGTTCTCCACTTTCCATAGTATTTCAGCTTTCTATGGATTTAACTGATTCCTATCTCCTCCCTTAGGGTAGATGCAATGAGCAATCGGTAGTCTAAGAACCCTCATCCTAGGAGATAGATCTATATAATGACGGAACTTGATCCCTGGCTGATATTTGTTGCTTCTTGTGAGCTGATTGTACATCTGGGTTAAGGTTAGATTGTTGGGTACTTGTTCATCCTCAAATGGAACCTCTAAGATTCTTCCAACTTGCATAATAGCATGATCTTGGCTTGGGACCCCCAATGTGCCCAAATAAATCTCAACACTCAACACCCTTCACATATGTACTAAAGTACTCTTGATTCCAAAGACAGTAGAATAATCTAGTTAAATCAGGGTATACTTTTTCATCTGCCTTCAAGAGGCGAGTCCAACCTTGAAATTCTAACAATTCTTCTATTCTAAATTTATATTCATGTAGAAATTTGAAATCTATGATTTTGGACACAAATATCTTATGCTCATAGAAATGTCGATAGAATCGACTATGTTGCTATTCTATTCTGAAGTAGGTAGTGGGCATCTTTATAACTTGGCCCTTTGGCGTTGAGGTATCCTTTCTCCTAGCCCCGGTTTCGGAACTATTGGAGGTCTACAATTCCTCCTCTCTTGGAGCAGATGTAGTTGGAGTTCTAGCCTGGAATTAGACCCTTCGTCCCGTACATGTGGAAGGCTCTTCCCTTGCTTATTTGGATGGGGTTCTTTGCCTCCTAGGAATTTCCTCCTTAGTTTAGGATCCGGATTGTCTGGGTACCGACCTTAGAGAAGGCTGATTTGGGTGCCATTAGGTCTGGAAATGGAGTTTAAAGGAGGGAGAAAATAGGATGAAAAGAGAAAAATGAGGAGAAATGGGAAAATGAAAATAAAGCACGAGAGAGAGAGAGACAGAGAGCTGAGACGACAGAGAGAGAGAGAGAGAGCTGTGAGAGTTGAGAGAAAGAGAGAGAACTATGAGAGTTGATAGAAAGAACGACGCAAGGGAGAAGGAAGGAAGAAAGAAAGAAGAAAAGAGGAAGAAGAAGAGGATTCACGCGGGACGACGGATCGTCGTGCACTGAATTCGACTTGTCCTAACCAAAGTCGACTTCGCCCATGCGGAGTCGACTTTTCCCCAATCCGAAGTCGACTTCGACTTCAATGAAGTTGACTTGGGACTACTGGAGTTGGCTCTATTGACTTGGATGTTCCTAGATCTCATTTTTGCTTCTAATCAAGTTTAATGATACCTATATCATTCCTAATTTTATAAAATAATTTTTTTGGCTAAAGGTTTGGTGAATATATCTGCAATCTGGTCTTCACTTTTCACATACTCCAAACAAATATCATGATTTTCAACATATTCACGAATAAAATGGTATCTTACATCTATACGCTTTGTTCTAGAATGCAATACCATGAAACAAACATGTTTCCAAGAAATTGACATGTTCCACTAGTATTTTTTCTATCTACTTTGTATCCGGCAAAATCCGCATCCGAGTATCCGATTAGATTAAAAGTTGACCCCTTTGGATACCATAGTCCAAGATTAGTGATTTTTATCAAATACTTAAAAATTCTTTTTACAACCATTAAATGTGATTCTTTTGGACATAATTGAATCTGGAACACATACAAACACTAAATAAAATATCTGGTCTAGAAGCAATTAAGTATAGTAAAGACCCTATCATGCTTCCATACAATCTTTGTTCGATAGTTTTACTTTTTTCATCCTTATCGATCTTGATATTTACACTCATTAGTGTGTTTGCACCTTTGCTATTCTGCATTCCGAACTTCTTTAACATCTCCTTGACGTACTTGGACTGGTTTATGAATATACCTTCCTCTTGTTGCTTAATTTACAGTTCAAGAAAGAAGTTCAATTATCCTATCATACTCATTTCAAATTTGCTCTGCATAATCTCAAAAAATTCTTGGCAAAGAGCTTCATTAGTGACACCAAATATAAATATCATCAACATAAATTTGAACAATTAATATATTATTGTCTTTATACTTGATAAATAGTGTTGTATCAACTTTTCCTCTTTGAAAATTATGATCAATCAAAAATTTTCTTAATCTTTCATACTAAGCTCGTGGAGGTTGTTTTAATCTATATAAAACTTTGATTAGTTTATAAACGTATTTTGATTGATTTTTTCTTCGAAACCTGGAGGTTGTTTAACATAGACTTCTTCATTCAAGTATCCATTTAAAAATGTACTTTTTACATCAATTTGGAATAATTTAAAATCCATGTAAGAAGCAAAGGCTAATAAGATACGTATAGCTTTTAGTCTAGTCATAGGTGCATATGATTCTTCAAAATCTATTTCCTCTTCTTCGGAATAATCTTTAGCTACTAATCTAACTTTGTTTATCACTACAAGTCCACTTTCATCTAATTTATTTTCAAATACCCATTTGGTATCAATAACTACGCAATTTTTAGGTCTAGGATTTAAATGTCATACATTATTTCTTTCAAATTGGTCTCTTATTGCGTTGCGATAATTCAATTTTTATCAATAAGAGCTTGATCAATAATTGTCAATTCAATCTTTGACACAAAAGCAAATTCACCACAAATATTGTGTCTAGATCTTTTATTTCTCACTCCTTCATATATATTACCAATAACTTGTTCAATTGGATGGTCATTTTTGAATTTTAAATTAGTTGGAGATTTATAGGAGTTATTACCTTCACTTACCCTTTCCTCCATGATGTTTTCTTGTTTTGCCTCAGCTTCTCCTTGTTGCTCTTATTGTTCTGCCTTTGGATTTTTTGATGTATCATCTGTATCACTTAATTCATCATTCTTCCTCAGAGTTTGGTTAAATTCATCAAAAATAACATATATTGATTCTTCTACTATTTGATTTTTCTTGTTAAAGACTCAATATGCTTTACTATTTGATGAATACCCAAGGAAGATTGCTTCATTACTTTTAACATCTAATTTTCTTAGATTTGTCTTACCATTATTTAGCACATAACAAGTACATTCAAAGGCATAGAAATAAGATATGTTTGATTTTTTGCCTTTTCAAAGTTCATATGGGGTCTTTTTCAAATTGTTGTACTTGTAACTCGGTTTAATACATGACAAGCTGTACTTACAACTTTAGCCAAAAACCTTTTGGACAATTTTATCTCATTTAGCATAGTTCTAGCCAATTTTTGTTTTATCCGATTTTTCCTTTCAACAACCTCATTTTGTTGGGGAGTTCTTGGTGTGGAAAATGTATGGTGAATTCTTTTTTCATTACAAAATTCTATGAATTGTTTATTTTCAAATTCACCACCATGATCACTTCTAATAGAAATAATTATATTTTGTTGTACATTTTGCACCAAATTGGAAAACGTGACAAACATAGAAAATGCTTCATCTTTGCTAGCTAAGAGTATAATTCAAGTAAATTTTGAAAAATCATCAACAATTACAAATACATACTTTTTTCTACAAAGAGTTAAAATGTCCGATGACCTATAAAGATTCATATGCAATAATTCAAGTGGCCTAGTCATTAAAATTTCCTTTTTGGTGGAAAATGGTAGTCTGGGTTGCTTGGATAATTAACAAGCTTTGCAAATCTTATCCTTGTTATATTTAAGTTTTGGTAACCCTTCTACTAGGGTCTTTCCATAAGGTTTTAATATTTAACATATTTATGTGTCCAAGTTTTTTATGCCATATCCATGGATCATTTTCTATGGCTATTAGACATTTTTCTCAAGTTTATCTAGGCAAACCAAATATATATTTTCATGTCTTTTGCTGCTAAATACTACGTGATCATCATCAAATACATTGCATATAAAGGATTCAAATACAACTTTTTGACATCTAGTTCATCTAGTGAAACCAAATATACATTTGCATGTCTTTTTCCACTAAACATGATATGTTCACCATCAAATACATTACATATAGATGATTCAAACACAACCTTATAT
>JAXCLR010000105.1:47160099-47173977 GCA_035584095.1 Annona squamosa
AAAAAACCACTTTAAACTTGATATTTACATTAAATTATTTTATTACGTTGATTTTGCACTATTTTAAGATGGGGACTACATACATGTTGGATTTGAATGAAAATTGGTATGCTAATAAAGTGAATAATTCTAAATACAATGGGTAGGATGGATTTTCTATTTATGATCAGGTGGGGCCCACAATGCATGGATTGCACGGTGCAGTCGCATATACTAGATTATTTCCCTATATATATATATATGGATTTTGTGGACTAAAAAACAAATACAAAATCTTAAAGCATCAAAAGAAAATTAGAGGGACTAAAATGCAAAAAATAAAAATCCTCTATTTTCCTAGTTTTTTGCAGACCATGCCACTTTTCATGAATCCAACCTATTGTGTTTAATAGTATTTCTTTGGTTAAAATATCAAAAAGTCAACTAAACTTGAATGTTGTGGTAGGTCAATTTAAATTAGTCCAATTTTTGATGCCCTATTTATTAAGACGTACCAAAGCATCCAACCGAGGTTATTTTTATATTCTAAAATATATTATTAAAACATAATGGTCGCTCACAAAAAGTTCGGTGGTTCCCAAAAAACAAAAAAAGAGATCCGACATTTGAAAAGCGAACCCAAACCTAAAATGATTAAAGGCCTATTCTCTTAGGATTTAAGATTGTAGTATGCGATCATCAGTTTAAATTCATATTTATTTCGAAAAAAATGTCCTATTAAAGCGAATTGGTAGGACACTATATTGGCCCATTTTGATGTTTCTTCCAACATTTTCCTTGATCACTGCATTCAACACCCTCAATTTTATTAAAATACGGAAAATCATATTGATCAGCGCGATGCGTGCGCTATACATTCTACGGATGCATACAAATAGATAAGAGGTTAAGAAAAATACTCGCGATTTATGCATTAAAGTTTCAAAATGCTATGAATTCGCATAGAATCCTCATTTTAGATGTTGAATTGGGATCTTTTTGGACCATATTCACTCATTTGTCACATGGACCATATCCTCAGTTTGATACTTACTAGTTGTTGCCTTGGAATTCCTGAAGCCTGCCCCATTTTTGCATTTCACTTCTTGAAAGCTTTCCAAGAAAAAATATTACAAAAGTATAATTTGAATATTTATTCTCCTCACATTTGCGATGCACAAAGAAGAGAACCAGGAGTATTTGTCACACAAGTGAGAGTAGTAGAAAAATTTTGATCCTATAATTTACCGTGGCATAGTGCAACCTTGAGAGTTGCACGCAAGTGTTCATGTCAAAACTACAAGAGGAAAATGGAAAAGGGACTGCATATTTTAAAAATATTTTACAGTAGTGTAAGAGAGAACAATGAGAGGTTTTGCTGCCGCTGCTAAAGCAAAACTAGAGCAGCTTCTTTCTTTCAAAGAAATTCTTCAAATGCCATAGTTGCAACCCTGCCACCGATAAACAAATAAAGAGCGAAAGGAAACTCAACCACGCCATTCTTGAATTGGTTGTTCTGTTTAAATCTTGCATTTCTTCCTCCCTAAGGGAACCAACCACCAGGAGCAAAGACTAACATAAGCAGCAGCACATTTGGTGAAAGAAAATATTTGCAAGAGAAAAGTGGGGGCATTGCAAAGAGACAAACCTTGCACGAAGGTAGAACATCTCTTCGTGAATGGCTTGGACTGTATCCTCCAGTTTCTTCAACTCCAGCTCCATTACCTGAGCAGACAAAAATGCAACTCTTAAATGTGTTCCTTTTATAGTGGCAATCTGCATGCAAATGTTTGATGGTGACAGGAGACTTAAGAACCTGATGATAAAACAAGACATAATTGTGGATGATCTGTCTTAACAAATGTAAGAGGCTACAGAATGAATACCTTGAGAGTCTGAGACAGCATGTATATGCATCGTCTTTTGTACCATGAAATATGCATGTTGTGCACCAGTTATTTATGCATGCTTACGCACCCGAGTAGACGAAGATGCACATTATGTGAAACTAGATAACATTAATAAACACAAAAATTGAAGGGTCCATTTGTAAGCATGTGAACCAAAAAATAAAAAAAGAGCAAAAATAAAAACTCACTCCTTACACACGTTTGATATAATTTGAAAGTACTTTTTTACTGTTACTTCTACATTCTAATTTTTTTTTAATCTTTCCATGTAAATACATTGTCTATTTTATATTTATTCTCTTTACTCCTACTCATTATCCCTATCACATCACATCACTCACTTTTTCAAAAAATTTTCCACAAAATTTTCCCACTTCTTTGAACTTTTAAAAAGCCATTGGAGAAGATGGAAGATGTCAACTTTGGTTAAGTGGAAAAAGAAAGATGAACTTGCAAAAGTCAAAACTCTATTGAAAGTTTAGCCAGACAAGCCAAGTGCACCTCAAGGCAAAAGATGCATGCCTCAGTGAGCCTTGAGCCAAAATGCATTTTTTCAAATATACTATATAGAAATTGATATCGCATGAAGGTTACAACCATTCAAGCAATGGCGCCTGTGCTTTAGTAGTTTTTAGCTCTGCAGAAACTAAATGAAACGTTTAACATAGAGTCCACAATCTGTGTCTAGTTGCATGTTTCGGTCTTTGAAGTTGGCTCAAACTTTATGGAAAAGTGACTAGATTCCAATTTCTAGATCTACAAAACAAATTCTGGAAGTAATGTTCTTTGAGAGATACTTGGGGCCTGTTAGTATCAACGCAGCTAGGGTGTAAAAGGACTAACTCAGTACATATAGAGTGCTTGCAAAATGCAGGGTTTGGGAAGGGGCTGCGCATATGCACACCCTCGTTTTTGCGTGAACCAACTTTTTTCCAAGTAATTAATTTCATCATCATCATAATCATCATAAGCTGTTTCCCACAATGTGGGATCAGCTACACGGATCCTATTTCCAAGTGATTATTTAATTTTAAAAAAGAAAAAAGAATTCATTGGCTGTTATCACATGGAACCAGTTTTACATGTGGAACTGGTTGGCCATTTATCATATTTATTAATTGTTTTGTAGTTAGGATATGGAAATCATCATGATCAAACACAAAAGTGGGCGATTGAATACAACCTGATAAGATCTTAAAAATCAATTGTCATTTACAATGTGATTAAAATAAGAATTTTTTTCCAAAAACATTTAAAATGTGACTTGAAAGGTTTTATCAAGATATATTTCAATTCAATCACCATATTCCTCATTGTGCATCAGCCAACTAAGCCCTATATCCTTCCATTAACAGGTTTCAAGTGGGATTCAGCCTATGATAACTCTTTACCCCACAACCACCACCACACCAAAAAAAAAGTATGAACTTATTAAACCTATCAGATCGAAAATTCATAACTTCTGTGCTCAAGTAATAGGTTACACGCTTTATTAGAGTACCCAGACCAAATCGACTGATGACTGAGATTCTACCATGACTTTCCAAAAGAGAATATATGCTTACAATATTTATTCGGAAACTTGGTTTGGGCCCATGAGGTCTATGTAACTGCAATGATTACTAATTGGTCCATTTTTGGTTTGACATAATTGAGTATGGATTTATTGAACCTATTTTATTAAAAAGAAAGTTATTAAACCTGTCAGATCTGACATGGATAACTTCTGTGCTCATGTACTCGGTTATAATACCTGATATGGTACCTAATCCAGATGAAGTGATGAGTAGCATCTACACTTACTATATTTATTTGGGAACTTAGCTTGAACCCATTTGATATTCTGGGTATTGAAATCTATGTAATAGCAATGGTTACTAACTGGTCCTGCTTACAGCAAAGTGTTTGCTCACACCGTTGCTGAAAAATGTGCTGATAAAACGGCTGCCAAACAAACAAGCCAGCTTGGATAAAGAGACCAAATTAGAATGTCAAAACTCACAACTCTCCAACAGGTTGAACAAGGTTTCCAGGATGTGCCCAAAAATAGGTCTATAGAACGACCACATCAGCAATTTTTGTTTGATATGGATATTTGTACATTGTTTTTTGGAAGAAATCACCAGAAATGAATTAGCTTCTTGTGAGAAACACAGATATATTCACCCAATATAATCCATCCAGTAAGGCTACACCTACACAACATGAACCATCAGATGGTGCAGCATCATGCCAATGCAGACAATAAAGAAGAACCAATGAATCTTTTACAGGAGTGGCTTACTCATTTTTGAGTAAGAAAATTATGCAAGGCATTAGACATTAGCTGGGGTGCTACAAAGGAACATGCGCAGAAAGGGGAAAGGACTGTACT
This sequence comes from Annona squamosa, assembly GCA_035584095.1. Classification (NCBI taxonomy): domain Eukaryota; kingdom Viridiplantae; phylum Streptophyta; class Magnoliopsida; order Magnoliales; family Annonaceae; genus Annona; species Annona squamosa. Next base: position 47,164,363 of record JAXCLR010000105.1, read on the forward strand.
GAACAGAAAGCAGAGAGGGGTTGATAGCAAGATCCTTTCACAATAGATGATAATTTTACATTCAGAAAATGAGACCAAAATTTGGTGATCCATACTACTGACCTACTAGATATATGATGATGAACGCAAGCCTATGGACTACATATGTACGACTTTATTTTTAAAACTTAATTTGAAACTTAAAATAAATTTTTTTGTTATAGAATGAACACTTAAGCCCATGAACTACATGCCACGATGCTGGAACCATGCTGTCCCATTTGCTGCTGGTGGCTGGCAGATAATAAGTGGAATTTTATACCAGTGGGGGTTTAGGAAAAATTCCCTCCATAGCATGAGGGTGTGAATGTGCTTCATTGTAATATTTGGATGTCATGATGTATATAAAATATCAGAAAAAAAAAAAAAAACACCCGTGAACTATGCATTCTGAAGTGTTGTGCTTCAGGCAACAATGTTTGCTTACCTAAACACAAAACATAAGGTTAGCATTAAGGAAAAGTCAACAGATTCTATCAAAAGGCTTTTCAGAAAGTAGTCATAGGTCCAAAATCAAGTAACTTTGCTCTCCAGGTACAGCATTATTATATAAGTTGAATCCTTTCCCTAAGAGATCAGAAAGAGTCGCAAATCAGATCACAGTCAACACAATCCTACTTGTAAAAATCCCTGCCCAACCCTATCCATAAAGCCGATTGGGTTAAAGTCAACATAACCCTATATTTTAAGATTCAGGTAAATTCAAGTTGGCAACTCAATTTTGAAACTCAGGTCAAGTTCAAAGATTTGACCTCTTCTACACTTAACAAAATATTTACCCATTTTTATTAGTTAGGTTGATAGGTTCAAATTATGTTATGTAGGGAAGGATGGGAAGAGAAACAGCGTAGCGATAATGATGAAAAATAAATTTATAGATGTTAATGGAGTAAATGATGAAATTGTTCAAATAAAATTTGTGCTAGGTGAAGAGGTTATAAATGTGATCAATGTGTAAACCACAGGTCGGATTAGGTTATAGAATCAAGAAACAATTTTCGGATGAAAAAGATAATCTAATGCAAAGGACACCTAACCATGAAAAGATCTGATACAACAAGACTTGAACAGACGTAGGACATGAAAATGTAGAATAGGAGAGAATTCATTGAGGCCTCAGCTTCCAAATAAAGGAATGGAATTAGGAATGTCATTTTAAATTTGTTATAGCACATGATTTAGTTATAGCAAACACCTTATTTCAAAAAAGAAATCAACATTTGATAACTTGTTAAGAATGAAAGCAATTCTAGACAAATAAATTTCTTCCTTAAAAGAAGATCTAATAAATCCCTTTGTATTAATTACAAGGTCATATTTGGGGAGAGTCCAACTATGCAACATAAGTTGTTAGTAATTGATATATACACATGAAGAGATGACAAAACCTAAAAATAATAATCCTAGAGATTAAGTGGTGAAATTTGAAATGTGCTAATATAGAACTTTTCAGTAAATTAATGATAGAAAAAGAAAAATGTGACATACAGGAAGCAGAAGTTGAATCGATGTGAAATAAAATAGAAAAATGCATTGAAAAATTGGACAACATTTTTAGGAATACATAAAAATGAAAATCCTTACACAAGGAAACTTAGTGGTTAGTGGTGGAACAAGGATTTTCAAAAGACTATAGATGACAAACGAGAAAAGTTAAAAATGGCAAACCAATAAAAATGAAATAAACCTACAACAATATAAATTATAAAAAAAAACTACTAAAAGGATTATTAGCGAAGTTAAACATAAAGCTTATGATTAGCAACTAGGCAAGAAAAAAAAGATATATTTAAGTTAGCTAAATTAAGAGAAAACAAAAGCAAAGACTTAAGGCATCTTCGATGCATCATAAGCGAGGAGCAAAGCATTTCAGTTAAAGATGATATTAGAGAAAGATGTAAAACTTATTTCTATAGTTTATTAAGTGATATGCTATCAGAACAAGTAACACTAGATGACAATTTAAATGTAGAAGAAGATAGAAATATTATATATTTTTCAAAAAATCAAACCTTTGAAAAAAAAAATGAAAATGAGAAAAGCATTAGATCCAGATAACAGACTAGTTATAGAAGTGCATGGGCAATATAGGTATAACTAGCCTAACGAACTTCTTTAATACGATTATAAGAACAAAGTCAATGCAAAATGAATGGACACAAAGCATTACAAATACCAATTTATAAAAATAAAGGAGATATTCGAAATTGTATAGATTATTGTGGAATAAAACTAATAAGTACCATGAAGTTGTGAGAAAGAATGACTATACAAAGACTAAATGAGAAACAACTATCTCCGAAGATAGGTTCGGTTTTATATCAGGAAGATCAACTACCGATTACATTTTCTTGCTTAGGAAATTATTTAAGAAGTATAAAAAAAAAGGACCTTAAACATGATTTTTATTGATTTAGGAAAAGCATATGATCGAGTTCTAAGAAAATTAATATAGCAAGTGATTAAAAAAATTAACAATAAATATATTGATGTCATTAGAGACAAATGTGAGGATCATGACTGGAGATGCAAATGTTTTCTCAAGTACAATACGTTTACATCAAGGCACAACCTTGCCCTTACCTTTTCACTTCAATTATGGACGAACTTACAAAACATTTATAAGATGTACATTGGTGCATGTTATTTGCAGATGATACAATTCTAATAAATGAAACTAGAAAATGAGTAAACTTGAAATTAATCAAATAAAAAATCCTCTAGAATCTAATAGTTTTAGAATTAAATACACAAAAACTAAATATGTGAAATGCAACTCTAATAATAGTGACCACCTAAATGATAAATCAATCAAGATTTTAGATCAAATAGTACCAACAATTGATCACTTTCGATATTTAGGATTAATAGTTCAACAACAGGGGGAAATTGAAAAGGAGATAATAGATAAAATCTACATAAGATAGAAGAAATGACAAAGTACTTCAAGAACTTTATGTAACCATCATCAAGTTTCAAATTGAAAGGGAAATTTTATAAGATTGCAATTACACTAGCTATGCTTTATGAAGCAGAATGATGGATAGCTAAAGAATAACATATATAAAAAGAGCATAGCAGAAATAAGAATAAGTAGATGACTGGTAAAATAAGAAAAGATAAAATTAGAAATGAAGTCACTTGAGATGATCAAAAACTGAAGCCAATAAGTGGTAAAACAAGGGAGAATAGACTAAAGCAGTTTGGTCATATTAAATGGAGGTTTGAGTTGGCACCACCTACGAAAAGCTGGGTTTATTCAAATATAAGATGGTAAAAGAATGAGAGGAAAACCCAAAACAACACAAATGGATATGATTAAACAAGATATGCAAACATTAAAAATTACTCAAAACTTAATTACTGATTGCCAAAAATGGTGTAGCAAAAACCATATAGCTGACTCCGCTTAGATAAGAAATGACTGATAATGATGATCATGATAATGATAACGATATAAAAAGATGAGAAAAAATGATTTAAATGTAGAGTTAAAAGTTCTCCTTTCAATATTTTGCCATAAATCGCCCACAATAAAATAGCTTCAATCACTGACTTTCATGATAAGAAAACCAAGGGTGTGTTTGGCATTTTAACCCATATCAAAAACACGCAAATTGATTTTTCAAAATATATGTTTCACGTTTTAGCCTTTATTCAATCACCCTTTCTCAAAACTTCAGGTTGCGACTCATTAAGTTCCATTCTGCAATAATTGACGGACATTTGAAATCCTTTATTTTCACAGATTGGTATAATAGTAATATACCTCCAGTCACTTGACAATTTCTTTGAACCCGAAATCTTGTTAAATAAAGTCATCAACTGATTCAAATCTATATAGAAAGTTTCCCATTCTCATTTCTCAAGACCTCATTCTGGATATTCTACTCCACAAAGATCAGTAACATATTCCAATGGTCACCAATAATAGAAAATTTCTTTTGCTTGTTATTGATTTCCTAATCATTTATTGAGATTTTTTTATCTTCGCTTAATGCAACTATAATGAGCCATGTACCATTGCAAATGGACGTATTTGGCAAAAATCCTGGTCATGTTGCACAGGAGTAAACCATTCTAACCTACTTACCATGATATTTACTTCCCTTTTTTGCTGCTCACAAATCCTCTCTTCACCATGTTTCCACAATCCATATCAACTTGTTGTTCATTCATTTTCACACACTTTAACTCTCTCTCTTTACCATGTTTCCACAATCCGTATTAACTTGTTGTTCATTCATTTTCAAACGCTTTAACCCTCAAAGTACCACAAGGTGCACAATCAAATTTAAATGTGTACAAACATGTTCACTAGGTGCACAAAATATAAGATCAAATTCAGAAGGCGTAGAATACATGAAAAAGTGCAAAAAAGGACTAGCCAGCCAGTCTAGGAAGACTGGCTACCCAATTTAGAGATTGGCAACCTCAGGTCACCCCAACAGTTGAATCATTTCAGACTGTTGGAAGCATTGGATTCTCTCCCAACACCAATGTTTTGTTTCAAGGGCATAAATGCTCTTCATTTCAGACTTCCTGAAACTTCTCCAAGCAACTAAAGTACAAAAACTTCTAGGATGAAAAGCTTAAAACCTCTCTTTCTCAAGGTGATCGAAATTTTTTACAATTTGTCAAGAGCTCAAGTCTCACCTTCAAGTGGCGTCACATTAAAAAATAATTATCATTGTCTATTAATTTCATTTATATTGAATATTTGCTTATGCTAGAGGCCTTTTTCATTTCACAATAATCTGCTTTTGTGAAAGGCTTGAGAGGTCAAGTGAGTGAAAAGGCTCTCCTCACTTGAGAAAATTTATAAAGACTCCTAGACTTGGAACCTAGTAGAGAGTAAGTGCTCCAGTGCGTATTTTGACTGTTGATAGTGCAACCCAAGACAAAAAAGTATATAGTTGGAAGTGTAGGGTTGGTTGCCCAGACCACACTATATTGTCTCTTGATTGCATTTTTGTCTTTCTTTGATTATGAGCGTGTATTACTTCATTGCATTCAAAAAATGGGATGTTTAATTAGGGTTAGTTTAAATTTTTATATAACCCATTCACCCCTTACCTCTTAGAGTAAGCAATTGTTCTAACAATCACCATATGATTGGTTTTTTAGGGCTTATAATTGCTTAACTAACACCATATGATTGATTTGTCAGCCCTTGATGCCCTTCTCAGATCTCCCCACCTTCATGCGTGTTCCTCAGTGTCTTTACTCTCTCTAGCCAATGAAGCGCTATATTTTTGCTTCAGTGTCAACAGTTCCCAAAAATCACATAAAACTACTGTGACATAATTTGGTTCCTTGTCGGTTAAAAGACTTTACCACTACATGCTTGAATTCCATCATAGACTTTTCGACTTCTTAACTTTCTGGATCTTCATAACAGCATCTTCTATCAATCAAGCATCATCTTGTTTGCACTAGGCTGAGCGTTAACTTGAAAAGTGGTCAAATCTCTCTTTCAGGTAAGCATTAACTTTGTCATCGTTATCTTCAGAAAACTAGCCCATAGTTTAAAATCTAAAATTTTGAGCTCCATAGGCCTTTTTCTGCCTTACATAACCATGTCCCATCTGTCATCTCTGTGATCTAGAGGTGAGTAGAGAAAAAACATGAATAAGCCCCACTAATTAATTTATCTAGTTCATTTAATTCCATGTTTCCAAATTCAAATTGAATTGGGATTTTGCAAGCCAATCGGGCGCTATATTTTTGCACTCAAAAATAATTTTTTGCTTCAGTGTCAACAGCTCCCAAAAATACTTTACCACCATAAGCATGAATTCCATCATAGACTTTTTGACTTCTTAACTTTTTGAATCTTTATAACGGCGTTTTCTATCAATCAAGCATCATCTTTTTCTCGCAAGGTAGAGCCCCACCCTCAAAAATCGGTCAATCTCTCTTTCAGGTAAGTGTTAACTTTGTCGTTTTTATCTTCAGAAGACCCAGCCCCATAGTTTTAATTCCATGTTTCCAAATTCAAATTGAATTGGGACTTTGCTAGCCAATCAAACACTGTTTTTGCACTCAAAAATAAATTTTTGCTTCAGTGTCAAGTGTCAACAGTTCCCAAAAATCACATAAAAATACTGTCACATAGTTTGATTCCTTGTTTGTTAAAAGATTTTACCACCATATGCATGAATTCCATCATAGACTTTTTGACTTCTTAACTTTTTGAATCTTCTTGACAGCATCTTCTATCAATCAAGCATAATCTTTTTCTAGCAAGGTTGAGCCCCACCCTTGAAAAGCGGTCAATATCTCTTTCAGGTAAGTGTCAACTTTGTCATTTTTATATTCAGAAGACTCAGCCCCATAGTTTTAGAATCTAACATTTTGAGCTCCAATGGCCTTTTTTTTTTTTTCTTTTTTTCTTTTTTTTCTACTTACATGGCCATGTTCCATCTGTCATATCTGTGATCTAAAGGTGAATAGAGAAGAACCATGAATAAGCCCCACTAATTAATTTGTCTAGTTCATTTAATGCCATGTTTCCAAATTCAAATCGAATTGGGATTTTGCTAGTTTTCTTCTCAAATTTTTTAACAGTTACAAATCTACAATTGAACTCAAATGCTCATCTTCTTCAACTCTGAGAATTTAATACTTAATAACCAAGGCGTATATAAAAGAGAATTCAAGGCATTTACATGAGGCATGCAACTACAATCTGAAACAGACTTTCTAGTTATTCTCTTCTCTATATAAGAAATATCTGAAAAACCCTTCAAGGATTATTACTTTCAGCATAGTCAATGCATCCTATTTTTTTAGCCCGCCTCCACCCAACATCCAAACATCTGTCCTTTTCTTGTCAACCAAACCATCCCACATTCCCTTCAGGGACAGCATATACATCAATAAACCGTAGAACGTCTTCAGATAAACTCATTATTAACACATTCAAAATTATAACAGAAACATAGACTGAAGTCACTGAACGAATAAACATATTACATATAAACTGTGTCACTATGACTATGATCTAATGATGCTGTGAACTGTAGAGGATCAGAAAATGCAAAACAGCAAACAAGATGTCCTAATTCTCAATCAATCAGGATAGAAAAAATGGAATGCTAAACAATAATTCATGGAAACCCTAACAAGACATTGAAACTCAAAGCGTATACCAAAGTACCTCCTACTAATTGACTATTTCCCATTAATTGCATGCAGGTAAAATGAATTTATTCAGTTATTGGTATATTTGTTGATTGTCATGAAAATAAGCAGCTCAAAGTTTAACTAGAGAACCATATTTTTTTCCCTGTCCAGTAAAATTTCTACAAGAAAGTGAACAAATTGAAAGAGTGAATAAAAAGTTTCATGCAGAGGCATAAACACCTAGACCACTTACATCAACCTGCCCTTTCTTGGCAACATTTGACCAGTCCTTAGCAGCAACTCCTGTCTTCCACTCGAAGTCAATTGTTGAGGTAATAGGTGGCTTATGTTCAAGCACCCATAAACATGCCATGTAATCACCAGCCTCTGTTGCAGTAAAAGCAAAATTTCCTGATTCCACACTGTCTGCATAGTGTATACTGTTACCATAAGGGGAAGTCACCTGAAATCAAATGCAAAGACTATGACAAACTCATCCCAACTAGACTAAATGAATAAAATCATCTGGCATTGGAAATGACCAAAAAAAAAAAAAAACAAAAACATAAGAAATAGTATAGATCAGCAGTACCTAGCTAGCAGTAACAGGAAATATATAATCAAACACAGAGTCTGACCGATTGGTTAGCACAATTAATTACAACCACCATTGGGTTTCAGTGTGGCAGCCATGCATGTCATATTGTCATCATTACGACTGCCTCTAAGAACAGATTACTTAAAGCAGTAAGCAATCTGGGATGCGATCCAACAACTAGCTAGTTCAAATTACATATACCAATTTCTGCAAAACAAACTGAGTAATTCATTTTAAAGGCCACTCCTTGGGTTGTTGAAATTGGCCACTTAGTTTAATTCCTGCAATTGAAGAAAAGTTTTGGAAGAAATTCACTTATGAGAGATATAGTGGCACAACGAAGTAACACAGTACATCCAGGCACAGTTTCAGTCACAATGTTTTGAGTGGTATACAATATCACTTCAACCTAAGTATTTGATGGAAAAATAGAAAATATCAGAAAATTTTTAATTAAAAAAATACTAAGAGATACCCGAACAGTAATCTTGTGAGAATCAGGAGAGGGTTGGCCCTCATTGGGAGAAATAACAGAGTATTTGGCAACTGACATCGCATTCATCTTTATGTCTTCTGAAATGCATTTGGTGTGTCCTGATTGCAGCTCAAACCGAAGTGATTGCGCAGTCCATAAATATCCCATCATCACAGCAGTGGCTAAAGTTGCAAAAATGCAGCACCCTTCACCCATCTTGTCCCCTGAAAAAAAAAAAAATATATATATATATACATATAGACTGTTTGATAAGTGCTGTAATCACTACCAGATGATATACTTTCTCCTTGATGCCTTCATGAATGCATAAAAAGAAAAGAAAGGAGGGGACACTGCATGTGCGTTCTTCCACATACATTTTTCCCCACTAGCCAAATGACTGAACTGCTCAAGAGGCAAGCAGCATACTATCGAGTTCGCAATTAAAATGTCGTTTGCCATCAAAATAAATGGCAATCATTCTAAGTTATTCTATTTTAATGTGTGACATGTACCCCAGCAAGCAGATGCTCCCATGAACAGGTCTTGAGGCACAAGTTACTCTATTTTAATGTGCAACCTGGACCCAAGCAAGCAGATGCTCTCATGAACTAGTATTTGAAGCACCATCCACAGCAGCGGAGCTGAATGGAGCTCATGGGGGAGAATTGCCCACCCACCGCCACCAAAAAAAATTAAAATATCTCACTTGAAAATTTGCAAAATATTTCATAACATAATTATTTTTACATGGGGGCCCCCAACATCTTTGTATGGGAACACTGGCATGCAAATAAAAATTTCTAAAAGAAATACCATTATAAATTTCAGACTTGTCCCTCTAAGAAAAATTGCAGTGACGAATATTGCATTAATACCTTGTATTGGATCACCTAGTACAGACGCAGCAAATCCGCCTCTAGGGCGTTTTCAGTTGAAAGTCGGGTAGATCAAGAGGAATGTCCAAATCTATCTAGGCACTTATTCCACTGATTTCAGCGAAGAAAGCAATTCAGCGGAGATCGGTCAAGATCCAAGCCTCTTCGCGTTCGTCTAAACGCCCACGAAACGTAGATTTCTCACGATCTAGGGTTTCATATTTCAATACGTGTTTCTAAAAAGAAATCAATCAAACGAATAGGAACGAAATGAGAAATGCAACCAATTTGAATATATGTAAAGAAAATGAAGAGAGAGAGAGAAAATGCAACCTGGAGTTTATGGCACGCGCGTAGCGTTGTTCGCTTTGCGTTGAGATTTCAGCGAAGACGAGGAAGAGGGAGGGAGAGCAGCAGGAGACGTTTTTTTTTTTTTTTTTTTTTTTCTTTTGTATTATTATTATTATTATGGCGCTTTGAGTTGTTTGCTTCGGGAC
>JAXCLR010000105.1:47174077-47185180 GCA_035584095.1 Annona squamosa
TTTTCTCTCTTTAGGCTATGTAGTGTATGTATTCTCGTTTGCTTGAGTGTCTATTTATAGAATGGGGAAGATTTGAATATTATAGAAGTGGTTGGCGCGTAATAAATATTCCAACGTTCAAAAATTCGAACGTTACTTCCGTAAGTCGCAGGTGGAGTCGACTTCGTCTGCGACTTCAGTTCTGCAGTTTTCAAGTCTGAGTCTGGGTCGACTTGGTTTCAGGCTTGAACTTAAGTCGATCTTGGAGTCGACTTGGGTTGCGACTTGACCGATTCGTTGTGCCAAAAAATAGTTTGTCCCTTGTTTAATTTTCTTCTATCTTGCTTGGCTTCTTTCTTTTAATAATCTTCACTTAGGATTGGCTTCACATTTTGCAGACCTTGTGAATCTTGGAGAGCTTGAAAACTTGTATGGTTGATTTGTCTTTGATCTTTGCTCTCTTTTGATATTAATCTTCATATCTTGAATTTCATCATCTTGAAATATGTTTGAAGTTATGCCTTGGACTTGAGAATCTTTAAGTTAATGATGAGCTTGTACCCTTGATTTGGTCTTGAGAAAATTCAAGTTGATCTTAAAAATGAGCTTGAATCTGCATCTTTGAACTTTGAAAACCTCAAGTCGATCTTGGGATCGACTTCGTCTGCGACTTCACCCAAGTCGCAAACCGAGTCGACTTCGACTGTGACTTCGGTATTTTTCTGCCCCAAATTCAACTCTGGAGTGATTTTTCCATCTCAAGTCGATGCTGCAGTCGACTTCGTTTGCGACTTGGCTTCTCAAGTCACAAGTGGAGTCGACTTGGCCTGCGACTTCACTTGCTCGTTTTCCATTTTCAAATCTGGTCGTGAGCTTCATTTTGGAGTCGAGGATGGAGTCAACTTTGGGATCGACTTCATCCTAAGTCGAAGTCCAAGTCGACTTAGAAATCGACTTAGCTATTTCATTCCTTAAAACATTCAACAAAATCATTAGTATTCACTTTATACTCAAATTTAACTTTGTTAATCATCAAAACTCATGCTTTGGTCAATTTTGTTTTGTTTTAAACATTGTTTCCAACATTTTCTACTCAACCAAAATGGACGCGAACTAAAGGAAGTTAAATTATACTATATAAAGAATGGTAAAGAAAGATTAAAAAATCAGAAAATAGCATTAACATCATAACAGAAGTGAAAGCCTGTAAAAAGCCCATCCAAATCATTGTAATCTCTTTCAAAAACATAATTCAAAACATGAATGCACTCTTAAAAAGCATTATATATATAACTAAAGTATTAACTAAAACAATAGTAGAAAAGAATGAAGTCATTAAGAACAATGCATAAGCATATAATAGATTATTATGTAATAACGATAACCTAGAAGAAAATATAGAAGAGCTTAAAAAAGAAATAGAAGAATTTAAAATAAAAATAGAAAAAATAAATAATTCCGCAAAAGACTTAACCACCCAATAACTTAGCATTATAAAGGTGAGCCATATAGCAAATAGCTTCAACTTATCTTAAAATGAATTGGTTTAATGCACACAACATAGTAGACAAAGTAAAAGGATTAATGCACACGACATAATAGTAGGAGAAAGTAGTATGACTAGTGTAAATAAAAGATTCAGATTAGATAATCCTCCAGTATCAGGAAGAGAAGAAGAATTACAAAGACCAATTGGATAACCAACTCAACTAAAAGAAGAAAACATAGAAAAATAAAGTATAGGAAAAGGAAAAATCAACCTAGTAGAAAAAATAAATTTACCATCAGCGTACCAAGGAGGAAGTATATTAACAATATATCTAAATAATCCACAATTATAGAAAAATACTATATCTAGATGGGGATCAGATGTAGTAAGAGCGTGGTTAGCAAGTGATCAAAAATCAGATATGTTTGCGTACTTAGAAACACTATTAGAAGAAGTAGCTGGAGGAATTTATAACGAAGCAAAAATAACAAACGCAGAAGAAATTGATGAAATAAAAAGTTAGGAGATAATCCTTATAGTTTCACTAAATTCATCAGAACATGCATAATAGGATTTGACTCTAGTAGATCATACACAAATGAACAAGATTATGCCTATAGAGACTTAGAATAATTAAGTATTGAAAATTGGAATTATAAAGAACAATTTAGTAAATTATATATAGCCTATGCAAGTAAAGCAGGAAAATATTTTGATGATGAAATAGGTAACAAATATTTATTAAGATTACCTGGAGAACTAGGAAAAGAAATATATGAAGGATGGAAAGCCGAAACTACCCAAAAAATGTAGGAGTAGGATCTAAAATAATTTATACTTATTATAAATTATAAAAAATGCAGAGAATATACTATACAAAAACAAATTAAGAAACAATCTTATAAATTTTGTAAAAATATTTATACAAGCTAATTCTTTCAAGATAAAAAAGATAAAAAAGTGAAAAAATATAAATTAAGAAGAAGTTTTACTAAAAAACCAGATAAAAATAAAACTGTTAAAAAACAAATGAAACTACAAGAAAATGTCATTGTTACATTTGTGGAAGCCCAGATCATTTAGCAAACAGATGTAAAAACTTTTAAAAACCAGAATAGAAATAAAGCAATGGTCATAGCAGACATACAAGAAAATATTTTAAGTGCTTCAAGTGATGACAAATAAACTATTTATAGTATAACGGAGACAGAATCTAATGAAAGTAGTGATATAGAAGAAAATATATTAATCAAAGCACTAAAAAAATGGGATGCTAATAAAAAATTATTATGAGTTGCATAGGTAAAATAAGTCATATATTAGAATTAGGTAAAGAAAGCTTTACAAAAATATATAAAAAATGTGGTTATTTTTCCTCATATCAAAATAAATATCAATGTCTCATATGTAAAATAAAAGTATGTAGTAATTGTACATATCAATATGGAATATATCATCCATCCACAATAAAAAACAATTCTAAAACAGTACAAACTAATAAAATCACATTACAAGATCTAATGAATAAACTACAAGCCTTAGAAGAACGAATAGAAAAATATGAGAAACAAAGAGAAAACGATATTTATGACAAAATAAAACAACAATGGACAATAGATAAATTAATTAAAAAAGTTAAAAAATTAGAAAAGAAATAAAAAGAGAAAAGATACTATCTGAATCTAAAACAGATACAATAAAAACTTTAGAACAGAAAAATCAAAAAAAGGAAAAAGGAAACAAATAATAGAATATAGCTTTGAAGCAGATAGCATAAAAAGTATAGACTATGAATCTGAAATAGAACAAAAAGAAGAACATAATAATGAAGAAATATTAACAAATAAATTAGAAATAGTGCCACAAACAGAAATAAATATACAAAAACTGACTAGTTTACAACAAATTTTTTGTAAAATTACTTTTCAAAATAATGAAACAATAGAAATAATAGCAACAATAGATAGTGGAAGTACGACTAGTCTAATTACAACAGATTTACTACCAAATAATATAAATCTAACTAAAATAAATACTTTAATGCAATTAGATAATGGAGAAACGATAAGATTTACAAATTCTATTATGGGAAGTCAAATTCAATTCTATCAATATAACAATAAATTAATTGAAAAATATCCTCTACCAAAGATTTTAATCCATAATTTACCATATACAGAATTCATTTTAGGATTAAATTTTATGCTTAGTTTAGATGGATTATTTTCTATAAGTAAAAATTATATATCAATAAGTAAAAGAGCAACAACAATACCCACAATCAGAGAACATGTGGAGTGTGGTGGAACCATAACCCCAGAAAAAATAAAAATAATATAGATGATAACAAAATTAATAAACTTGAATATTAACAATTTTTAAAAAATTTTTTTGAAAAAGAATAAAAAAGGGGTGTATGCACGCGGGAGCATGCAACCCGGGCACATGCAATCAGATCCCGATAACCACTTGGTCAACCACATTAGGACCTTACAAATATTTTTTTTTTCAAATTTTTTATGTATACTTTTGAGTCCTACTTACATGAGTGTACTAGAATCTTTTTAGAATTTTTTTAAGCTACGTTAAGTTCATATTTTCTCTTTAAAATTTTCTAAAAACATTGCAGGTCCACATTGACTCTGCCCTAATGGCTATGTTTTAAACCATTTTCTGTATTGTCGATTTAACCTTGTTTATAGGATTTTTTTTTAATTTCAATAGAATGATGTGATATAGTAGGGGTAATGATAAGTAGTAAGAGAATAAAGTTAAAATAGATAGGTTAGTTGTACGAGTAGTTGTATAGAAATAATTGAAAAGTAAGGTAGTTGTATAAATAAATGTAAAAAATAATTTAAAAATAGGATATTTATGAAGAATGAAAACTTTTAGATGAAAATTTTTAGCTTAGCATTTTTTCCTATTACCAAACACACCTTAAAGCAAGTTCATTTGAATGACTTAGTGCTCATCAAATATAATAGCACATTAAGGCTAAGATATAAGCCATGTAATACCATTGATTTAATCAAAATGAAAAATATTAATGGTAGTAATGAATGGTTGGTTAAAAACAAAAGGAAGAGTCGAATGCAGAAGATGATTATGTTTTTGAAGATGATTTATTAACATGAGGTGATGTAGCTAGAGCCGTTGGTGTTAATGAGCCAACTTATCCTATTAAATCAACTTCTATATGATGAACTTCAAATTTTAGTTCATCATCTCTTTAGTGAATCCAATAGAAATAGAAGATGAAGAATCAAAAGGAGAAAATTATAAAGGATATAAATCTAATGATGATAGGGTTGATGGGCCATTTGTAAATGATGATTTGTAGGTTTTAAATTTTTTTGATGTTTGACTTGATAAGTTGTTACTAGTAGTAGACAATGAGTTGTTACTAGTAGTAGACAATGATCTTGGATTTTATGATTATTATGTGTTAGATTTGAATTGTGTTTTTAGTTTTCGCTCTTGATAGTAGTAGCATCTATTTGACTCTTGAGTGTCAACACTAGTTTTAGGTACTATAATTTTTTTTAAAATTTTTTATGTAAGGCGTGTCTTGCTTCAGTTAGGCTTGTCCCTTGAATGTCCGCCTCATGCCTAGGCCCAAAACCACCTTACACCTTTAACAAGTATGAATTCACTTCTACTAGGATGTATTCATGTCTATAAGAAGGTGAGAATAGCCAAGTAAATTCAATTTCCTAGACATCAAAAAATTTTAGCACAAGGATGATTTTCAGTGGTATTATGTCTTACTTTGAAAGATTCCTAATAGCTTGACATTTGAGGTAGGTTCAGCTAAAGGTGTTAGCATTTTTGAAGAGTGAAGGCTAGTAGAAATTACTTTACAACATCTATGCAATAGTTTTCTATGAAATCCCTATTTTTAGATGATTTTCTAAACAAATAAGTTAAGATTTGATAATGATATAAATTTAGATGTTTCCTATTTGCAAGTTAGTAATGAGTTGATTATAAAAATATGAAAGAATTAGGGGCGATTTTGCAATTTATTAAAGCACAATTTCAGATATGAGTAATATTGAAAATTAAATGTAGATTGAAGAATTTTAGTGATTCTACTATTTATTTGAGGGTATAAATTATTATTGAGTTTTTGAACTAGAAATACTCAAGTTGGATATTAAATGGGCTTTGAATGGATTTAAGTTATTTAGTAGTTAGATTTGAAATAACAAATCTTTATAGTCCTCCCGAGTAATGGTATGGACTTTGTTTGAGTAGATTAAAGAGTTCAAATGATGACAACAGCGAGTTTATAATTTTATTTTAGCAATTTTGAGATGTGCGGCCCACAAGTGGATAAGACATATTTCAATTAAAGGTTGCAAACTTGAAATCATCTTTTAAATAGGGTACGTACATTACATTGAAGGAGGAGGAATTTTAGGCATCAAGAGATGTATTTGAATTAAAAGCTACTATTAAATAGGATACACACATTACAGAGTAAGACATTTTAGGCATTTTCTAAAGGGGATGTTTCATGGAGCACATGCATTAAAATGGGATATCGAAAGGGGATGTTTATGGAAACTGTTGTGTACATACATTAAAAGGAGAATGAAAAAAAAGGTGGCCACGGAAAGAGAAGATGACACAAATAAATTCGCCGGGGGGGGGGGGTTCATTTATGCAGAAATTCGTTATTTGATAATTTCATACAGTTTAGATTTATGGAATTCAAAATAATTATTAACTGATATTATCATGTAATGATATTAATAGCAGATGGTTCGTTTTTAATATATTGTAGACATATATTAATATATGTCATATAATGATTTCCATGGAGGGAGGTCTAGAAGGCATGAGTTGTTTTCCTTCTTTGGTGCATGAAAGGGAGAACGACTAGAGCTTGAGCCAAGCTTGAAGAAATTCCAGCATCTTGGTTGGGTATTGCATCAATAGATAAAAGATTTTACTTTGAATAATTCAAAAAGTAATACAAGTTAGATGGTACAAATGAAAAAAAAGCTCTAATAAATTAAATAGATATTATAGATCCCAATTCTGCCAAGATGGAGTTGTTAGGTATGGATCCCAATTCTACTAGTGGTATTTTTAATTAATTGATCCATATTAATGAAAGATATTATAGTGGATTGTGGAAAGAAGTTATTTTAATATATATTACATTTGGCATGAAGGTGTGAATTAGCTAGATGATACAGGGATGAATTTTATTTTATGAATTAATGTGCTGAGGTTTTATTTAAATCGATTTTTCGATCTTCATGTATGGATGCTTGTTTGTTGAACCAAACATCATTATAAAGTATTATTATTATTTATTTCAAACAATTTTAGAGAATTTGGGAGATTAATAACAATGTTTTGTAGATGAATTTAAGCGTATGTAAATCTGGTTAGATATGGTTAACAGATGGGCCATAATTTATATAGATGGAACTTGGTTGGGTGAAAACTTTGCTTCTATAAGTATTAAGATAATACACTATTATAAGGAGGTATTTCAACATTCCATTGAGCATGATATGTGAATGAACTAATTGATTAATTTCATTACAAGGAACGGTTTAGGAAACATCGAACATTCATATGTTAGAATTTTCACATACTTATATTTTGGGTTGTACTATTTAGATGTTGATGTTAATTAAGTAAATACATTCAAGTATTAATATCTTTTTAAATAATTAGACATGGATGTATTATACTTCAAAAGGTATTATAATTTAGTAGAGGTGGTATATTTTAATGTTGATGTTGTAGTTGTGGTAAAGAATTACTTTAGATTTAGTGAGGTGGAATTATTTATTTTATAAATTTAGGTTCATAAATTATGATCAATATGTTGGTCCCGAGCTTATGGCAATACCCAAGAGGGGAGGGGTGAATTGGGTACTTTAAAATTCTTTGCTTAATCAGAAATTTTCCCTTTTGTAAAATTAATCCTCTTAATGAAACGAGCAGTGAGTTAGAGTAAAATAGTACAGTAAAAAGAATGAAAACACAAGCAATCAATCCACATTAAGAGACAGCAATATATAGTAGTTCGGGCAACCTCCCCTACTCCACTCTTTCAAACATACACCCGTTGTGACTTAGATTCTACTATTGTATTGTCAATACAACTTAGAGCAACAACTCTCTTATAGATTCTAGCTCTAGGGGGCTTTTACAATCTCAGCACAAGTAGGTGACAAGTTCTACTCCAATCACAAACTACTTTGCCTTCAGTTGGTTTCAGTTTCCTATACCAAACTAAGTGGGAAAAACAAGTAAAAAATGATTAGAAAAGATCTACACATTACAGGTTGTGTAGGCAGTTTCAAACATGTAAAAGAACTTATGAAAGTAGTTGTTGATTGAGCAATGCAGCTTTCAGCAGTTTATATGCCAAGTTCTTCTTCAAATTTCTTGTAGATTACTTTAAATGCAAGAGAGAGTGGAAGGTGAACTCATTCAATATTTTTTCAACTTCATTTACGTTCACTTGATGCTCTTTAAATAATGAGAAGTAAATTCGAACGTTTGGTGGTAGGTGGGGCACATTTAGTGTGCCAACATTTGAATTTTTTTGACCGTTACGAGCCAAGTCGCATATGGAGTCGACTTGGTATGAGACTTTGTTCAAATCCAAGGTAGAGTCAACTTCGGGTGCGACTTCACCCAAGTTGCAGGCTGGAGTTGACTTCGGTTTTCAGCTTCCAACGCAAGTTCTAAGTTCAGGTCGACTTGGTCTTGGACTTGACCCAAGTAGCAGGTAAAGTCGACTTCGGATGCAACTTCACTAGCCATTGATCATATTGGAACTTTAACACTTTGCATGTGATGTGTAAGTTGTATATATCTTCTTTCTTCTTATTTCAAACTCTTGGATCTTCATTGGATGTTCTTTGACATATCTTACAAAGCAAGAGTTGTATAATACTTCAATTCCTTGTACAGGTATCCTCCTTTGTGGCCTTGAATCATGACTTTCAATTCTTCTTGATTTTGATTTCTATTTCAAAAATCTATAAAATAATATAAGATTATCCATTTAATAAGATGTCTCTAAATCAGTACAGGGTTGCCTCATACTTGAGTCGCAGGCCTGGATTGACTTGGAGTCTGATTTTACCCAAGTCGTAGACTTGAGATGTGACTTCACCTAAGTCGCACGATGGAGTCAACTTGAAAAGTGACTTCACTCTGATGTTTTGAAGTCTGCAACTAAGGCTTACCCAAGTCGCATATAGAGTCGACTTGGGTAGCGACTTTACTTAAGTCGTAAGCTAAGTTGACTTCGGTTGCAACCACTTGTCTCCGAGTCCCAATTTCAGTTATAGAGATTTTTTGTCATTTGAAGTCATTTTTAGAGTCGACTTGGGTATCAACTTGACCTAAGTCGATGGCCGAGTCGACTTGGAATTGCGACTTGACCTGTTATCTTTTGAACTTTGATTCGATAAGCCTTGACAACACTTAATAACCTCATTAGTACTTAAATATTTCTCAAATTGAGTTGTTAATCATCAAAACATAGATTATGCTTAATTTGCCTTAAATTCTAACACATTAGTCATAGAAAATTTATTGATAAATTGTTATCTATTTCAATGAGAAAGGATTCAGGATTGAGATTTAAATGTTGGATTTCAAGAAAGGAAGGTTCAATTTGCAGATATGTGGTAAGTAGGAATTTTGAATTGAGTTTTGAGAATCTTATGCTTTCTTGTTTATGTGATAGGCTGGGTTAATGGATTTGATGTGAATTCGATGGATTTCGATTTCAATGGATTTATGCAACTTATTTGATATTGAGCATGTTTGAATGTTTGCATAGCAATTTTAGTTGATGATTTTGATTTGTATTTGAGAAAGCATGATTTAGCATACCATAAACATAATGTTTAAATGCATAAGCGTGACATGAGAAAGATGGCTTAAGTTAATGTGATGGTTAAAGGCTTGCACAGATGTGATGAGAGTGACCCGGTTCATGACCATTGAGTTAAAGAGAAAGTAAAGTTAAACAGTTAAGTACACGAACATGAGTAATTGCATTGCAGTATGAAAATGAGCATTGACATATAAATGTTAAACATTTACGAAAGTTTTACTATTTCAATTGTTTGTTTTTTATTTGATCGTCATTATTGAAAAATTTTCATTCATTTTCCTACTTTCTAAGTTTGCCCGAATTCATTCCAGCTTCTCGTATTTTTTAGATGATAGGAAAAGCAAATGATATAGAATATTACTGGTTTTAATACGTTAATGGAAGTGGGGTTGAATAATTATTAAAATTTAAGTTCTTTTGAAGTTTAGTATTTTTATTTAGGCCATTTGAATTGATAATATTTACGTAATGAGATTAGAAGATAATTTTCATGTATATTGAGGAATTTGATGTGAACTTCCATAACCATGAAAGAGATGCAAATATTAATTTAGCAATTTTTCCTTAGCTTGACCGATTCTGGCAATTTTAGGTAGTGATCGCCGGTCGTGGTTGGCGGGGCGCTACATTTACTTATTAAAAAAGTGTTTTTCACATTCAAGATTATGAAAATTTTTAAAATTCTTCATTACTCACTTTCTAATACACATAGATGGATGATATAGTCAATAATGAAGAGTTCTGGGTCCTCTCATATGTAGTACTTGTCTTAGGAGAATAATCTGTCCCTCTCACTCTTAGCTCGTCTTTTGGAATTTGATTTACCACTTTATAATTGATGATATGCATGAACCATGGTGGTGATATATGTATGATGGCCAAGAGATGCTCGTATGAAAAGGAGTCTTGTATGGGTGTGCTTTTTAGGATGATAATCTACAATAGATGCCTACCTATGACATTTTTGAAACCTTTCTCATATCTTATATCAATATTAAACTTTTGGAGCAAAAGAATTCATCTAATGAGCCTCGGATTTGCTTCTTTCTTGGACAGAGGATAATTTAAGGCTAAATAAATGATGACTTTCACCTTTAGAAGAAAGGTACAAAATTTTTCTATAGCAAAAAAAAAAAACTAGTAGAAGCTCCTTCTTTGTGGTTTATAGTTCATCTCAATATCCGGAAGCATTGGACTTGCCTAATAGATTACCACTAGATGTTTATTCATCCTTTACTCCAAAACTGCACTAATAGCATAGTCGAAGAAATCGCATGTGATCTTAGATGATAAAGATTAATGAGGAAACTGAAGGATTGGAGCTTAGGTCAAGGCCTCTTTTAGTAGCTCAAATGGCTTATGACAAACTTCACCAAGATAGAAAGGGGCATCTTTTGTTAATAGAATTCTAAGTGATTAAAATTTTTTGAAGAAATCTTGATTAATCTTTAGTTAATCCAGCATGAGCCAAAAAGGGTCGAACTTATTTGACAGAAGTTAAAGCCTTAAGCTAGAAGTTTAACAAATTAGTCGATTTTAACATTATCCTCATCGATACATCATTCAAAGACAATATGGTTAAGAACTATGCCCTCCCAAACCATGAAGTAAGTTTTCTCCCAGTCAAGCATGAGATTTATCTCCTCACATCTTTTTAGCACTTTCTTTACATTGTCGATGCCATCGTCAAATAAATTCTTGAAAAGTGGAAAATCAAGTATGAATACTTTAAGAATTTCACTCACAT
>JAXCLR010000105.1:47228994-47243650 GCA_035584095.1 Annona squamosa
GTTTACATACGTTTTACTAATTAATCTATCAAATGAATGGAATAGATTGAGATTTTGTATGTATATAATATAAAATTGATCAAAAAACCAAACATACTCACATTTTTAATTAAACATACTCACGATGAAAAATTACTACATTGCCCCTGCTTTCTTTGTTTTTTTTTTTTCCCTCATGGGAAGCACTTCCCATGGGTTGCCCTCATGTTAAAATCCCAACCCCACCAAAGTATGTTTCGAACCCCAAGAGCTGTTGCCGACAGGGGCATGAATTTACCAAGAAGTGACTGATGTCGTGGCAACCGGCGGTGTCATGGAATCATTGAAAAAAGAAAATTAATTCAGAGGATAGCAAAATAATGGCAGAAAAATACAAAGATGGGAAGAGGGTGGTAGGTGATCAAGTTGGAGGATCCACGTCAGAAGCCACGAGTTCCGTCTCATCTGGTCAGTGGTGAGTGTCGTCTTCGGTTTTCAAAGTATTTCTCGCCCCAAGAATAACGCTCCTCATTGACCACCCATCAACACTCTCATGGCCCACTACCATTTGGCCGTTACTCTTTTCCAATCTGGCATTTCTTTTGAAATCACATGCATGTCCCTCTAAAATATGGCCGTTGCCCTTCTCTCATTTTCTTTTAACGCCACCAAACCAAACCTCTCTCACTCTCTCTCTCTCAAGCAGAGCGGAACAGCTCAATGGCAAGAGAAGCAGCAGCACTAATATCTCCTCTCATTCCATCTGTCCTTCTAATGCTCATCTTCTTCAGCTCAGGTTTTCTTCTAGTTCTATGTTTGGGTTGTAACTGCATGCTGTATTTTCCACTTTTGATTGTTGGTGTCTGCTTCTTGATTTCTCAATTTAAGGTTCTACTGTATGAATTTTGCCAATGTTCCCCCCTCAACACACCCTTTTCCTCTGCCCCCCTCAACGTGCAATGACAATTCACGCCAGGTGTTCGACCTTGGCCTTCCAGGCCATAGGTACCAATTCTTTGCTTGTGATATATTTAATCAGATTCGTTGGAAAATTTTTGCGATCTCATACAATGACCTCAAAGCATTCTTTCAATCTTAGATGAGCAAATTCTTGTTCAGATCCAAATACCGCATACACACCTAATCTAATTCTCTTAAAATCGTTCAGTCTAATGAAGTTGTAAGCCTTCTTAGCTTTTTTATTCACAAGTAAAATAATGCTTAGAATCTTTGCCGAGATTTCGTACTAGTAGAATTTTGCTCCACAAGTCACCAGCTGGCCTTCATTAGTCGCTTCTCCTATCTGGACTTCCGCCGAGCTTGCAATGAAATTTTTCCATGCAAATTTTCTTCTGGGATTTCATTGATTAGACATATTTTCACCTATTATTGACAAGGAAAGAATTCTTGATGGAATAGGGAAAAAAATTTTGATAAATTAATATTTTCTACGCTTCCCTTATATTGATTGTCTCGTATTTCTGTTGGTATATTTATTTCTAATTTCGTGATCCTTTTATTTTTGTATTTCTTTTCTATGTAAAAGCATATTCTCCTTTTCTTTCTCGCAATGTCAAAGAGATTCTAATATCAATTAAAATCTCTGTCCTCTTTCATTGTGACATGGGTTTTTGTTTTTATTTTTCGTGGTAAAATAAAATGCTCTTTTTGTCAACAGACTGAAATTCAGTACAAGTTGCAGAGATTTTCGTCTGTTCAAATGGGGTGCATTGGAGAGATCTATTGGTATATGATCTCTGAATTAAAACTTGGCGCAATAAAAAAAAAAAAATCCTTAGTCTTTCACTGGGCTGGTCTTGAATTAGTGCATTGAAAAATGCAAAACCTTCTGTTCAAGTGGACACATTGTGGAGATTTACTGGTTAAATAGTCCTGAATTGAAGCTTTGTTCAATGGAAAGGCTCCTAAATCTTTCATATGGCTGGTCGTGAATTAATGCATAATAAAGAAAAATGCAGTAAGTGGTTTGGTCATTTTTAATACGCCTAAGTTTCCATTTCACGCAAGCAAATTTTGGAGATCTATTGTTAAATGGTCCCTGAAATCGATTAGTTTCCCAATAGAAAAACTCTGAAATCTTTCACAAGGTCGATCATCAATTAGCGCACAGTAAAGAAAAATTCTGCAGTGGTTGGATCAAAAAATGCCTGATCATCTGTAGCTCAATATTTCTGATTTTCGGACATTTTATTATACCTTTTATCTAACTTTGTGCTAAAAAACTTGAACTGTTATGCCATCTCCAAGCACATGTCTATCCTGAGCTTGCTTTTGATTTTATTTATTTGTTTACTTACTAATAAAGAGAGTTGCACATTCGTTTACGTTGTTCACCAAAAAGTGACTTTCTTCCCTGCAGGGCCTTTGGAGTTAGCGCATGGACAGGTACTCTCCATATGCTTGCATGGTGGTAACCTTGCATTCAAACAACAGTAGGAACTACATAACAGAAAATACGAGTTGCTTTGAGAAATGTATGAATTTTTCATGAAAGAGACCAATTTAAAAATGGAAGCAAAAGTTCTACTGCTCCAACTAGATAAAATTAATAGATCTTTCATCACCTTGGTCAAGCTCCTCTGTATTTTAGATCACATTTTTATCCTTTTTTAACCCAAAAAAAAAAAAAGAATATAATTTTAGATAATTGTATCTAAAATTTTGCTAGACATGCTTGGATTAATGTGTTCCATCCCATGGTGAATGATACTCTTGACACTCTAAGCATGACCAAAGGCTTTTGTGGTATCCACGTAGCAATTACTAATTTGGAATCTAATTGTAGTTAATCAGTTTGCCAGATGCTCAGTCGTACCCCAAAAGTCCTGTGAAAATTTTCAATTTTAGAAAGTTGGGGGCATTCCCTGGAAATTATTTGAACTTCTAATCATGGTTTAATTTGGTATCTGATTGTTAGTTAATCAGCAGATGCTTGATCATACCCAAACAGTCCTATGAAATTTTCAATTTTAGAAAGTTCGGCGTTTCCTTGGAAATTAATCGAGCTTCTAATCATGGTTTAATTTGGTATCTGATTGTTAGTTAATCAGCAGATGCTTGATCATACCCAAACAGTCCTATGAAATTTTCAATTTTAGAAAGTTCGGCGTGTCCTTGGAAATTAATCGAGCTTCTAATCATGGTTTAATTTGGCATCTGATTGTTAGTTAATCAGCAGATGCTCAATCATGCCCCAACAGTCCTATGAAATTTTCAATTTTAGAAAGTTCGGCGTTTCCTTGGAAATTAATCGAGCTTCTAATCATGGTTTTATTTTCCAAAAATCAAGCTATAAAAATTAAAATAATTAACATGCCATTGTAAATTTACTGAACACGTTATGTTTGCTTTGTGTTATGTTGCTCATTGTCATACTAGAGGACTTGGTGCGTGGCAAAGCCTTCTTCAGATGATGCCTGCCTATTAGAGAACATAAACTATGCCTGCTCTCAGGTGGATTGCTCCATCTTACGCAATGGCTGCCCATGCTTCTATCCAAACAATCTAATGAACCATGCTTCTGTAGCAATGAATCTCTACTACCAAGCAAAAGGAAGAAACCCATGGAACTGTCACTTCAAAAATTCGGCTCTTGTTGTTTTGACAGACCCGAGTAAGCATTTTGCCTGACATTCTCATTCCTGTTCTATAATTCCTTTTGTAATGTACATTGGTAGTTTCTCATAAAAGTGGAGAGTAATCGGGGCATTTTTTTATGTCCTCCATCAAGAAATGTTTGGAGTGAGACGAGAGAACATGATCCCGATCTGTAAATCGGCCTGATGAAAAGGATAGAAAACAGCTATGATGCTGTGAGTCAGTGCCCACCGAAGAATCTTGGGACCCACCTAAGTAGCACATGGGCTCAATCAAGTGGAACAGTAGTAGCTCTTTGCAAAGCCGAGGTCATGTGTTCATCCCAGATGCGTGATCTAGTCTACCTTAGTTCCCATACAGCTGAGACATGAGTTGGTAGTTCAAACTTCTGAGAGGTCAGTGAGGATGGATAAGTACGACCCACTAATATTGAGATGTTTTGATTGGTGTTATCTTTTACAGGTTATGGGAATTGCATCTATCCCTGTCAGTAATCCGAGGAGCACTTAACTGATGTTCACGAACTGACTATGACACGTTCAACTTCTCATCTCAATTGGCTTACACAAGTGGGCCAACAAAGGTTTGGACAGCTGAGAAATTTTATATTATGAACAATAAGATGAAATTGTATTATGCGGAAGAAACAGATCCTAGTTCTCTCATTTTCAGTATTGAAGATTAGGAAAGCTTACCATCCATCGGTTCCATTTCATGCTTCTGTCCAGATATCATTTTTATGGTTTTGTCATCATAGCATTTTACCATGTTTCGTTTCTCTTTGTTGATGCTGAAGATGCAACGTTATCGTACAATCTCGAAATGAAGACAACTGGCACTGAGAAAAGGCTATATGAATTCTATGATGACGTGATTAATTAACTATTGGTGTAACTGGATCAATCCCACCTTTATTAAAGAGTTCTAACATGTTGCATATTAAGGGTGCCTTTGACAATCACGAAAAATCATCAATTTAAAACCTTTCAATCTAAAAGTACTTTATAATATGTAAATGCAAATATGCAAAGAGGCCTACCCCTGCCTGCCCTCCTCTGCATTCGAGAATAACTTAATATCCTTCCACTTCTACTCGATCTTTTTGGCAATTGCCCATATATGTTGCACATATGGGAGGAGAATTGGACGCTTGTCCTGCTTACACATCTTCAAAATGAGCGTTTGCAACAATTCAACTGGTTCCCATATGCAATTTCTAATTTTTTTCAATTTTATTTCTGGCATTTTAAAATTTTCCTCTGTTTTTATGCTTGTTGGTGTTTCGACATTGGAGGAATCTAGCAATGATGATACAGAGGTAAGTATTTCATTTTCGAACTTTTAAAATTATGATTACAATTCTAATGATTACATTGCTTTTTACTGGTTGAAGCTAAATGCACTTGTGTGTACTTGGCTTCAGTATACCTAATTTTTTATACGATTGTTAATTTAAGTGTATTTAATATGTGTATTAATTTTTGTCATATTTTTGAGTGTTTTAGATATTTATTTTTTATTTTTGAAAATCAGTGGCATTTTTGAAATATTTTGAGTTTTTGAAAATCAGTGCACTGCATCTGCATCCGCTTTTTACGTGTAAATTTTTAAGTTTTTATTTTATCAATCCACACTCATATACTTGTTCAATCCATGTTCGGTTCTGACAATATTGAACTGGCGCTTATCAAAAAATAAAGCATATTATTACATAATTTTAAAAATCCCTAACACTGTCCGTCTTTACCAAAAAATTTCAGATCATGACCGAGTGCAAGTTTCTCGCGAGTTAATACTAGAAATCAAATTAACTTATTACTTTCTTTGCTAAAAATCTTTATTTCTAAGCAAAACTTGATCATACTCGTTGCAGGTGTGCTAGAGGAGGATCTTGATTCAAAGAATACATTTTATTATTATTTTTTTCAATTTTTCTTTTCGTCGCATTTTAATTTTAAAAAAGAAAGCGATCTTCCAGCAGACGCACACGAGCCAAATCACAAGCTCTAGGCCATATGCGCGCTGGTAGGCAGGTGTTTGAATTCTGTACCCAACATGATCACTCTAATAAATCATCGATTTAAAACCTGTCAACCTATAAAAGTATTCACCTTCTACAATTATCTTATTTTTAAGTCTTTTTTTACATTTTTTTCCCTAAAAGTTGCCGGTTTAAAAATTTTCGATCGAAAACCATGACTGACAGATAACTTTAGCAGCCACTGACACTCCAATATATATATATATATATAGCCATCCTGCCTAATGTCTTTTTGAGTTCGTCTTAGATTTATTAACTCTGCTCTCTTTTCTTCTCACTAGAGGGCTTTTGAAATGTTTAGAGGCAGCAATTCCGAGGGCTATCAGTGAACTGGTTTCTTTTACTTCTGCGCATTCGGTGTGTAAGCGCATAAAGGTTCAAATAATTTTAGGCTTTGTTTGAGGGTGCGCGTAGGCATTGCTTTGGCTTATGAGATTATCCATCTAAGATTTTTAGTCAGTTTGGTGTGCAACTTAGACTGAATACCCGTAGTATGTGGTAGGTTCGAAGTAAAAAAATATCTAATTTAATTAAGGTAGGATAAATCTGAAGTTTGGGTACTTGAATTATTAATATATGTTTAATATAGATTATATAAAATCTCTTTTACGGTGAAAGACAACTATATTATTTAAATATATGGAAATTTGTTTAATCTATCAATTATTCACTAAATTTAGGGGACGTTTGGCATTTGGTAAATGTGGTGCTGGAAGGGAAAATGTGAGGTTATACATTTCGAGACCAATCATCACTCAAATAGTAATTATATTTTTTTCACTTTTATTCCTACATTCCTATAATTTTTTTACCAACTATACTTCATTATACACATTCCGACTTTACCTTTATTATTTTTCGTCAATCACGCAATTCTCGAAATATTCTTTTTTCCCATCTCACAAAATCTCACAATTTTTTTTCATTCCAAATTCCCGAACAAGCCCCTAATAAATTTATTTTAAAAAAATTATATTACTATCATTTTTATTTCAAGTTCTTAACTAAGATTTTTTTATTAGTAGTTTTTAAGTAAGACTTATAATAAAAGTGTAGTTTTCAAATATAATATCTAAACTATTTTAAGAACAGGTATGGAACTAAAATTAGAAGTGATCCGTCCTTAAAAAATAAGAAATGTTAAGTTTAGAACCGATCTGAACTAACATAGGATAGGATATGAATTTTTGGGAACAATTATAAGGTAGGGTGGGTGTGGCGTCCCGAACTAGGGTGCCTAGAAGCCTTACTTCGGGACCATTTTTATTAGTAAACGTGACTCAGGATTGTTGTTTTGATCACACGGCAGGATTATACATATATATATATAACATCAATACATGAAGAATTATTATCATTCGTTTAACTGCAAAGATACTTTTCACATCAAAATCTTTATCATTGCCTTTACATAAACATTATCATACATCACGTTCTATCAAAATTCTGCATGTCATTTTGCATGCTACCTTCATCATCATTTTCTGTCTGACATTTAAAAAACATGGGTGAGTCATAATACTCAGTAAGCAAGTCATACATAATATTTTTTAATATTTTTCATGCATTTCATAAAATGCAAATGCAATGCATCCATAGCATTCATAACATTCCTTCAGATGAGACACTAGCTAGGTGCCCATCCCATACATGCTCCCATCTCAGAGAGGTTGCCGCCGGCCTGAGCCTTTATAAGCGACTTAACGATAGAGGGGGACATACAGCCTGCTTACTACATCAATTATGACCTATTCCTCGTGCATTATGCTCATTTATATACACATGCTGACATGATATTTATAAATCATAAACATTTTACAAAATCGTTTAACAAGCAGTTAGCAATCATTTCATGGAGAACATTATAGGAATGACCATCCTTAAATATAATTCATAAAACATGTGAGTAAACGATTTATAATTATTTAGAAAATATTTTAGAAAGCATATAACTTGCTTACCTCCACAGGTAGTATCCTCGACCTTTTCTTTTCCTTTTTCTATTGAAGAAAAAAAAACATTTTATTATTCCATTCAGGCTGCTTCCCATGCATATTTTATAATATTTGGTCATTTTCTCCTTATACGAATTTTTTGTATCCATAGGTTCTTCAAAATTCCATCCTCATATTTATAATATAAATATTAATATCAAATTTTCTCTAAATCACGTTGTTTACTATTTATAGTTACTGTAGCAGATTACTGTTCATCTGAGTTATTGCTCACAGCGAATTGGGTATTGTTCATGGGTTCTAAAAATTGACATTTTTTCCAAAAATAAAAAATACCATAACATAACTTAGGTCTAGTATATCATGAAAAAATTCATGAATTTTAAATTTATCATCATTAACTTGGTCAATTAAATCATTTTCCCATATACTAAAATTCATCATAATTTCACTTAAGCATAATCCTTAAATCCAAAAATCATTAGATTAATATATTATCATTATAACATCATAATTATCATAAAAATTCATCTTAAATCATCATTTAGCAATATTGGAGCATTATTTGCACATTGTATACATGATTTTCCCGAATGCTCTATCTTCGCTCTAAATTCTTGATGTTTTGGCATAATTCCACTTAGGTATTATAACTTTACTTATTTTCTCATGCTTAGGTATTATCTAAGCATGATTTTACCTACTTAATATCCAAAAGAAATTTGGATAGAACTCACTTACCCGAAGTGGAGATATTCTTTTCACACTTTTTTTTCTAACTTTCTGATCTTCTTTCTCTCACACCCTAAAACAAATTCGAGAGTGGAGAGATTTGGAGTTCTTAAGCTTGAGTTGAGAATGAGGTGCCTTGGACGTTCTCACCTTGCCCCTATTTATACTCTTCAATTTTTCATCAAATTACAATTTACACCCCTTGCTTGAGGTATTAAATTCTAATTTTTTTCTTCAAATCCTATGCGACACTTGGAGATTTGTGCAGCCCCCTAACCTGCTCATGCCCCTATAGCAGCCCTATTTAATATTTTTTAATTAATTAAAATTAATTATTTTTAAAGTAATTAATCTCAACCATTGATTACATGATAAGATCAATTGTGGGCCATTGGATTTGGCTCAAAATCCCAAGGCCCTTGCATGTCCAGGCCCCCTTGTTGGACTTTGAGCACCATTGCATTTAATTAAAGTAATTTTTTATTTTATGATATTTGACTTTAAATAAATCAAAAATTAAATGAAAAAGTAGGCTACCATTTGATGTTCAATCTTGGCTCATGTTTCATGATTTTTGATAGATCATAATCCATTTATCATGATTATCATAAATTTTTAACCATTCATAAAAAATTTCATCCTAATCCGATGTTCGGATTGCAAATTATGAAATTTTCTTCAATTTTTCACTAAAATCCGAAATTTTATTAAAATATCAAAAATATTGCTCTTTTGTTTTATAGTGATTAAATCTTTTTTTTATCTTTTTGTGATTAAGTTAATCCAAGTGATTAACTCTTAATCACGTGTCTTAATCCCTGGGTTATTATTCAAGTGTACTATTCACATGTAGTGTTCACGTGGATTAAATTTTTAATTGTATTATTTTAATCTCTAATATACACACATATTTATAATTCATGAATTTTTATTCATTATAAAAAAAAATATTACAAAAATCGTAGGGTTTACGACCCTAGGTAACATGTGTATTAAAAAAAACTGGGTTTCACAGTGGGTTACTTTAAATTAGACTTCCCCGATTCAAGTTGCAACCCTAATTCAGCCTGTGCTTTTAATGTTTGTAGAAAGCATTGGAATCTTGCACTTTTACAAACTTTTAGTGGGCTTATATCTTTTTTATTTATATTGTGCAATTGACATCTTAATAATATAATTGTTGGTCCCAAGTTGATGACAATTACCCAAGAGGGGAGGGATGAATTGGGTAATTAAGAATTTTAAAAACTTGACTTAGAGATTTTACTCCGGTTTAGTTTAATCCCCTTTAATAAAACAAATAGAAAGTAATAAGATAATAAAAGCGAAAATGAAAACTAGTAGACAAGATTTATAGTGGTTTGGGCAACATTCCTTATTCCACTCTTCCAAGCTCACACTCCCTTGTGACTTGGGTTCAACTATGTATTCCTCGAATACAACTAGAGTCTCTACTCTTTTCTAGATTCTAGCTCTAGGGGACATATACAAATAGAGCCTCCGCTCTCTTCTAGATTCTAGCTCTAGGGGACGTGTATAATAAATAACACAAATAAGTGATGAATTTCACTCCAATCACAACCCTACTTGCTATATCTTGGTTTGAAACACCAAACTCGAACCAAGCATCAAAATCAAATAATAAGATGAACTAAAAGAAATCTACACTTTACAGATTTATGTAGACAGTTTTAGCTCGAGGAAGAATTCGTAGAAGTGACGAATCATTCAGTGTTGAAGTAAACAACAACTTTGAAACTTGTTTTTCCTTTGAAAGTGTATAAATCACTTAATTGTAGGGAAAAATGGATTGAAACTCTTAGTAGTGCTTCTTTCCTCTTTTTCAGCTCTTACTTGTAAGTTTCCACATTTGCTTGAGTGTCTATATATAGAGGAGGGAGAAATTTGAATGTTATAGAGTTGGTTGGCACGTAATAAATGTTCCAACGTTCAAAAATTCGAACGTTATTTTCCCAAGTTGTAGGTGGAGTCAACTTCGTATGCGACTTCACTCAAGTCGCATGCTGGAGTCGACTTCGGGTGCGACTTCAGCTGTGCTCAGCTTGTTCAAGTTCTTCCTCGGGTCAACTTGGCCTTAGACTTGGCCCAAGTCGATCTTGGAGTCAACTTTGGGTGCGACTTGACTTTCATATCCTGCTAAGTGAACTTAAAATACTTTGAAATGACTCCGCTTATCCAATAATTGTTCTCTCATCACTTTTATATGAATTTATACAAATTTACTTGCTTTGAATTTGTTTTAGTCTTCATTTTGATCTAAGTTGAAAGCTTGGGTTATCTTAGCCTTCAGCTTCACTCAAATTGCAAGTCAGGTCGATTTGGTCTGCGACTTAGCTTTTCAAATCCTGCATTGTTATGCTCAAGTCGATGTTGGAGTCAACTTGGTTTGTGACTTCGCTCAAGTCGCAAGTGGAGTCGACTTCATGTGCGACTTTGGTAGCTCTGCTCCCTAATTTCAACGCTGGAAGGAAAGTGTCATGTGAAGTCGATACTGGAGTCGACTTGGTCTGCGACTTCGCCCAAGTCGCAAGTGGAGTCGACTTCTTCTGCGACTTCGACAATTCGTACTCCTAATTTCAATTCTGGACAGAGTATGACCTTTGAAGTCGAAGATGGAGTCAACTTGGGAAATAGACTTGGCCCAAGTCGCTGTCTGAGTCAACTTGGGGATCGACTTGACCTGTCGTGCTTTGTATTTTTCATTTTTATATCTTTAAACAACACACAAAATACATTAGTGGCTAATACTTACTCAAATTGTGTTAATCATCAAAATACATGCTTTGGATATTTTACATTTGATTTCAATAATTGTTTCCAACAATCTCCTTCTTTTTGATGATTGACAAAATAAATTTGAGTTTATACCTTCCAATATGTCATTTTGTCTTGTTTTTACCTTTTGAACTTGTTGAAATTGTCATATATATATTTATTTATTTATTTTCATCATTTGCATATGTTGTTTCAAATAATCACAAGTTAAATTTTATTTAAATAATCATTCAACCATTTCATAATAAAACATTAATGATTAAAGCAAACATAATAAATCAGAGCATAATTCAAGTGATAATAAAAAAGTAATCAGAACACAAACAAACTTTTTCATAAGCAACCTTTTCATATATATGATCAAAAAATTTCATACAAGTTTCAAATGCAAATGAAACCAATATATAAGCTACCCAACTCAAAATCCTAAAAATCTAACTCAAAATGCTCAAACTTCTCCCCCTTTTTGTCAATCGAGCAAATAGGGGTTGACTTGAAGAGCTTTGGTGAACTGAAACACAGAGATAGGATATGGAGTCGGGCAAACAGGTCAGATGTGAGCTGAGGAGTAAAAAGATGAGACTGCGGCAGGTGTGGGATCTCGATGAACTGATCCAGTGTCAAAGGGATTAAGCTCAGGGATAGATCAATGACGATGGCTTTCGGATGCTAAGTAATAACTAATGGTCTGGAGCTCCCTGTCCATGCGATCCTGTCAAGAATACATATTCGTGATGGCATGTAGGACCTCGGTGATCTGACTGGTCATCCGATCCTCTACTCCAGATGCTTTCAAATATCATGAATAGAGGTATCTCGAGAAGTTGGGTGTGGAGCCGGGTCTGGAATCTCAGATCCTCTAGGAGAGCACGACCCATGTGACATCGGCGATGCAGGTTCCTTGAGTGCATCCTATGGTGGAGCAGGTTGTGCTTCTGGTGATGGCGGGGGCTACTCCCCCTCAACTTGTGCATCCCCGGCTTCCTCTGGAGCCGGTGCACCTTCTTCTGCTTCAGCCCGGAGTTGATTTACATTGATCTTCATTCTTTAGATCAATGCTTTATTGATTGCGTTCATAGGCTTTAACACATCAAACGGCTCTCCATCGATATCAACTCTGAAATGCTCTAAGATCTTTGTGATCCAAGTTCCATAAGTCAAAACCCCTCGTGGGTTGTCTTTCCTAGAGCTTAGGGCTTCTAGGAACAATCGTGGGAGGCTCGCTTTGACCTGGTTCACTATTTTCTAGAGAATTCCCACCTCCTGCGGGTTTAACTGATTCATTTCTCCGCCCTTTGGATATATGCAGTGGGCTAGCAGCAGGTGTAGAACCCATAGCCTTGGGGACAAGTCCATATAGTGCAGGAACTTGATCCCGAGATGATATGTATTGCTCCGAGTGAGCTGATTGTAGATCTGATCAAGTGTAAGATCTGCTGGGAGTGGTTCATCCTCATGTGTGACTTCTAGAATTTGTCCTATGTTCATTATTGCTTGATTCAGATTTGAGGTTATACCAATACTAAGGAACATATCAACCCCCTTTACAAAGGTACCAAAATATTCTTCATCTCATAAGTAATAAAAGATCTTGGTCAAATCAGGATAAACCCTTTCATCCTCTTTCAGTAGTTTGGTCCATCCTTGAAAATCTAACAACTTTTCAATATTAGATTCATAATCATTCAGAAACTTGAAGTCAATGATCTTTGGGATGAATACCTTCCGCTCATAGAAGTATTTGTAAAACCGACTGTGCTGTAGTTTTGTTTTGAAGTATGTGGTTGGCATCTTCAAGACTTGGGCTTTAGCAACCGTGGCTCCTTTCTTTCTGGCCCCAGATTGCATGCTTTGCGAGGTCTGGGGTTGTTATTCTCGGGCAGCCATTGTTGATGGAGTCCCGGCTTGGAAACGGACTCTGCAGCCTATGGAAGTAGATGGTTCTTCCCGGGCATGCTTTAAGGGGGTCCATTGTCTCCTTCGGCTCGAGAATCGAATGGTCTAGGGACTGGTTTGAGCAAAGGCTTGGATATGGCAAGTTTCGGCAATCTAGATTTGGGAGCCATTGAGTTTGATGGAATTTGAAATGTGATATTCAAATGGAACTTGAAAATAAGGAGATGGTATATTGAGTGAAACAGAGAGGAAATGACAGTGAGAGAAATAGGAAAGAGATGAAATCGAGAGAGTCAGACTGGGAGAGACAGGAACAGAGAGAGAGATGTCAGAGAGAGACGAAGATGAGAAATAAAGAGAGCCGGAAGAGAGGGAGAAAAGCAGAGGAGAGACAGGAGAGAAATACCGAAAACAAAGAGGGAAGACAGAGCTTGATAGGGGGAGAAGGAGAGAAAACAGAAATGGAGTTGGCCGGAGAGGAAAGAGAGAGAGAAAGGAAAGCTCGAGATGGGTCGGAGAAATGGAGAGAGAGATCTAGGATGCCGAAAGTTGAGAGGGAAGGCTAGAGAGAGAGGAGATAGAGGTAGACAGCACGGGAGTAATGAGAGGAAGAAAGGAAAGAAGAAAGAAAAGGGAGAGGAGAAGAAGTCCGACAGTTGTGCGCTGGAGTCGACTTTGCCCTAGGCGAAGTCAACTTCACCCCAGCAGGCAGAGTTGACTTTGCCATGCCCAAGTCGACTTCAGTGGAGTCGACTTGGTGGCCTCGGGTCGACTTGGCTTATCGACTTAGACTTTTCTAAGTCCACTTTTTCATCTAGCTATTTCTAAGTTAACTCAATCATTCCCATATCATTTCTAATTTTGTAAAATGATTCCTTTGCTAAAGGTTTGGTGAATATATTAGCAATTTGATCCTCAGTTTTCACATGTTCCAAACAAACATTATGATTTTCAACATATTCACAAATAAAATGATGTCTTATATCTGTGTTTGGTTCTTGAATTCAATATTAGATTTTTAGTTAAACAAATTGCACTTGTATTGTCATATTTAATTAGAATGTTATAATAATCAATACTATAGTCTTTCAATTGTTATTTCATTCAAAGTAGTTAGACACAGTAACTTCTGGCGGCTATATATTCGGCTTCAGTATAGATAGAGTAACACTAGTTTGTTTCTTTGAATACCATGAAACCAACATATTTCCAAGAAATTGACATGTTCCATTAGTACTCTTTCCATCTACTTTGTAACGGGCAAAATCCGCATCCGAGTAATCGATTAAATCAAACGTTGACCCCTTTGGATACCATAGTCTAAAATTAGTGGTATTTATCAAATATTTAAATTTTTTTTTATAGCCAATAAATGCGATTCTTTAAGATATGCTTGGGATCTAGAATACACAAATACACTGAAAAGAATATCCGGTCTAGAAGCAGTTAAATACAACAATGATCTTATCATATTTCTATAAAGCTTTTAATCGATAAATTTACCGTTTTCGTCCGTGTCGATCTTGATTGTTGAACTCATTAGAGTATTTGCTCCTTTGCTTGTTTGCATTCCAAATTTCTTTAGCATTTCTTTGATGTACTTGGACTGATTTATGAATATTCCTTCAGCTTGTTGCTT
>JAXCLR010000105.1:47243750-47258006 GCA_035584095.1 Annona squamosa
AACGTTATCGTACAATCTCGAAATGAAGACAAACTAGTGCACTGAGAAAAGCCTTCATGAATTCTATGATGACGAGATTAATTAAGTATTGGTGTAACTGGATCGATCCCACTTTTATTAAAGAGTTCTAACATGTTGCATATTAAGGGTGCGTTTGACAATCATGAAAAATCATCAATTTAAAACCTTTCAATCTAAAAGTATTCTATACTATGTAAATGCAAATATGCAAAGAGGCCTACCCCTGCCTGCCTGCCTCTGCATTCGAGAATAACTTAATATCCTTCCACTTCTACTCGATCTTTTTGGCAATTGCCTATATATGTTGCAGATATGGGAGGAGAATTGGACGCTTGTCCTGCTTACACATCTTCAAAATGAGCGTTTGCAACAATTCAACTGATTCCCATATGCAATTTCTAATTTTTTTCAATTTTATTTCTGGCATTTTAAAATTTTCCTCTGTTTTTATTCTTGTTGCTGTTTGGACATTGGAGGAATCTAGCAATGATGATATAGAGGTAAGTATGTTAATGTTCGAACTTTCAAAATTATGATTACAATTCCAATGATTACATTGCTTTTTAAAGGATGAGGCTAAATGCACCCGTGTGCAGTTGGCTTCAGTACACCTAACTTTTTATACGATTGTTAATTTAAGTGTATTTAACATGTGTATTAATTTTTATTATTTTTTGAGTATTTTAGATATTTATTTTTTATTTTTGAAAAACAATGACATTTTTGAAGTATCTTGAGTTTTTAAAAATCAATGCACTACATCAGCATCCGCTTTTTACGTGTAAATTTTTAAGTTTTTATTTTATCAATCCACAATATATTTTACATAAATTACTCATATACCTGTTCAATTCATGTTCGGTTCTGACAATATTTAGCTGCCGCTTGTAAAAAAATAAAGCATATTATTACGTAATTTTAAAAATCCCTAACACTGTCCGTCCTTACCAAAAAATTTCAGATCAGTGAAAGTTTCTCGCGAGTTAATACTAGAAATCAAATTAACTTATTACTTTCTTTGCTAAAAATCTTTATGTCTAAGCAAAACTTGGTCATACTCGTTGCAGGTGTGCTAGAGGAGGATCTTGATTCAAAGAATACATTTTATTATTATTTTTTAACTTTTCTTTCCGCCGCATTTTCATTGAAAAAAAAGAAAGCAGTCTTCCAGACACGAGCCAAATCACAAGCTCTAGGCCATATGCGCGCTGGTAAAATCATCGATTTAAAACCTGTCCACCTATAAAAAGTATTCACCTTCTGCAATTATCTTATTTTTAAGTCATTTTTTTACTCTTTTTTTTCTTTTTCTTCTAAAAGTTGCCGGTTTAAAAATTTTCGACCGAAAACCGTGACTGACAAGTAACTCTAGCAGCCACTGACACTCCACTACTATATATATATATATATATATAGCCATCCTGCCTAATGTCTTTTTGAGTTCGTCTTAGATCTATTAACTCTGCTCTCTTTTCTTCTCACTAGAGGGTTTTTGAAATGTTAAGAGGCAGCAGGTCTAAGGGCTATCAATGAACTGGCTTCTTTTCCTTCCGCGCATTCAATGTATAAGCGCATAAAGGTTCAAATAATTTTAGGCTTTGCCTTCTTAGATTATCCATCTAACATTTTTTAATCAGCTTGGCGTGCAACTTAGACTGAATACCCGCAGTATACGATTTTTCATGTGTGAAAAAAAAGGAGAAAGAGAAAATTTACAACAAAAGAAAAATTGATAACAAAAAAAGAAGAAGAAGAGAAAAAAAATTGCAAACGACTAAAAAAAATATTATTATGAAATCACACGTAGACAAGATTTTTATTAAGATTTATTTAAAAAAAAAGGGTGAAAGAAAGAAATTTTCTTACAGACCGGCAAATTTAGTACAAAAAGACAAAGGTTACAAAAAAATGAACAAATATATATATATGAAAGAAAATGAGCAAAAAAAAAGGTTGACTGGTCAAATGAGACGACCAAAGCATCCAAAAAAATATAATCATACATAAAATATACATATAAGAGAGAAAGAATCCAAGGCCGGTAAGATGAGCATTCAATCATGACTAATTTCCTAAGCACTGTAACAAATCTCAAGACAACAACCGTTGCTGCACTTGAGACATGGGGTAATCAGTGTTTTAAAAGCCGAACCAGACCGTCCGATCTGATCGTAAATTGCCAGTGAAACAGTTCGGTCTGGCACTAGTTTTCCATTTTTGATGATAACCATTCGAACCGGGCGGTTGGACCGTAAAAATCAGTCTGACCGCGGTTTAGTTCGTTCATAATTTTAAAAAAATTAATAAATAAAAAAGTATAAAAATGCCTTTCTGCGGGCCCCGCCGCAGATGCTCCCCCTATTCATCGTCTTCGAGAATCGCGACTTCGCCAACGGCTAGGGTTTGCTATGGACCCACCATCGCCATCTGCAACAATGGATTCAGGTTGTTTAGCCGGCCAGAATCAATGTCCGGTAACAATCGCGAATGTCTGGTCATCACCTATTGCTCCGACAACTCCTCACAGCAAGCTCTGCCACACTTTTGGGCTCTGGACTTCTAGTTTCAGCAACTGTAGGCGTCGATTGGAGCTTCTGCGTTTTCTTCCCGCTCATCCTCTTCGGTTCTGGTGACTATTGCAGAGACTCATTTCCAACAGTAGAATCGGCTCTGTTTCCGTCCACCCTAGCATCTAGCGATTGATTCCATGCTTCTGGCGCATTTGAGCTTCCGGCCATGGAATCTGAGCTGGCAGGTAGGCAGCAAGGTCCGACGACCATCAATCCCGAGCTTCCAGCAGCAAGGTAGAAAGGTTCAGTTTTTTGAGCTTAAATCCATAGCTTCCTCCTGTTTACACGATTCCTCGTAAGTTTCACATTTTTTGAAAGTGGATGGAAATAAAACTACGGAGGAGGTCGATAGCCACTACGGGGCCCTGTGCTGCCACATCAATTCCCAGTTGCACGACCTTCGCAGACGATAGTTTTTTTTTGCAGATGGTAGTGTGCTGCCTGTGTGTGTGGGGGATCTTCAAGTAAAGTAAAATTAATTTTTTTAAACAACTTTTATCTTTCCATTAATATTTGAAATTTCATTGCAGATATCCTGATAAACCATATAAGAACAAAAAAAGATAAAAAATTGCACATATTTCAGGTCAGTATACTCTTTTTATTTTCTTGATTTGCATAATAATTTTAATATGATATACTTGAATGTATTGTTGATGCAAAGTGTAATTTTTATATTACATAGAATTTATATATTTAATTTAATTTTGAAATGATTAAAATAAATTAAATATAATTATTACGTCATAATTATGTCATGCTGATGTCACGGTTCAAAACGGTTTGAACCATGGTTGAACCGGTTGACCTGAATCGGACCTAAAGGGGTAATAGGAAGCCGTATGAACAGGCTGCTGGAATTGAAGTCCCTATGTTGACACGTTTAATTCGATATGTTGGTTGGGCAGACAAGATTCATGGTCTTACGGTTCCAGTTGATGGATCTTATCACGTGCAAACCCTGCATGAACCCATTGGTGTGGCTGGGCAAATCATTCCTCGAAATTTCCCACTTCTCATGTATGCTTGGAAGGTTGGCCCTGCCTTGGCGACCGACAATACCATTGTACTGAAGACTGCAGAGCAGACGCCTCTATCTGCCCCATATGTGTCAAAGCTATTTCATGAGACTGGGCTTCCTGCTGGTGTTTTGGATGTCATTTCTAGATTTAAACCAATTGCTGGCGCAACTCTTGCCATTCACGTGGACGTGGATAAGCTTGCTTTCACCGGATCAACTGTTGCTGGAAAGATTGTGCTAGAATAGGCTACCAAAGGCAATCTTAAGCCCGTGACTCTAGAGGTTGGAGGGAAATCTCCATTTATTGTATATGTTGATGCTGATGTAGATCATGCTGTGGAGCAAGCACACTTTGCTCTCTTCCTCAATCACGGACAATGTTGTCGTGCGGGCTCTCAAAAGCAATCTTAAGCCCGTGACTCTAGAGCTTGGAGGGAAATCTCCATTTATTATATATGATGATGCTGATGTAGATCATGCTGTGGAGCAAGCACACTTTGCTCTCTTCCTCAATCAGGGACAATGTTGTCGTGCGGGCTCTCGGTGTTGAGCAGGGTCCTCAGATTGACTCGGAGCAGTTTGAGAAGATCCTGAGGTACATCGAATTAGGTATCGAAGATGGGGCAACTCTGTTATCAGGGGGTGAAAGACTGGGCAGCCAAGGCTACTATATTCAACCCACGGTCTTCTCAGACGTCAAGGATGGTATGCAGCCGCTCCAAAGACTCTGTCTGATTGCAATGGGGGTTGATCTTGAACGCCCTGCAAGAGAAGACATTTTCGCTGATGCCAGCACCATTGAAGATCAGGCCCGGTTGGACGAGAAGCTGCGGTTGCTGGTGGTCTTCAAAGATCACACACGTTTCTTTGAAGATAGCAAGAATGATATTGAGTTGACATTAAGCATCGGATGCAACTACAACAAAAAGAAGGCCAAGCATCGGCTGCGTTCTGATGTTGCTTTAAGCCGTTCGAATTCGGCCCCAGACGAAAGCCGGTAGCCGCAGCAGTCCGTACCATTCACGTCCCTTGGATCAGTTCAAGAAGAGGAAGCAGCTACAGAGGCTGTGTATGAAAAGAGGCTGATCAGAACAACCTGTGCTTACTCTAAAGGCTGATCTTCCCAACCAAGAGCAAGTGACGGGGAAGATGGAGCAGGTGTTGTCGATCATCCAACGCAGAAATCTCTCTCAAAATGAAGGTGACAAGCAAGCTGAAAAGACAGGCGCTTGCCGCAAATTAGATGGCAGCAGCATCCGCCCCAGTGCGCGACGAGTCTCCTCCACCGGCAGTGGAGGTGGCCGGTGCAGCTGATGAGGTTGTGTCTGCAAAGAAGAGTACCTCTTCAAGAGAGGAACGGTTCTGATACTGCCTTGGACGTTGTTTCCTAGATAAAATCTGCTGCTCAAAAGGACCACGATGACATGGCAAAGGGTGCTTAGCATGCGTCTCCAATACGGTAACAAGAACTGCAGGGAGGCCAGTTGTTGATGGTGACAAGACAAAAGCAAATATGTGATAAAAGCGGTAACACCTTTGTGCCGATCAGCAAAGTGGTGGCAGAAACAACAGTCCAATCACGAAGGAAGGAGCCAATAGAAATACGCGATGATGAAGACATGCGCCGTCTGGTAAGTTCCGTGGACGAGAAACGCTAGCAAGCCATGCGGGATAATCTCTCGTTACTCATGCTATGCAACGTACTCGCAGAATCGAGTTCACGGGTGGGATTACCTGGCACTCGAGTCATGCCAGCCGCATAACTCAACTTGGGCAGGAACAAGCACACACACAAGCTTTACCCTCTCACGCGGAATCAATCCAGAGCTAGCAATTACAACGACCAAGGAGTAGTTCCATAGGATGTTTTCTTGCCACCCAAAGCTCTGACATAACCCACGGAACAACCCCATCCACCCTATAAATAGGACCTTTGGGTCTCCAAAAAAAGAAGGGGAGACAACCCCGACGCAAGCATTCCCAACTCTCCATCGAGAATGTGAGTTCTTAGTTTTTTTAATTTTCTTTGAGCATTTTTTTTATATCTAGATATATCTTAAAGCCCTTTAAAAATATATATTAACAAGGCCTCCAAAAATATATATATTATTTTCTAAAATACAAATAGATTAAAATCCTCCAAAAATATATTTTTTCTAAAATACATATATTTTAAAGGATTCCAAATTAATATATATATATATATACATACATATACTTCTCCTCAAGTAGATACTCCCTAGGTGGTGGGTTGAGTTGATACACAGGACTAAGTACTTCTTTTTATTAAAATAATAATAATAATAATAATAATATATAAAAATCCTCTAAAAAATATATATTATTTTCTAAAATATATATATTAAAAGCTTCCAAAAATATATATCATATATATATACATATACTTCTCCCCAAGTAGATACTCCTCAGGTCGTGGGTTAAGTTGATACACGGGGCTAAGTACTTTTTTTTATAAAATAATAATATATATATATTAAAATCTTCCAAAATATATTTTTTATTTTCTAAAATAAATATATATATATATATATGAAAGGCCTCCAAAAATATATATATATATATTATTTTCTAATATATATATATTAAAAGCCTCCAAAAAATATTATTTTCTAAATATATATCTTAAAGGCCTTCAAATATATATATATTATTTGCCAAATATGTATATATACATCTTAAAGGCGTTCAAGAAATATATATCATTTTCTAAAAAATATATATATACATACATATACTTCTCCCTAAGAAGATACTCCTTAGGCGGTGGGTTGAATTGATACATAGGGTTAAGTATTTTTTTTGTTAAAGAAAGAAAACCTTTTTACTCAACTCGAACCTTGATGTCTGAGTAAGGCCATTATATGAACTTGCTGTGCTGCCGGAACAGAATCATCAAATCACCCCTGATTTTCATGATTTGAGTAATCAAATCGTAAGGGATCTAAGTACATCCTACTATTGCTATAGCAAGAGAGTTTTTGTAATAGACCTACTATTGGCATTTTACCCTTACTAGAGGAATACGCGTGATCTATAGGACCCTCTAAGTGGTATCGACCTATGGACATGGAAATTCAAATAGAGGGAGAAGACGCTTTGTGTTGAAAAGTTACGAAAACTCTTTTCTTAAGTCATGATTGAGAATTTATAGATCAATTATGATATGTATATATGTAAATTCTACACTGCTCATGCTTGAAAGCTAGGCGAGCAACTTCCACCCGTGCCTCTTATTTAGGCTCAAGTGGGCCCCAAACTCTTCAACAGGTTCAAGTGGGCCTAAAAACCTTCGAAAAGGCTCAATTGGGCTCAAAATCCTCTAGCAGGCCCAGGTGGGCCCAAAACCCTTCAATAACCTTATTTGAGTTTTGAAACTTCTCAGGGTTGCTTGAAACATCCTAGTTTGACCCAAAATTCTATCAACAAGTCCAGTTGAATCCAAAACTTGCTAGTAAACTCATTTGAATACAACTTTCCAATAACCTTACTTGGGCTTAATATTCCATATTTAGGCCCTTAACATCCGTTGGCTCGCCTGGACCAAAAATAACTTCAGTTAAGCCCAGTCTAGCCCACTTGAACCAAAAAGCCCACTTGGGCCCAAGTTGTTGAGTTAAGCCCAGATAGGCCCTAACTTATTTCAATAAGCTCGGTTGAGTGCAAACTTCTTTAATTATTCCAAGTTGACCCAAGCAGGTTTCAAATTTTAGTTAAATCCAATTCTTAGTAAAATTACCGAATTTTTCAATCCAGAGACTGAATGCGGGACACACTGACTTATTAAGCTGAAAGTGGGAGATACTAGTCTGTTGTGGAAATCCAGAAGCTAAGAGCGTACTTAGCTTGCTATTTAGGGTCACTAGTGTAGCCAACCGGCCTCTCACTATTCCCAGACCGAGTCATCGCTGGTCGATGGGCTACGCATAAACTCACATTTAAGTCATATCACGTGGCGTTATGTACCACACATTTGAGTCACGATGTGTGGCGAAATGTACTAATTTATCTTTGTATTTTTGTGAGGCATGATTTTTTGTGCATTTGTAAAGTTGTAGAAAATTTTTTTACGCATTTCATCATCATTTCAATAATATAATTATTTTTTTAGACTATTGCATTCAACTCTTTTAATCAAAGATTTTCTCATTGGAGATGTAAAATCAAAGTGTGGAACAATTGGATCAAACTCAGTTAAAGAATTAAATGCTTTAAAATTTTACTAAAAATTAATTAAGCGTTTATTTTCCAATCTAGGAGGAAAATTTCGAGACCGAAACAATTGGAGAGCTAAAAAGCTTTAAAATGTTAGACATTGAAAATATATCTGAAATGTTTGCGAGATTTTTCAATATTACTAATGCATTAAACGGTATAGGAAAAGTAATCTCAGAATCTGAATAAGTCATGAATATCTTAAGAGCTCTACCTAAGTCATGGACTCCAAAGATCACGACTATTGAAGAGATAAGAATACATTGAGACTAGAAGATCTTATCAGTTCGCTGATGTCACGCGAACTGATAAAGAGAAGGAACGAGGTGCAACAGAACTGAAAAAGAGTTATTGATTTTGAGGGCTGCACAGAGCTCAGATGAACCCACATCATCCTCTCAGAATGATGACGATGAGATTGCACTACTCACATGGAGATTTAAAAAGTTCATAAGAAAAAAAGAAAAATTTCAAAGAATTCAAGGAGAGAAACAGAAAGGAGAAAAAGAAGGAAATAACTAAATGTTATAGGTGTGGTGAAATCGGACATATACAAGCCCGGTATCCTATACCAAAAGATAGCAAAATAAAATAATGGTAAGAAAAGAAGGACAAAAATGAAAATAAAAAATTTCATAAATCAAAAGGAAGAAGAATTTACATGAATGAGGAGACATCTACAACAAGCAACTCATCAAATGAAGATAATGAAGCAACAAATTGTGCTCGAATATACTGCATGACAAGGATTGAGGAAGAAAACAAAATAATCTACCTTACTGCAACTGAAATTACAGATCGACAAACTTCTTCAACAAATTGCACAAGTAGTGAAGAGACAACTTCTAAACTCAACCACTCAAATACCAAGTCTATTTACTCCTCTACACATGATTGTCTCAAATGTGCTAAATTAGATGAACTGCAACAAGCGTATGATTCATTATATGATGAAATCAAAAAATTGGGAAGTAAATTTACATTAAAGAAACAACAATGTGACTCAGTTATTATTGTGAATGGAAAACTAGTAAAAAAAATTCGACCACTTAACAAATAAAAATAGTGCTTTAATTGACAAGGTGGAAAGACTGAGGAAGAAAAATGAGTCATTGAATGAATTATTAGGAAAGTTTTCCAACTTAGGGGAAAGTGTGAAAATATTTTTAAACATGACCCGCCAAACAACAAAATAGGACTTGAGTATTCCACATTTAAGCAAGATAAAAGTAGTAAATCAAATGTTTCAAAATTTGGTAAGAACCAAGCCAAACTAACATCTTTCAAACCAAGAATGAATCATATTACTTGGACAAAAAGGCCAATCTGGGAACCACACACTACGTGGATTCCTACTCCAAGACTTCCAAAGGCACGCAATTTCTAC
This sequence comes from Annona squamosa, assembly GCA_035584095.1. Lineage (NCBI taxonomy): Eukaryota > Viridiplantae > Streptophyta > Magnoliopsida > Magnoliales > Annonaceae > Annona > Annona squamosa. Next base: position 47,252,983 of record JAXCLR010000105.1, read on the forward strand.
AACAAATTAGGTCACAAAATCTATCAATGCAGAATAAAGAAATTACATGACTATTGTGCAAAATTGGTTTGGTTACCAAAAAGTATTAGATTTATGCCTTCTAAAGTAGAGCAACATAGACTCCAATGGCTTACTAATCCAAATGGACCCCTGAAATGGGTACTAAATAAGGGTGCAACTTGGTACCGAGTTGGTCCGAACCCGCTCGACCCGACCCGGTATCAAACCAAAAATAGGTTTTATTTTTTAGATTTTTTCAAAATATACCCAGTTTCAACCCAACCCATAGAAACTCGAAACCAAAACTGGGTTCGCACCAACCTGGTACCAAAATCTAACCCAGTCCGAACCTGGTGTAATTTATATAATTTTTTCATAAATTATACATGTTTTTTATAATATTAATATATAGGTGGCCAGTGTATCAGTAGATCATGTAAGTGTGACCGAGTAAAAAATGAATAATAAGGAATCGAGCATGTACGACAACCCGCATGTACCAACATCCAGTGAGTAGTGACTGCCTCTTTTGCGAATTTCCCTCCTGCTCCAATGCTTCCATTCTCACATTTCAGAAAACCCCTAAATCCCTAATTCACGAATCTTGTGAAACCCAGACCATATGCGCATCATTTCGGGTTGTAAACCCTACATTCTTTGTAATTATTTTTATGATGAATAAAAATTCATGAATTATACTATATAGGAGATTAAAATAATGCAATTAAAAATTTAATTCACGTGAATAGTACACGTAAATAGTGCATGTGAATTGTAACGGAAGATTAAGATATGTGATTAAGAGTTAATCACTTGAATTAACCTAATCACAAAAAATGAAAAAGAGATTTAATCACTATAGGACGAAATAACAATTCTTTTTTATATTTTAATCCAATTTTTGATTTTAGTGAAAAATTTAAAAAAATTCATAATTTGCAATGCGAGCTTCGAATTTAGATGAAATTTTTTATGGATAGTTAAAAATTCACGATGAACATAATGAATGGTTTAAGATATGATGAATCGCAAATTAAGGGTCAAGATCACACATTAAATGAAGATTAAAAAAGTAGTTTAACTTTTCATTAAATTACCATTTGACTTTTATTAAATATAAATAATAAAAAAATTTAAAAAAAATTAAATGAATAGCAGCAATGGTAGGGGCATGAGCAGGGGGTGGTTGGGAATATTGACCAAAATCAATGATTCACATTCATCATCATCATAAATCAAGGGCTAGGATTTAATTAGCTTAAAATAAATAATTTTAATAAATAAAAAAAATAAGAAAAATAGGTTTGCATAGGGGGCGTGAGCAAGATAGGGTGGGCTGCACAAGTTCCATGCACCTTTTTGAAATTAGAAAAAAATACATTTGCAATTTAACACCTTAAGCAAGGGGGTAAATCTAATTTTATGAAAAATCAAGCCCTATAAATAGGGCCAAGGGGGGACGTCCAAATGCATCATTCCTCTCAGCTCCACTTGAGCAATCCCAAGCTCCCAAACCCCCCACACGTCCAAGGAAGAAAAGGAGAAAGTTAGAGAAAAAAATATGGAAAAAGAAGGATATCTCCACTTCGGGTAAGTGATTTCTATCAATTTCTTTTTGGATATTAATGTGACGCCCCAAACCGAGACGTTACTTCCTTACCTCAAGACCTTATCGATTGGTAAATATGAATAAGAATTGTTGCCCTGATCACACAACGGGATTTTAATTGGAACTCGTCCAATTTTTTTTCGTTCATCATCGTTCATATATTTGCATTCCACATTATTCATCAAACAAGTGGTGATACACCTCTGATAAAATTTTCAAATTCTATTTCATAGTATCTTATCTTGCTTTTCTACAACGACAATCTTCTTGACTTAATCATATCATTTTACATTCATACATATGAACATTCAGTTATTAAATCATATAGAACTTAAAATTCTAATTAAGTTCGCATACACATTAGCATACCTTAGCATACTCATGCTTTTCCATTCCTTATAGCTTACCTGGTCATAATCTTGTACCCTCTTTCACGTCTTAAGTTTGTAACCTTCTGAGTTTTCCAATACATGTCTAAGGGTTGGGAAAACAAAAACATAAGTGACAACTTAGTAAGCAAATATTTTATCTTTTAGGGCAAGACTTCCTTGAAAATTATTTCTTCAGACATCTTGAACACCTTTTTCTGAAGGACATTTACATGTCCTAAAACATTATCGTGAAATCTTTTGTTCATGAGGATGATTCTATGTCCTGGAATATTATCATAAAACATTCATTCTTAAAAATCATATACAAGTCACCTCTAGGCTTGTTAAGGCAAAACATCTATGTTTTACCCTCTTTAATTAATTTCCTTTTGTCTTGAGTGAACATTTCCAATGTTTCAAGATATTTACATAAAACCATCTTTTGTCGGTGGACATTTTACGTCCAAAATATTTTTCTCATAAATCCTTTAGCAAAGAAGGACATTCTCATGTCCTAAAACATTATTCATATAAGCCTTTTCGGCAAAGGACATTTTTATATTCAAAAATATTTTTTTATCATAAAATTCCTTTAGCCCAGAGACATTTAATGTCTCAAAACATTTTTGACATAGCTTCTTTTAGCGATGGACATCCATATGTCCTAAAATACTTTTCATTTAAATATTTTAACATTGGACATTCTCATGTCCATAAACACTTTTCATTTAGGCTATTTAAAAATAGGTATTCCTATGTCCAAACCAAGTTTCACATAAATTTATTTCATAATCTCCGTCTTAGGGCTTGTTTATAGCAAGGAACATAAAATACATAAACCATTTCCATAAATTCATTTGCATAAAAATATTTCATTTTATTCCTGTTATTTACACTTTTGTGTAAAACATCCTTTCTTATAGGGTAACTATTTCATAAAAATTCTTTTAAGATAGCTTTCATAAAACATACTTTTATATCCCAATCTTTGGACTTTTCAAAAGAAAAATATAAGCAAATGCATTTCTCTCAATCCAGTAGCGACACTTAGCAAGTGATCATGCTACATTTTGGAAGAGAATCTTTAACAACACGCTAGCCAAGCAGTTATTCCGTTATCCTGCTCCCATCTCAGGGAGAACGTTGCTGGCACTCCTGTCATCCCTTAGCGAATTGGCCTTATATAGAGTGGGCCTCAGTCATCTCAACCGTGCTCTACACCCAACCTTTCCTTGTACCGGTGCACCATACATTATTATGACGGACCGCAGTCCGTTTGGTTTAAAGTATTACAGACCGCAGCTTATATCCTTTAAAATCGGGATCATAGACCTCAGTCTACATTCATAACTTAAAAACATCATAGACCAAAGTCTGTGTCTTTTTAAAATAAATCATTTTGAAAAAAAACACATCACAAACTATAATCCGTGTCAACTTGTAAAGCTAGCGCACCCACTTTAACAAGTTGTCATTTGAAATCTAGTTTTAAGATGACCTTCCTTAAATTCTTTTAGAAGAATTTTGAGTAAAATATTTTGATAAACATTTGAAATATTTGAGAAACATACATCTTAAAACCCTTATAATAAAAGAATTTCAAGATTTTTGGATTTTAAAAAATAAACCACATATTTCTCTAATATTTTCTTTATTTCCATTTCAGGTTTTTTTACTTATAAAAGTTATGCAATTATACGACCCCCTTCTTGACCACTTTAAAATCAAATTATTGTCCACATATCTATCTTATCATTTTTACATAAAGAGGGGTTTGCACAGTCTTTTGTATGCCATTTTAGCAACCCGAAATCAAACTATTTTATAAAATCACATATTAGGTGGGTCATCCTTAAATCTTATTCAACACATCCATATAAACATTTTTCAAGACATTTTCATCGAACTATTTTATTAAGTTTATTTTGTATCATTTTTATATGGGCTCATTCAAGTATCCATGAATTTTCAAAAATTCTTGTCGTCTCGGTGAATTTTGCTGCTAATTACATTTATACTCGCACCCGTCATTCACCGATAGTCACTTGCGCGATTTGAAGGTTGTAATATTATAGTACTTCCAAAATTCCTAAATTGCTCATGCTTTCTCCTTCCTGTAAACGGCGCTAAGATCCTCCATCGGCTTGCAGAGGCAGCCATGGACATCCAACCGGCAGCACTTTTCTTCCACAAATTTGGTTCCAAGAATTCGATCTTCACCAAAGGTAGTTGTAGAATCTTTAGAATTAATGAGATGCCATTTCCTGCTCCACGCAACAATTTCAGATCTTCCTTCCAGAGGAAGGATCGTCGCGCCTCCAAGGATAGCAATAGCTTCTCTCCACAATTTTCGGCAAAACCCAGAAGATTCGGCCGTTGATTCAGCCCTCAATCTTCTACCATCACACAGATTTTCACCTCACCCACTTTGGCAGCCATTGCTCCTCTTTCGATTGCAATAACTAGCCATACAACATTCACGATAGTCGACCGGACACCAACCTTCCAGCAAGAAACTCAAGCCCCGTTAGCCTACAAATCACATTCGGCCAACGTCTCTCCCATCGACGTCATCTTGCCTCGACAGATCCGGTCCGCTCCCTGCCACTCCTCTACTAGCCGCGCGGGCGTTGTATTGTTCAACCATCGATGACAAGCCTCCTTCCTGCATTCCTCTTGTGTTCGCCATTGCAGCAAATAGATTTTGGGGATGGCGAATTTAATTTTTCTTGTTGAATCAATCTAGACTCCTTCCACAGTTGCAAATCGATCTAATCAAGGATCTGTTGCAATTTTCAGCAATCGTGGTGAGTGCTAGCAGCTTTGAATTGTCTATTCTTGGCTTATAATGCATGGTTGTCATCCTCTGCTCATTTGCAGCATCTAATTCTTCAAATCAAATCCAAATTTAGAGGAACTTCCACAACGCCAATGGCACACCTCGACCCTAGATCTGATTCTTTTTTCTTTTTTTTTGATGGAAGGATAGCCTCTGCCCCTACAATCTCTCAATTTGAGAGAAGGGAAGGACAGCGGAATCCGCT
>JAXCLR010000105.1:47269861-47285728 GCA_035584095.1 Annona squamosa
TAAGTTACCAAAGAAATTTTTAAGAACCCAATTCACCCCTCCCCTCTTGGGTTTTGCCATCAACTCGGGACCAACATACCCTTCTTTCCTCTGTCCATTATCTCCCCAACCCATTCCTTTGCAAGTAATCCTTCTCTTTTCCCCTTTCCCTGTTTTATCTCATTTGTCATTGGGCTTTCCACTTGCCCCATCCCATTTCTTCCACTTACTTCTCCCTTCTCTTTCTTGTCTCCACACTTTCCTCTCTTTTTATCACTTTGGTCCCCACCAATCCTATCCTCATTTTCATACACCCCCTCCCCCAACTAGGCCATGTCCCTAGGTTCCCATTTCCATGTCAATCTCTGATAGCTATCTCATCTTGTTGGAAAATAGAAGCCCCTAATACATTCTAAATTTCTGTCCCTCCCCCTATTATATTCTTCCACCTTTAACCTTTTCTCTCCTTTATTCTTTCTATTCTTACCCCTTGTACTTATCCCCCGGTTTGTTCTTCCTCTCCTATTTACTCCACTCCTCTTTTCTCAAGTTGTCCTCCTTGTCTTTTTCTCTGTCCCTCAATTGTTGTTCCCCCTCTTCAGCCCCCTTGCTCCTAGTGTTTAGTCTACCCCCTCCTCTTCTAGAAATTTGTTTTGAAGTAGGGGTGTTAATGGTCATGATTAACCCATCAACTCGCTCGTCCATACTGTTTATAAATGAGTTTGGGTTGAGATTTTTGAATAAATGGGTTATAATTTGACAACCCGTTTAACCATGTAATTAAATAAATGGAATAGGGTTGAGATTGTATAACCCGTTAGCCCGTTTAGTAACCTGTTCAACCTATTCAACTCGTTTAACTCATTTGATTTATTAAAGTTCTATAAATAAATGTAAGTTCCATAGTTATTTTTCCTCTCTATGTCTTCCTTTTATCACTTAATTTTTATTTTTTCACTACTACCCTAATTCTATTTCCTATTGCTACTCTATTTTCATTTCTCCTGTTCTGAAAACACTCTCATCTCTCCTTGCGAGATCATAATTTACTAGAGTTTAAACTTTCAGGTCGTCTACTAGACAACCCATTAACAACCCGCTAAATTATTTATTAAATGAGTTGTAAATGGGTTAGGATTGAAGTTTTTTAAATGGGTTAATAGACGGATTAGTGTTGAGATATTTTAAATGAGTCAGGATTAAGATTAGGCTCCAGTCAAATCCAATCCGTTAACACTCGTATTATTGAGACATTCCATTTTTCTGTTTGGGCACTCGTTCTCGTTTCCCCTTTCGTGCTCCTTGACTCCTCCTCGCATTCAGCAAATAAGTCCACCTCTTCTGACTCTCTTTCTCTTCTCTTCAGATTTATCGTGTCCCCTAACAATCTCCTCCCATTGCATTTCCCATGCCTATTTGTCCCTTCCTCTTCCTCCTTTTTTAGTCCCCACGTGCTCCATGTCCATAGCAACCGTCCAGTTCTCTCCATCTTTGGAATATGGTATCGAGGCCCAACCCAGGGGAAGCACTTTCCATGAGAAAAAATAGGAAGCAGGGCATTATGATAATTTTACAGCGTGAGTATAATTGTTTAAAAATGTGAATATGTTTGGGTTTTTGAAAAAAATTGTGTTATATATATGCAAAATCTCAATCTATTCCATTCATTTGCTAGATCAAGTATTAAAATGTATATAAACATAATTTTTCATTATTTGACAATTTCTAAAAATATTTGTGTTCAAAAAATTATTTTTTAATAAGATTTCATTATAATTAGTAAAGTTGGAAAATATAATTTTTATTAGGAGTTATTTTATATTATTTAAAGTTAATGTAATTAAGGTACTCTAAAAAATATGTTCTTTTATTTTTCTTGAATTTTTGAAAATTTATTAATATTTTTTATTTTCTGAATATAACCGGATCTAACCGCGTCTAACTGGATCTAATAGCATCTAACCACATCTAATTTTTGAATTAATAAGTTAATCCTAATTTAACACATGTAATATGATTCTAGGCCCCTTATAATGTCATTTAGACCATAATTATGGAATTTGAAATTCAGATAATATGATTTAATGAAATTACTATAATCTAACAGCGTCTAATCGCATCTAACCGCATCTAGCCGGATCTAACAGCATCTAATCGTATCTAATTTTTTAAATTAATAAGTTAATCCTAATTTAGCATTTATAATATGGTCCTAGGTCCCTTATAAGGTCATTTACACCTTAATTACGGAATTTAAACTCAAATAATACAATTTAATGAAATCCACCTTAATCTAACCGCATCTAATCACTTCTAATTTTTGAAATTAATAAGTTAATCCTAATTTAACACCTGTAATATAATCCTAGGCCCCTTATAAGATCATTCACACCTTAATTACGGAATTTGAAACCCAGATAATATGATTTAATGAAATCCACCTTAATCTAACAACGTCTAACTGCATCTAACCGGATCTAACTATATCTAACCGCATGTAACCGGATCTAACAACATATAACCGCATCTAATTACATCTAATTTTTTAAATTAATAAGTTAATCCTAATTTAACACTTGTAATATGATCCTAGGCCCCTTATAAGATCATTTACATCTTAATTGCGGAATTTGAAACTTAGATAATACGAGTTGATGAAATCCATCTTAATCTAACAGTATCTAATTGCATCTAACTGTATCTAACCGCATCTAACAGCATCTAACTGTATATACTCGCATCTAATTTTTTAAATTAATAAGTTAATCCTAATCTAACACCTGTAATATGATCCTAGGTCACTAATAAGGTCATTTACACCTTAATTACGGAGTTTGAAACTCAGATAATATGATTTAATGAAATCCACCTTAATCTAATAGCATCTAACCTTATCTAACAATATCCAATTGCATCTAACAACATCTAACCACATCTAATTTTTGATATTTTATAAATATTTTACCTAATTTGTGCATTTTGCAAAAGATATATAATTAATAATTCATTTCAGAACTACGCAGACCTTTAAATAATTTTAAAACTAAACAAATATATAAATTTATAATTAAAAATATTAACTAATTTAAATTAAATGAAATCGAAATTTACGTAAATATACAAAACTGTAAAAATTATTATATATATGACGCTGTAAAACTAAAATTATAATAAATTATATATAACTGTAATTTAGATTTAATATATAAATATTTGTTACTTTTTGGGATTGGTTAAATAATCAATTTAGTAAATAACTACATTTAATAGAAATTTTATAATAAAATTTATTAAAATTATATAATAATATTTTTACAATTTATATTACAAATTTAACATATTAATATACTATTTGTGATTTATTGTTACTAGAACTAATAAATTTAAAATAAAAATTTACTTCAAGTGAAATCAATGGAAGATTATTAGTTTAATAAATATTTATATTGAATTCAAATTTATAGAAAATCTCCACGTTATAGAACACCTCTAAATAAAGTCTTATCAAATTTAAAGTCTAATGAAAATTTTTAATATAAAAATATAATTTAGATTTAAATAAACTAAATATATATGATTTTTGGGATTGATTTAAACTTATGTATTTTGTATCTTTTAATTTGAAAAAAAATAAATTTTGATGCCCTCTACACTAACGCCTAATTTTTTTTATCTATAATCCGGACTGTCCAAGAGATTTAAACTATAGTTTAGATTTAAATAAATTAAATGAATACATAACTTTTTTGGACTAATTTAATCCTCAAGTATTTTTTATGTTTATTAATTATATGTCCCAAAATCATAATTTAAACTATCCCAAAACTTAGATTGGTACAAAATATTTAATTTAATTAATTATTCACTTATATGTTCTAAAATTAATAAATAACTATAATGATAAAAATAAATTTTATTTAGAATTAAAATAAAAATTAAATTAATTAATTATAAAAAATTTCTATAAAAATTAAATAAATTAATACAATTTTCTCATAAAAATTTTCATTAAATAATTTGGGGGATGATTACTAGGTTATTAAAATAATTAGGGAAGAATTGTAAAATTATTTGAATAGTTCAATTTGTATATTTTTAAAACAAATTATATTAGTTTGTATGTAACTTATAGGATTCACATGCAACAACTTGGGTTCACTTGCAATAACTTATAGGATTATTAGATTTTTGATTTTATAATTGAATAAGTATATTTTATCTTTAAATTTTTGAAATTTCATAAATATTTTGCCTAGTATGTGCATTTTGCAAAAGATATATACTTAATAATTTATTTCAGAACTACGTACACCTTTAAATAATTTTAAATTAAATGAAATAGAAATTTACATAAATATATAAAACTATAATTAAATAGAAAATTTACGAAAATTCTAAATATAAATTTAAAAATATATAAAATTGTAATAATTATATACTTTAAAAATAAATTTGTAATAAGTTATATTTATTTAAATTATGTGTGTGTTTGGAAAATGATAAAAATTTTAATGAAAATTTTTTTGATGTAAAACTATAATTTAGTTCTAAATAAGCTAACTGTATATGATTGTTTGTAACTAGTTTAATGATGAAGTATTTTTGTATTAGAAAAAAGTTATTTAATGAATCCACCTAAATCTAACATCTAAATATAAATTTTTGTATGTTTTTCTATTTTTTCATACAAAAATTATGAAGATTTCATTTAATAAAGCGCTTTTTGTGTATTTTTATGAAAAATAAAATTTTCTCATAAAATTTTAGTTAAAAAATGGGGCAGAATTGCAAAATTACTTGAATAGTTTATTTTACAAAATGGCTCGCATGTGCACCAAAACACAGTGTGTCGCTGGAGTATTGAACTCCAGTGCTCCACCATCTTCCCTCTCCCGAAGTCCTCCATGGCTGCACAAACCCATCTTCTCCGACCAGCAATTTTTCTTCCCTTTATTCAAAGAGTCGGTGTATTTTATCGTTATAGAAAATTTCCAACCATCCTTACTCAAATCTAGCATTGATAGCGGTGTTTTATCTCTAAAATCTAGCCGGCTATGTGGCTGCCGAGGGTGGTGTTGGAAGAGCGAGGACGGATGAGTGGGTGGTAGCGGGCTTGCTGCTGTCCGCCAATCCATTCTTGGTGTCCATTTGTGGTGCATGGAAGCTGAGAGAACTGCAGTAACAATGCATTTTATTTAGATTTTTACTGAGCAATTACTGCAATGCCAAAGCAAATCTTGATCTGATGGCTCTCCAAACGCTAACGCCCCCCACCCCACCACCAAAACTCGTTTCTTTTTCTTCTCTTGCCTCCCGAGTTTTAATACTCCACTTCTTCTTCTCTCTTCTCACTCACTCTCTCTCTCTCTCTCTCTCTCTCTCTCTCTCTCTCCCTCCTCCTTCTCTTTTCCGTCCTCCCCTTCTCCAAACCAGATCTCCAATCCGTCAAAACCCCCATCCTCGCCTTCAAAGCCGTTGTCCGCAAATCCCTCCCTTGGAACTCCTATCTCCTCGTCTGCCAATGACTGGGCATCCAGTGTGATTCCACTTGCATCACCGTCCTCCGACTCCCTGCCAACACCCTCGTTGGCGTCATCCCCCCGCCATAATCGGCAACCTCACCGCTCTCCGCACTCTCAGCCTTCACCTCAACGCCATCACAACCTTCCCTTTGACATTGCTCACTGCTCCTAACTCTGTAACCTCTACCTCCAGGGCAACCGCTTCTCCGGCGACATCCCGCCTTCATCTTCTCTCTCCAGAACCTCGTTCGCCTCAATGTCACCGAAAATAACTTCTTTGGTTGCATCCCCACTGACTTTAACTGCCTCTCACGCCTTGGCACGCTCTACCTCGAGAACAACCACTTCGACGGCCCCATTCCTGACCTCGAGCTCCCCGGCCTAGTGCAGTTTAGTTTCTCCTTCAATCAGTTAAACGGATCCATCCCGCTCGATCTCTGAACCCATTCCTTCAATTCCTTTCTCGACAACTCGCTCTGCGGCAGGCCGCTCATCCCCTGCCCTGGAGAGGAGAGCGATTCCATAGGCTCCTAGACGAAGAAGAAGAAGCTCTCCGGCGGCGCGATGCCGGGATTGCTGTCAGCTCAGCGATGTTGATTTGAGGAAATTTCCATTTTATTTGAAATTAGAAACTAAAAAGCGCTAGCACAGTTTAATTTAGAAGAATGCTGACAACCTAGTGGTTGCATTCCAGTTCTCGCTCATAATTATTTTTCAGTTGGAAAAATGTGCTACTATATTTTTTAAAAACTAATTTTTAACTTATGAAGTCTTTTTATTTCATTTTTCAGTCAGAAAAATCATAATGAATCACCTCATCATCTAATCTTTCAACGCTAGATTGAAGATCTTCTCTAGCGACATTAATTAGCCCTCCCAAGTCCCTCTCACGGTCTCACCCTTCCCTTCTTATCTATATCTATCTATCTATATGTATGCTTGTCCTCCCTCCCATTTTATTATCAGATCTGTTTTTCTTTTCCATATTCCAAAAACTGTAAGGAGCAGCATCGACCGATTAAGTGACATTGTCATGGCCTTGGCTGCCCCCTACTATTATTCTAGATCTCGGACACCACTGGAATTTAACGTTCGAAATCGGGATGCGGAGTTGGTGGCACTAGCTAAGCCCACTCCTCACGAATTCAAGCTACTTTCTAATATCGACAACCAACAAGGTCTTCACTTCCACGCCCAATTCATACACGTTTTCCATAAACACAGCAACGACCAACCTCACACTCACCCTCGCCCTGATGCGGTTATCAGAGATGCTATAGCAGAGGCCCTGGTGTTGTACTACCCACTGGCACGGGGGACTTGACAAGGAGTGGAGGGGAAGCTGGTCGTGGAATGCACAGGCGAAGGCGTGGTGTTCGTCGAGGCGGAGGCGGATCATGTAAGACTGGAAGATATCGAGGAGGTGCATGCTCTCTATCCGCCCTTCTCTTCTCATTCAGGTCACCCATCTCACATGTGGCGCCTTCTTCTTCGCCATCCGCTTCAACCACACCATCTGCGTGTGGCGCCCCAACCCAAGACGTCACATCCTTACTCTAAGACCTTATTGATTGGTAAATATGAATCAGGATTGTTACCCTGATCACACAGCAGGTTCTTAATTGGATCTCATTCAATTTTTTTCGTTTCATTTCTTTTTTCTATCAACGTTCATTTCTTTACATTCCACACCATTCATCTTACAAGCGACAATATACTTGTAATCAATTGTACATATCAAGTGTGCATTTCATTCATAACATCTCAACTTGCTCTTCTACAATAAGGGTCCTCTTGACTTAATAATGACATTTTCATACGTCCATTACATGCATCCAATCATCAGTTCACATAGAACTGAGAATTTTAAATAAATTCATATACATCAACTCAAATTATTAAGGCATACCATCTCACACATCTGACTAATCATTTTAGTCCACATTTGCATATCATCTCTTACATTTCCTTAGATGCTCAGGTTCTCAACCTCTTAAGCTTCCCGGTATTTGTCTAAGGTTTCGGAAAATAAATGTAAGTGATAACTCAGTAAGCAAGCATTTTGGTGCAAGACTTTCCTTTAAAATATTTTCATAAACATCTTGAACATCTTTTTACACGAAGATATTTGTATGTCATAATACATTATCATGTATTCCTTTGTTCATGAGGACAATTCTATGTTCTAGAACATTTTCATAAACATCCATTCTTAAAACTATTTACAAGTCATGTTTGGGATTGTTAAGGCAAAACTTAGGCCTTTTTTTAATTAATTTTTTTGTCTTGTGTGAACATTTATAATGTTTCAAGACATTTATATAAAAAAAATTTTTGTCTATAGACTTTTTTACATCCAAAATATTTTTCATCATAAATTTATTTAGCCAAAGGATATTTAATGTCCAAAAACATCTTTGACATAAACTTTCTTTTGCAATGGACATTTATATGTCCTAAATCATTTTTCCACATAAATTCTTTTGGAAACGGACATGCATATGTCCTAAAATATTTTCCACGTCGAAAAACACTTTTCATTTAAGCACATTAGCATTGGACATTCTAATTTCCATAAACACTTTTTACATAATCCTTTTCATAATCCTCATCTTGAGGCTTGTTTATAACAAATAAGGCATAAAACACACAATTCATTTTATAAAGCATTTGTATAGAAAATATTTTTTTTCATCCTTATTATTTACACTTTTGTGTAAAACACCTTATTTTTAGGATAACTTGTTTATAATGGTTCATAAAATTCTATTTAGAATAACTTTTCGTAAAAATACTTTTATGTCTCAATTTTAGAGTTTTTCTAAAGCAAAACCTATGCAAATACATTTCTCCCCATCTAGTAGTGACACTTAGCAAGTGATTATTCTACCTTTTGGAAGAGAATCCATCATTAACGGCACGCTAGCCAGACAGTCATTCCTTCATCTTTTTCCATCTTATGGAGGGCACCACTGGCCTCTTGCCATCCCTCAGCAACTTGGCCATATGTAGAGTGGGCCCCAGTCCATCTCCGACCATGCTCTACAACTAACCTATTTCTTGTATTGGTGCACTATACATCATCATTATTAATGTTCATTATGCTAACATGATCTCATAAAACATCGCAGACCGCAGTCTGCATAGTTTAAAGTATCATAGACCACAACCCATGTCCTTTTAAACCATCTTGAAAAATATCACAGACTTTAGTCTACATCTTTTTAAATCATTTTGAAAAAAAAAATATCACGGACCACAGTCTGTATCAACTTGTAAAGCGAACGCACCCACTTTAAACAAGTTATCATTTGAAATCTAGTTTTAGGATGACATTCCTTAAATTCTTTGAGAAACATTTTGAGTAAAATATTTTAATAAGCATTTGAGATGTTTGAGAAAATAATAGATCTTAAAATCCTTATAATAAAGAAACTTCAAAGCTTTTAGATTTTCAAGAATAAATCATGTATTTTCTTAGCATTTTCTTGATCTCCATTTCGGAACCTTTTACCATAAAAGTTATACAATTGTATCATCCCCTTCTCAACCACCCTAATATCAAATTCTTGTCCACATATCGTCTTGTCATTTTTACGTAAAGAAGGGCTCGCATAACCTTTTGCATGTTATTCTAGCAACCCGAAATCAAACCATTTTATGAAATCAACTTATCGGATTGGTTATCCTTAAATCCCTTTTAACAACATCTGTATAAACATTGTCAAAACATTTTTAGAATATTTCCTTATTTAAAGAAAATCAAAACTTTTCAAGTATCATTTTCAACATATGGACCATGTCCAAACTATCATTTATGATTAAATGTCAAGGCATCGAAATCAAATCTCTTTTGAAATTAACATCATAAAGAACTTGCTTGCTTAAAATTTATTTACATAAAACGTAAAATCCTTAAGAAACAACATCATGAAGAATTCGCCTATTTGTAAGAAAATTCTTAAATCCATCAACATAAAACATTTTCCATCTTTGGCAACACTTGTGATAAAATAATTATCTTAAAAAGTGTTGCTTGCTTTCCATGAAGCAAACTTTGAGGCTTTCCATTAAAGTCATCATTTTCCAAAACTTATGACTTTTTATTAAAGTCATCATTTTCAAAACTTGTGTTTGCCCATTCGTAAGAAATTCATAAAATATCAATCATAAACGTATTCAACCATTTCAACATATGAGAGAAAATAAATATTTTGAAAGGTTCGCTTGCTTACCTGAGATAGCCTTAATCTCTTTCTCCATACCTTTCCTTGCCTTTTGCCTAGATAAATGAAGATGACATTTCATTTATATGCATCAACTTCAAATGCTTGCATTCCTTAAGGTTTTTCAACCTACATGAATCCATTTAAATTTACATTAAACTAGTTTAACCCACTATTCTTTTAAGTCAGGTGTTCATACATAACAACATAACGTATTTATCATATGATCCATTCATTCTATTTTTAATACTCTTATGTAAGGTAAACTTTTATACATATTATCATCTTTTATTAAGTCATCATATGGATGAAGGTTTATTACCTTCCATTTGTTATTTTTCACATATTCTTCATATTTCATACGTCGGTACTCACTTTAGGCACATATATGACATCTTAAACCTCGTATATTAATCTTAAAAGTTGAGATTATACTCAATTGTCAAAATAGAAACATAATCATGCATTTCATCATAGTTTCATGCATTTTTTGCATTTCAGCAAATCACATAAGTCATTTATCACCTGTCTAGATATATCCTTCTATATACACTTATCTTATGTCGCATAACTTATGTGTTTCTTAAACTTTTTCAAAATAGAGACTTGTATCCTAATTCAGCATGATTAAACTCCTTAATTAATATATAATTTAGGGTTTATTTCTGGAATTTTAATTCATTTATCATAGGGTTCCTTTTGATACTTAAATCAAAACAGATTTTTAATCTATAAATTTCAGGAATTAATCATGCTTTTCTAAACCCAAATTTAGGATAATATCACATATTTAAAATTCGTACATTGGTTGCTTCCAAAACATCAACTTCTACACATGTTTTGGGTACCTTTTGCAACCCTCTTTGGACACCCCTTTGCATACTCTTAAAAATCAGATTTAGGGCATACCTTCCTAACCTATTTTAGCCATCTAAAGTAATCTTATTCTAGGGTATTTTACCCTTTAAAAAATTCATAAACTCATTAGCATAATTCATGTTTCATACATATCATAAAAAGATGAAAATCGGGTCGTATACATAACTCTAAGTTCCATCATTTCTAAAATCTACCTATAATCGGTTAAACTCTCATTATCACTTATGATACTTGTTTATATCCCATTTTAAGCTAAATTCCATTCAAAAAATCTGAAATTTAATATTTATTTTGATTTATTCCTCAATTTGTCCATAATGATGAAATCAAACAGGCTAGTCTCTTTAATTTTTGAATCATAATCAAATCAAGGAATTTAAATCTAAAATTTCTATCATACCTTAATAACTACATTAGTTAACCAAAATAAATATTTTCAGCATAGTATATAAAGTATTTATATTTATTTTGGTATTTTTACTCTGCTGGATAGCAACAGCAATTTTCAGATGATTCAAATCACATTAATTATTGGTATATTTATACCTTTCAAAAAACTAATTTTTATTTTGGTAGAGTATTAATCATGATATCTTACACATAATACAAAAGTTTAAACTTAAAATTATTTGTATAAAAATTATTAAAAATCATTTGGTGCATCTGATCCTGACACCCATTTAACCCTGTTCAGGTTGATATTTCTGGATTTTTAATTTACAACATACTTATCCTTTTAAGCTGAAAATTGGGTCATTTCTTAATCACCCTATAATGAATTCTAATACAAATGTTCATGCTAAAAATCATTTATTTACAGTTTCGTTCATATTTTTCTTTCTTATTCCAGATTCAATACATGTGAACATATCCATATAATTCATTTCACCCTTATAAATATTAACACATAATCTATATAAGGGTTTGGTTTACTTAATCCTTCATCAAGCATTCAAAGATATATTTACCCATGAATTTAATATTCGTAACTATCTTTACATTAACCATCAACCAAACATGATTTAGGTTAACGTATAAGAATAAAAAACACATAATACTCACTCAAATTAAACATGAACATGGGTAAGCCTTGTTGAATTCTTTTTCCCTTCATTTCTTCTTCCTTTTTGTCCTTGTTTGGCCTACTTGGGATGACCCTAGCTGCTGCCTCTTTGTGGAGAAAATTTTCTCTCTCTTTCTTTCTCTCTCTCTCTCTCTCTCTCTCTCTCTCTCTCTCTCTTGCTGGAACGTCCCCTTTCTACCACTTTCCTCCTTGTTTCCTTCTTATTTTCTCCTTTCTTACTGCCCAAGCAATCCTTTTCTATTATTTTTTATAATTTTTAAATGTCAAATACACCCATATGGACGTCCATGAAAAACCTTGCTGCCCAAGTTACCTTGCTGTCACATTTTTCACCTAGCTGCCTCCCCATTTAACTCCTACTCTGCACGTGCTTAGGTAGCTGCATTATCTTGCCATTTTTTCATTTTTTGAAAAATCAAAATCCAAGCATATCCCCCTTAAACGTCCCTTGAGCATGCCACATATCTATGCCTCCTTAAGCTGCACCATAGCCATTTAAAACCATGCATTTAAGCTCTTAATTTTCCATGAATTTTAGCACTTTTGTTAATTCATAAAATCCACTTGGAATTGCCTCCCTTCGACACCTCATATATGCCATTAAATAACGCATTTAATCCACTTGCTTTCACATAAATGCTATAGTACTTTTTGGTGCACAAAGTCAAAGCTACTCACCTTTTTTTGATTAAGCATATTCCCATGGTAATTAGCTTAATCCAATCCATTCATAGCATAGATTTCATAATTTTATTCACTCATTTCATATTTTGTCTCAATACAACTTTTCTACGTCAAGTTATGATCATTTGAAATTATCCTTTGGGTGTAAGATGAAAATAAATAATTATCATCTTAATCCCATCATATTTTTCTTAATCTAATCCACCCATAAGGTTGAGAACAAAGTCATGAGCTTATCTTTCAATTTTCATGTCAATCCTCCTTATAGACATCAAGTTATGAATTTTCTATATTTTCCAATATAATTCCATAATCATCATTTTAATTTTCATAAATTAAATCGTGAAAATTAAAATAATTATTCATGTCACATTAGCATCTTCTAATCCTAATTAAGCCCCATTGGTCATATTGACTCATATTAGGCTATGGCAATTAATCTTAATCGCCTTCTTAATTACAACCCTAATTGAAAAATATAATTAAATCATAAAATCATCAATAAATCAACCAAATCATACATAATTCATGTTTATATGCCAAATGGATATATATGAGCCCTACTTGAGTCTGAGAATCACACTGCGATGCTCAAGGTATCGACTAGTTTGTATTCGCAGTGAGCAAGGTGGCACGTGGTCTACCTATTTCTCCATCCCACCTTCCCATCTGGGATCGCCACATCTTTATCTCCCGCAACCCCCCGCGAGTCACCTTCTAACATCATGAGTACTCTCATGATGTGGATGCTGCTACTACTCACCACTCCTCCTTGGTCCACTACTCCTCCTTCTTCACCCCTCGTCAAATCGCTTCCCTAGACTCCCACTTGCCTCCCCACCTCCGATCCTCCTACTCCACCTTCGACCTCCTCATGGGTTGTCTCTGGCGCTGCAACACCTACGCATTATCCATGACTGAACTAAAAGGGGGAAATAACAATCCAAACTGCATCCGTCTGTTCCCATTTCACTGTATCCATCTCTATATCTTCATTTGCGTTTGCGTTTGTGTCGGGCATTGACAATCGTGTGTTCGTTGAACGATCAGCGGCAAATTGGCGCGAAGGTTCATTGAGAGAAGCTAAATATAATTGGTATATTTGGGAAATTTTTGAAACACAGTAAATATATTTGAGACTATGATCACATATAGGGTGTGTTTGGCAATTTGCAAAATTTGTTAAGTTAAAACTTTTCAATCTAAAACTTTTCACTCTCCATGATTACTCTTTTTTTAATTATTTTTTACACATCTTTCTATACAACAACTCTACTTTTCAATCATTTCTACATAACTACCAATATAACTAACTTATTTATTTTAAATTTATTCTCTTTACCCCTCATCATTACCCCTACAATATCACATCATTTGATAACTTTTATTTTTCAAAATTTTTCATCAAAAGTTTTATTCATTACCAAACCACCCATAATTGGTATATTTGAGAAAAGTTCTAAATTTTTAGAGGAAATAAATAAGAAACTAAAAAAATTCTTAAAAGGAAAACCTTGAATTTAGAAAACTAGGATAATTTAGAGGTAAGAAATAAAATTGAAGTTAAAATCATTAATTTTGATTCAAGTTCTTTTTTTATTCATGTTATATATACACTAGGCCATCTGACTCCACAACATAGAGGAACCCACACTAATACAGCCGCCACAGGGGGGACGGAACTAATACCCCACCACTTTGGGATTAGAGATGCAACCGCTGAGTTTTGAAACAACATGGCAGCAATGGAGAAAAGTCATCTATTCTAGTTCAAGTAACCGAGATAAATCCTATTAAAAATTACATATATATGGCCTTGTAATAGCCGTTCGCTCTCATCTGTTTTTAAGAAATGGATGAGATTTATGGGTCATGCGGGTAACGGTGGGATTTATGGCAATTAATCCCAGCCATTTAGCAAATGCATCAATATAAGAAGGGGGGAGTAGGAGATGATTTCATCGTTTGAAAAAAAAAGAGAGGAAGAAACGAAACAGAGAGACCGACTGAAGAAGAAGAAGAGGAAATTGAAGGTATGTCACATATAACCATTTTTTAGTTAATCTCGTTCATTTCACAATATATTCAACTCATTTTAGTAGATCTAAACCATTCACGATGTTTCTAGCATGTCTAATTAGTCACCTGAGTATTATTGAAACATTTATGTTGAAATTTTACTTATGTCAATGAGAATTAGCAAATAAAGGGTAAAAAATACTATATGATAAAATAAACATACTTATGGGTATAATAAGAGAATTTTGATCGTACAATAACAAGATAATTATATGTTTAGCTTGCCTGCAAAATTTCAACTTGATCAGAATTATAAATTTTTAGATATAGTAATTTTTATAAAGATTTAGAGTGGTAAATATGTATTTTAAGGATAAAATATAAAAATAATTACAAAAAAATATAGATGCAAAAATAATAATTTGACCCGTTACAAACATTATTTGAAATATTTTACAGTATATATGATGAACTAATTCTGTTAAAAATTAGCTTACATAGCTATTTGAAATTATATCTAATTTTAACCCTTTATTAAACCCTTTATGTCAAATCTGATGATAAAAATGTTATTTTTGAGAAATTGACCGTCCAGATTATAAAACATGATTTTAGAAGTTTACCCCTAAAATTTCAAATCAAATAGAAATTTATATTAAGAGATATAAGTTATTGTATTCAGAGAATATGGACAGTTAAGATAAATAAATAAATAAAAAGCTTCTAGACTAGTGGGCTAAGCCCATCTAGATGAGCCCAGTGAACCAAAAAGATCAAGCTCAAGTTTAAGCCCACGGAAATAAAACCTAAGCCCACAGAAACAAAGCCTAGCCCCACAGAAACAACCTGGCCCAACTTCTAAGCAAATGACTAGCCCACCTATGCCAACCCAGCACAGGTTTGGCCCACTAGAAACAGCCTACCGGCGGCCAATTGCCTGTGCCGGTGATTATCTAGCTGGCTGGAGAAAAAAATAAAATAAATACAAAAAATTAGAAAAAAATACAGAAAAATATGAAAAATACCCAGAAAATTAAAGTCAATATTTAGAAGTTTAAACAAGTTTAAACTTATAATTTTTAGAAGAAATGAAATTATTTAATATTGTGATGCTATAAAAATGAAAAAAAAATTATGAAAATTTTAAAGTAAGTATTTAAAGAAGTATGAGTCCAAATTTACTTACATGTACAAGAATAAGGTTGTTTACAAATGGAATAATATGAGAATAAATAGGAGAAAATATAATTTTGATCGATTAAAATTATGAGAAATTTTGGAAAAGTCATAAATGAAAATTAAATAATACTTATGAAAGCTAGAGTGAAATAATGAACATATTCCGATGAAAATTAGGCAAAGAGACTTGAGACTATTATAAGAAATTTTAAAAGAGAAGTTTTAAAGTCTACTTAAAGGTAAGTAAACTTTTACCAAATCATGACTTTGAAAATATTATTTGAATATTGTGATT
>JAXCLR010000105.1:47291689-47301938 GCA_035584095.1 Annona squamosa
CACTGCCGTCCAATGGGTCGCAGCCTGTACGTTCCTTCTCCAATCAGCAAGACGCAGAGTAGATCTCTTCCCTTTCGCGCCGCCAACCTCTACTCAGTCCCGAGATGCGCCAGGGACGCCTGTCGGGGCTACAGAGAGAGGACAAAATAGGCTCGATTGCATCTCTTTTCGTTCGTTTGCATGTGCGAATTTGATAATTCCTCAATCAATTAATCGTACGCGGTTTGTAACATCCATGCGTTCTGGATTGATGGCCATGCACGTCCATTTCAAATTGATGGCAATTAATCCCACTCGTTTAGCAAATAAATTAGTATAAAAAGGGCAAATGTGAGATGAGTTTCCGCCATTTGAAAAAGAATAAGAGAAATTAGGTAGGAATACGCAAAGGAAGAAAAAGAATTTTTGAAGGTAAGCTGCGTTGAATCATTTTATATGTTAATCTCATTCATTCTACATTATACGCAAGTTATTTCATAGATCTAAACCATTCACGACATTTATAGCATGATTAATTAGTAACAGAAGTATTATTGAAATGTTTGATATCAAAATTTTACTTATTTAAATAAGAAGTACTAAATAAAGGGTATGAAATTGTATGATGAAATAAACGTACTTCTGAGCATAATCAGAGAATTGTGACAGCACAATAACAAGATAATTATATGATTAGCTTGCCTGCAAAATTTTAGATTGATCAGACTTATAGATTTTTAGATATAATGATTTTAACACA
Organism: Annona squamosa; assembly: GCA_035584095.1. Lineage (NCBI taxonomy): Eukaryota > Viridiplantae > Streptophyta > Magnoliopsida > Magnoliales > Annonaceae > Annona > Annona squamosa. Next base: position 47,292,429 of record JAXCLR010000105.1, read on the forward strand.
TAATATAGAGTGGTAAATATGTATTTTAAGAGAAAAATAAAAAAAAATAATTACAGGAAAATATAGATGCAAAAAGAATAATCTGAACCATTAAAAACATTATTTGAGACATTTTAAAGTACATGTGATGAATTAATTCTGTTAAAAATTAGTTTATATGGCTATTTGAAATGATATTTAATATTAACCATTTATTAAAATCTTTATTTTAAATCTGATGATAGAGATGTTATTTTGAAAAATGGACCGTCCAGATTATAAAACATAATTTTATAAGTTTACTCCTAAAATTTCAGACAAAAAAGATATGTATATTGGGAGATATAAATTATTTTAGTTGGAAAATATGGATCGTTGAAAATAAACAAATAAATGAATAAGTTTATGGACTAGTGGGCTAAGCCCATCTGAACAGCCCAATGAGTCAGAAGCCAAGAAATTAGGCTTAAGCTCACATAACAAAAGCCCAAGAGCTTAGCTCACGTAAAATTCAAATAAATACTGAAAAATCTGAAAAAAAAACAGAAAATTATGAAAAATACCAATAAAATTAAATTCAATATTTAGAAGCTTAAATGAGTTTAAAATTATAATTTTATGAAGAATGAAAGTTTTTAAATGTGTGATAAATGGAAAAAAATTATAAAAATATGAGAAAAATTAAAGAAAAATATTTAAAGAAGTATAAGTCAAAATTTATTTTTATATATAAAAATAAAGTTGTTTAAAAGTGAATTAATATAAGAATAAATAGAAAAAAATAGGATTTTTGACCGATTAAAATTATGAGAAAATTTGGGAAAGTTGTAAATGGAATTTTAAATAATATTTGCGAAAATCAAAGTGAAATAATGAACATATTGTGATGAAAATTAGAAAAAGAGACTTGAGGCTACTACAAGAAATTGAAAAAAAAAAAGAGTTTTGAAGTCTACTCAGAGGTAAGTAAACTTTTACCAAATCATGACTTTGAAAATGTTATTTGAATATTGTGATTTGCTATGAAATATGATTATTTATTTAAATTAAAATTTTCTTTCAAGTTGGTTTATTCAAATATGAGCATTATTATTTCAAAATCATGTTAAGTAGTGAATTTAAGTGGTGCATTAATCATAGTGCATGAGCATAATGCATAATTGCATATTGAGTTTGCCGCGAATGAGTAAAGTAGTATGATAGTACCTGGGTAGCTATCTCAGGACTACTAAAGAAGATTAATTAGCCCACGAATGTGTAACACAGCTGCACGCGATCACAAATAGATGACAATACCTACAGTATGAATGCATGATTTAAAATTGACATATGTGTGCACATGTATCAAGATATTTTTATTAATTAGAGTTTGCTATGCATAAAAGATAATATAGATGTTTTGCTTTTTTAAAAGAATCAAAGTAATTGCAAAATGAATTTTGTAAAAATATATTTTTACTTACAGAGATTTTAGCTCACATAGTTTTATTTTTCAACGAAAACACAGGGATACAATGATAAATTAAAGCCTTCATCAACATGAAAAAAGGCCAAATTAGCAGAACAAAGGACAATGAAGTTTAAATTTTATTGAAATTATCTTATAATGCTTACTTGTTTTGATTATAAACACTGAATATGTATAATAACTCCATAATGAGCGAACTTGAGATGTGATAGTTAAAAGTTCTATGATTTTGCATCTTGGTATCTATTTCCATCTTGGGAGATTTTATTCTCAGAATTGATATAGCAGACCTTATTCGTAATACTTCAAAGGGTGGGGTGTTACCGGCCTTAATTTCCTAACTAAAGCTTTGACATTTTTTTTGATTGATTGAATTAAAGCTTTGACTTAAGTGCGTTAGTGTTGTTGTAGTCGGGCGTCCTATCCTCCTCCGCTTGGCCATTGCTGCTTTTGCTGATGCTGATCATATGCTCAACCTCCGCCACGAGCCTGTCCATGGCTTGGCGAGGCAAGCAGAAAGGTACTAAAATGCCTTGATCATCACATCATCTTCTTTTACTCCCATTTCTTGGTCATCTGCATCTTCAAATTTGTTATGAATGTTTGTCCTCCTCCTGGTAAATGGTATGTACAAGAAATTCATCCCTCCAAAGCTCCCCACATCCGCAGGCCCACTATACACCGCTTTACCCCACCCAAAATCAACCTCCAAAGCTCCCCACATCTGCCCGAATCGCCTTCTTCTTCGCCTAGCTCGCCTCCTCCACAGCGTACTGCACCGGATTCTACCACAGCTCCCCCACCGGTGCGATGGCAGCTGCGAAGGCAAAGGAGTTGTCATAGAAGCCGGGAGGGATGGAGTACTAATTGGAGAGCTATCATGCGCTCACCAGGCAGATCATCCGCATCTCATGGTGAGGGTGGCGGAAGGGCTCGAGAGCGCGGGTGCGGCAGCGCTAGAGATAGCCCGTGAGGAGGTCGAAGGTGGAGTATGAGGATCGGAGGTGGGGAGGCAAGTGACAGCGTAGTGAAGTAATTTGACGAGGGGTGAAGAAGGAGTAGTGGACCAAGGAGGAGTAGTGAGTAGTAGCAGCACCCGCATCCTAAGAGTACTAGGGATGTTGGAGGTGATTCGTGGGGGGTTGCGGGAGATAAAGACATGGTGATCCTAGACAAGAAGGTGGGATGGAGAAATAGGTAGACCACGTGCCACCTCGCTCACTGCGGATATGAATTGGACTATGCCTTGGACATCACAGATGGCGTGGTTGAAGCGGATGGCGAAGAAGAAGATGCCACATGTGAGATGGGTGACCTGAATGACAAGCAATGGTGAGTTGATGATGCCTTCTGTCCCCAACACATCATAGAGAAGCTCTTCCGGGCAAGGGAAGGGCAGACAAAGAGCATCCACCTCCTCGATATCTTCCAATCTTACATGATCCGCCTTCGCCTCAACGAATGCCACGCCTTCACCCGTGCATTCCACGGCCAGCTTCCCCTTCACTCCTTGTCGAGTCCTCCTTGCTAGTGGGTAGTACAACACCAGGGCCTCTGCTATGGCGTCTTTGATAACCGCAGTAGGGCGAGGGTGAGTGTGAGGTTGGTCATTGTTGCGGCTGCGGAAAACGCGTATGAATCAGGCATGGAAGCGAAGACCTCATTGGTCATCGATATCAAAAAGTAGCTTGAATTCGCGAGAGGGGGGCTACGCTGGTGCCACCAACTCCGCGTCCCGCCTTCAGACGTTAAATTTCAGTGGTGACCGAGATCCAGAATAACAACAAGGGGCAACTAAGGCCATGACAATGTCACTTAATCGGTCGATGCTGCTCCTTATGGTTTTTGGAATATGGGAATGAAAAACACATCTGATAATAAAAGGGAGGGAGATCAAGGATATAAAGAGAAGATGAGAGGGACTTGAGAGGGCTAATTAATGTTTGTAGAGAAGATCTTCAATCTAGTGTTGAAATATTAGATGATGATGTGATTCATGTGCATACATACAAGTACGATCGAATTACATTATAGTAGATATATTTTCTAAAGAAAAGGATGGTTGTCCATTTGTTTGCTCGTGATAAGCATGTGTATGTACTGCATAAATATTCAACCAACCCATGCCTCATTCCAAAACCGACTATAATTCCATTCAAAACTTAATATATAGTTTCTTCTTTTAAAATGTCTCTTTCTATATATATCAGCGCCTTTTTCTGACTGAAAAATGAAATAAAAGACTTCACAGGTTGAAAAATAGTTTAAAAAAATACAGTAGCACATTTTTCCGACTGAAAAATAATGACGGTGAGAACTGGAATACAACCAATAGCTGGTCAGCACTCTTCTGAATTAAACTGTGGTAGCCGTCTTTAATGTTTAGTTTCAAATAAAATGAAAATTGCTGATCTATATATACATGGCTGGCTATGTCATGAATCCTGTCGGACGCCTATTTAATGCCTTGCCTTAATCATCGCCCGTCCAGTCGCCGTTGGGCACCTAATTGAAGAAACAGAGGCGTATCTAAGAGACCTGTGATTTCATGAAGGCGCCTACATTTGCTGTGCCATTAATTTCCACGGCAAATCGGTCCAACTTTAATATTTTGGGTGTGTTTGGCAAATTGAAAAACTTGTCAAGTTAAAACTTTTCAATTTAAAACTTTTCATTCTCCCTAACTACTCTTTTTTTAATTATTTTTTACACATTTTTCTATACAACAACCTTATTTTTCAATTATTTTACACAACTACCAATACAACTAACCTATTTATTTTAAATTTATTCTTTTTACTCCTCATCATTACCCCTACAATATCACATCATTTGACAACTTTTATTTTTCAAAAATTTACATCAAAAGTTTTATTCATTACCAAACACATCCTTTAATGGTTCGAGAAACGCATGTCTGACAGCAAACAGTTTTCACACTTACAATATGAACCGAGCACTACTCTGGTGCAACTCGGTCCGGGCTCGGCCCGCTCGGTTTTGGACAGTGCTAAAACTGTCCAGAAATAAGCCCGACTTTTCAGGTTGAGCTCGAACGCGATTTGAATATTGGATATGCTAATTAATGTCTCTAGAGAACAAGGATATATATAGTATATATATCATGTTAACAACACATATCAAGCTGTAGCATGTGATTTTTTCAGCGCTATAATGGGCCGGCAAATGAGCCTAAAACATAAGATTTGCCCAATAAAAATATAAAAAAGATAGTTGTGAACTAAGTAGAACAATAAATGAGCAAATATAAGAAAAGAAAGTAAATATGAAATGCAAGTTAGCGGGTTAGCTGGTTAGAGGTGATGCAAGTTAAATACGGAAATTAAATGTGCAAAATAAAAATGTAAAAGATGTAAAAAAAAAAGGTTCAAGATCATAAATGAAAAAAAAAAAAGTAAAAGGTGTAGACAAAGGGGTTAAAGAAGGAAAATGCAAGAGTTAAAGCTTTTAGATGATGCAAATTCTTAGAGATTTTTAAATGATACGAGTTAGTCAAACGAAAACATGTATCTCAGCTAGGCACAATTAATGATTAGTAAAATGCATAAAAATGTTAATAAAATTTAATTTATTAATTTTTAGAGTCGTCATTAGCTATATAAAAGTGGTTAGTCCGTGTACAATAAGACATTGAAACACATAAATTTTCTAGGTGAACTCTCAACAAAAAAAAAACTTTATTTTTCTAGCATATTGGTCCTAAGAGGGCGGAAAATTAACATACACTTTATATGTAAAAGCTCAGGAGGGTAAAGGCAGGAAGTTAATACTTAAGCTTTTTATGAAGCCCTGACTCAACCTGAAAGAGAGCATAGAGATTTCATTTCCATAAATGAAATTTTTTTTTATGGTTAGAATAAAAGAAAGGTTTCGTTAAAAGTTATGGATAGAAATTAACCGTCAGATTTTAATTATAATAGGATGTAGATATAGTTAAATATTATATTCTGTTATATTACTTTTTCTTTCTTTCTTTCTTTTTTTTTTTTTTAAAAAAGAAGAAGTGTGAAATGAAATAACGAAACTGCCTTAATTAAAAATAATTTTTGATGAACGTATAATAGGGCATTAAACGGATTAGATATAGGATTGAAAAATAATTATAAAAAATGAGAGGATGGGATGCAGCAGCGTTGTTTTTTTAAAAAAAAAGAAATGGAAAAAGGAAGATGATGCAAAGGGGAAATGACGAGATGAAGAGTTCTTCTGATTTTTTTTTAATAAAAAATGAAAAAGAAGGATGATGATGTGCTGGAGGGCTTTTTTTATTTTTTAAAAAAAATAAAAATATAAAGGAATGACAATGCAAAGGGGAATGACGTACTGGGGTTTTTTTTTTATTTTTTTTCAAAAAAAAATGAAAAGGAATGATAATGCAAAAGGGCAAATGTTGTGCCTGCGTCTAAACTCTTTTGCATTTCCCTTTTTTTTTTTTTTTTGTCATTTGACGAGAAAATGAACCGGATTAGCCACAAAAAAAAAAAAAAGATGATCTCAAATATGTTTGAAAAAGGGGAGAATGGATGGATTTTTGGGTGTGTTTGAGCGTGGTCCTAAAATGGAGGAGAGGAGGTATTTTGCACAATTCTACTTTTCCTTTTTTGCAACATTCTATCCCAAAGTGGACCCCTTGGTAAATTTATAGGTGGTTTTTGAAAACCATCAATGGGCCCATGGTTTTACTTGGCTAGTAAGTCAACTCTTTCCTAGCCATTGTTTTTGTGCATTTTTGGTCCTTCATTTATGTCTTGATCCTTACCTATTTTCTTTGATCTTAGGTGAGGCTCACACTTATTGATGTCTATTATCAATTTTAACGGTTCAGATTTTCATTTAGTGGGTTGAATATAGTAGTTTTTAACTACCATTTAAAATGTTGCAAATCCACCTCTTTCTTTGGTCAAATTTATTTTGACCATTAAAACCTCATAAAATACTAATTATTTGTTTTAATCCAAACCATTCATTACATTGATTCCGCTTTAATTGTCTTAAGAAAATACTCTTTACTTTGTTTTGGGTTCAAATTGCTCCTGATCTACCGTATGAATTAGTGGCTATCACTTCCATAGTGGATTTAAATCATTGGAGGCTTATAGATCCTCCACAAATTTGGGCTTACAAATATATGCGTTAAAAATTCAAATGTAAATCCACAAAAAACCTTAAATGGGTGTGCCAAATGGTAGTAAGCCCATTTGAAAATTTAATTTTCATATTTATGTGAGGTGTCAACACAAGCAAATGAATATTAGATATACTTTCAGTAAATGGATGAAAACAGAATGAGAACTAAACAATTTCTCATGTTGATTTCCAATTGAGTGAGAACACTGGGAAGAAAATGTCGTAGACCTTTTTCATGCATGCATTCTCAAAATGAGCGACACAATCATAAAACTATAATCTACTCTCTCAATTGTGTTTAAAATTAATTTGTTTATTAGCATACCAATTTCCATCTAAATTGGATGTGTACGAGCTTATCTGAAAATGATATAAAGTTAACCTAATAAATTAGTTCAATATAAATAATAATTTGAAAATTATTTTTTCAAATATATAAATTTTCTAAGATATAATTTATATATGAATGAATATTTGTATAAAGTATTAATATATTTAAGTAGATATAAGGTTAAACGAGCCAAATGCACCATAAAATATGGTACATATATGTACATAATTATATATAAATGGAGGTAGATTAGGATAATCCACGGACTATCCTTATTGACTGTAAGGTAGCATGTTAACTTAGTTACGGTCATGGAATTGTTACGTGGTAACAATTCGTGAATTATTGTAAAATGCGTCCTATATAGATATATGGGGATATTTTTATAAAATCTCTTTTTTATATCTTTCTTTTGATGTATGTTTGATGAAAAATCTATTCAATGTGTTACATATGTGAAATTAATTTGGTTGGTCATCACTGTGACGCCAGTGGCATAGTGATAACGACGGATGCTCCGCAAGTGGGCATGCAATGCTTTGAATCCTGCTGGTCGCAGGTATGATAAGATGACATTTTACAGATTAGTCCCCTAATAATGGGGGAGTTTACAATTTTCTCTTATCATGAGAGTTTACAATTTCCTTCATTTCATGGAAGTTTATGAAAAAAATTCCTCTATTGTGTGAGGATGTGAATATGCTTTATTGTAATACCAGGATATCATGATGTATATACAAAATATCAAAGAAAATAAAATAAAATAACTTTGGTCAGTCCTTGTCTATGCATGGGTGGCTAGGACTAAACTTCCTATATATACTATATTATATCCTTAAATTTAGATATACACCAGAGAGCTTTATTTGCATGAAACCTTTCTTATGTGTAATTTTTTATATTTTAAATATTGTTATAGTTGATAAAAAAAATTATTCAAGAAACACATTTACCACTGAATTTCGAACCCAAATTAATGAAGAGATTTTCTTCGTTCAGTATTAACCAAGTTACACTCATTTGCTACAAATTTGAAAAATTAAAACGAAATAAATTGTTTCGCCTTATCCATTTTAAGTGGTATTTTTAAAATCTAAATTATTTAAAATATCATTACTATATGAATAAATAATTCTAAAAAACATTATTATATTATTGTACATATATAAATGGAGATAGTGCATATATTATTTGGATGAAACTCAATTTACTAGTTAAATGAATCATATTAAATACAATAAATGAACAACGAAGTGAATTTCATATCAAGTATCAAGATATTACAATTTAAAGAAGTTAGAAGTGGGACCGTTAATTAACGTGGAATCTTAAAACATACGTTTTACATGTATATTGATACGATTTGACATCTTAATTTCCTATAAAATATTGATTGACTACTTAGCATTTGATAAAAGGGAAAAATATTTTTTTAATACAGATCTTTGTATGTGATTTGATATCTTTTCCACTCAATTATCTTATTTTTTATATTATTATTACATCTATAATAATTTTTTACGCTTTTTTGTACAAGTAACAAATATATTTTATCTTTATTTTGTTTATTCTAATTATTAGCACTATTATATCATACTACATTCATATTTTTCAAAAATTTTTATGGCAAATTTTCTACCTCTTACCATCGGACCCAATCTTTATTAATTCCATATATTTTGGAAAAAAAAGCACATGAACGAACATAACATAAATTTTTAGAGGAAATAAATGATTAATTTCAAATACACCCCACTACATTTATCTTTAATTACAAATATACCCACCAAGTTTGAAAACTTTTATATATACCCGCTAAGTATGAGTGAAATTTCAAATATACCCATTATGACAGTTATAAACGTTTAATAATTTTAAAATCCCAAAATACTCCTGATTAACTAAAGAGTTATTGTGATTTGTGTTGTTAAAACCATTCTGTTTAGCTTTTCTCACACATTAGATGTGTTTTCATTATATTGTTTAAATTCTATCATAGTTGAATGACTGTTATTATTAAATAATAAGGGACATTTTGGATATTTCATATGATGGACAACGATGATTTTTAACTATGCCTGACAAAATGGTTTATTTAAAATTTCACTGATACTTAGCGGATATATGTGAAAGTTTTCAAACTTAGGAGTATATTTAGAATTAAAGGCAAATCTAGTAGGTATATTTGAAATTAACCCAAAAATAAATAAGAAAGTAGAAACCCTTTAAAGGAAATCCTTAAATTTAGAAAACTAAGATAATTTAGATTAGGCAAGGAATAGATTTCAAGATAAATAATCAATTCTTATTCAAGTTGAAGCGAGATGAATCCTTCTTCTTCTTCTTCTATCCATTGTCTGTAACTTCAAATTACGTGAGGCCTACCTCTTCTAGCCATCGGATCTGCCCCTGACTGCTTGTACTCTTCCTGTCTCCCCCCTTTACCTTGATTTTTTTTAAAAATAATTATGATGTCATATTTATGATGTTATAAATATTAAATTATGTTTAAATTTTAAATAAATATATTGATAAAATTATATTTTCATAAATCTTAAATATATATGTTAGATTTTAAAAATCA
>JAXCLR010000105.1:47340428-47352223 GCA_035584095.1 Annona squamosa
GGCTCGGGTTTTGCTGAAAACGCTTTGATCTTCATTTAGTCTGCTTTCTATCATCCTTGGCTTTCTTCCTTTGAATCTGTAATGATTCTTCATACTTGTTGATCTTGAAGATTTTGAGCTTGATCTTTCCTGAATTTGCTTGAGCTTTGAAAAACTTTGAAGATCTTGGATCCTTGTATGATATTTTCATGCATCTTGCTTTATATTAGATTTATTTGGTCTTCATGACTTGAGTATTGCCATATTTTGAATAAGCTTGAAGATTTGCCTTTGTCTTGATAGACTTGATTTGATCTTGATCTTGAATCCTCGATTTGATTTTTCAAGAAACTTAAGTTGCTCTTTGAGAATGGACTTTGCATCTCATTTGGATTTGATCAATTTCAATTTGATCCTTGGAATAGACTTGGAAATGCAATCTTCAAGTCTGAACTCTTCAAGTCGAAGGTGGAGTCGACCTGGTCTGCGACTTCGCCCAAGTCGCACCTGGAGTCGACTTCGTCTGCGACTTCGTCATGTTAGAGAGCCAAATTTCAGCGCTGGACACCTTTGGCTGTTTGAAGTCGATGTTGGAGTCGACTTCGTCTGCGACTTGACTACCCAAGTCGCAAGTGGAGTCGACTTGACTTGCGACTTCACCTGTCGGCTTTCTATTTTCAAATCTGTCCACCTATGGCTGTTTCAAGTCTCTAATGAAGTCGACTTAGGTATCGACTTCGCCCCAAGTCGAAGTCCAAGTCGACTTGTTGATCGACTTGGCTTCTTTTCTTTCCTTAAACACTTGGCAAACTCATTAGTATACTTTATAACCTCAAATTAGTTTTTGTTAATCATCAAAACTCAAGCTTTGTTCAATTTGTTTTCAACATTGTCCACCCATCTGAAATATTTGTAACACTTTGAAGGATCCTGTCAATTAAATTACATATGATCGAAATTGCAATTAAAAAAAATCAAAAAGGCATAAACTTGAAAATTTAATACAAATATAAATAAGGCGACTTGTATAGTTTAATACAAATGAACAAGTATACTATCATTAAAAGGAATACATACTCCATAATGTGGACATCACAGGAAATGCTAGCCAGGTTTCTTTTTTGTATGCGATGTTAATACAACAGCTGCAAAACCATAAAAACAAGTATATGCTATCTCACTTATGCCCACTTGTTCAACAAAAGGAAACAATAATGGTAATCATTGACTTAATTGTATGTGGAATTACAATAATTGGGGACATTCTCTTCATGTAAACGTAAAAATATAAAGCACAGCAATTAGGGAAGATCAATTGATATAAATGCCTCGCAATCCTTGACAGTGCCCCTTGTAAATGCATGCGTCATTAATAGATTGAGATCCAAATGAGGTAATCAGAACATTGAATGCAGGACAATTACATTTATCAGTGAGATATGTAGTTTGTCAATGCTAAATGCTTGAGAACTTCGTGAAGGAAATACATCACTTGAGATTCTCATTGCTTCAACGTCCGTAGAGTTTGGGCCAGTTATATTCAGGTTGAAATTGTCACTTGCAACTCCAATACTAGGACCTCCATTGGCATCTACTCCATCTAATCAATTTGTTTCTGCAAGTTGTGGCTGCTTCGGTAACGCATCAAGTTCAGCAAGCATAGTCTCCATCTGACCCTTCACTATTTGAAATGCCTTTGAGTTATGTAATGCTTTGTGTCTAACATGAGTCCACCACTTTGATAGTGTGTGATTACAAACAACAAGAGATTGTCTGGACTCATTATCATTTGATGTTGATCCATGCATGAATTGAGACTTTGCAAATTGTGTCCAACGTGACAACACATGACATGGTGGCGTACGCTTCACTTTAAGGAATTGAAACTGGTGATGATGTGCTTGAAAATGATACCAAAAGATTCAAATTTCATGTATGAACATATAGCCACATACTCCTCCATATTCCATGATACGATTTTATGCTTTCCATCGTCGTCCACTTCGCTATGCTGCACTCGTCATCGCTATATTATCCCTTCTCCTTCCATCCCTTTTGCAATATACAAGAGACTTTGGTCCGACTCCTGAAAAATTTAAAAAAAAATCAACGTATATAGCTTTGCCCTTTGAGCTTCAATAGCACATATAGTTTTCAACAAGGGCACATCATGCAATGTACGAAAATCAGCCTCTCTTTCAGCCTGTCATCTCCGTTCAAGTGCTTTATCATATCTATGCGCAAAATCAATTAGATTTGACTTGCGATTTACAAACCCATCAAAAAATGCATTCATGTTCTCACTTCTGGCTGTTATTCTCATACTAGCAGAGAAGATTTTCATTGTGAATGTAGGAATCACTTCTTATGTATTTCATACATGTGTTGCAATAATGAGTTGTTGTGTAGGTCGAATTCATCTATCATCATTTGCTGGCACTCATCGAAATCTTCTTCAGTTTCTGTGTCGTACAAACAATGATTCCACTTTGCTTTAAAAGTGGAATGCTCAAGAATGACATGAGATAACTTATATGGTAACTTCCTACATATATTCTATAAGCATAGGAGGTGTGTAGCATTTGGAAAAACAGATGATATTGTTGTTTTAATGGCTGCATCTTGATCTATAATTATAATTTTTGGATGAACACCACTCATGGCATCCACGCATGTCTGAAACAACCACTTAAAGTCTTCGATTGTCTCATCGAATAACAAACATTGTCCTAACAATATAGATTGATTGTGATGATTGGCACTCATAAATGGCCCAAACGGCAAATCATACTCATTAGTCTTATATGTCGTGTCGAAACACACAACTTCGCTAAAAACCATGTAATCTTCCTTTGATTTTTCATAAACCCAAAAACACGAGGCCAATCTCATTTCCTCATCAATTTGAATTTCGTATAAGAACTGAGTATCCTTCTGACTCTTTATTTGAAAATAGCGTAGTAGAGTATTTGCATCACCACCAAACATTATTTGATGCTTTCTCTTTAGTGCATTTATAGCATCCTTTTCTAAAAAATGAAGATGAGAAGACTTCTTGCTTGATGCTACATGAATGTTATAGACCATGCCACGCTAATCTAGGAAGCTTTTAATGATGCTATGAGATTTAAATCATTTTTCGTGAACTTTTTATGTGACCGCGACTTGTGAGTTTTTGTTGGAGTACATAGCAAATGATTACGACTTTCAACGAACTACGACACATGATAAACATTGATTTTAAGAGCTAAAAATCATTCCAATTCTTGGCTTCATCTCAAATGGAGCAATAGGGGCGAACAAACCATGTATTCCTTATACATTAATTGAGTTTATATCTGGACTACCAACTTCCTCCCCCTCTAACTCATTTAGTAAATCATCCATTCTCACCTCCTTAATGAGAGCAGGTTCTGCCTCATCAATTGGTTGAAATTGCATTGTAGTCTACTCATTTGGATGTAGCATTTGCATATTCATATCAACTCCCAAATTTCCATCTGTGCTAAACAAAGTCTATTATTCTGCAAACAACCCTCAATCTACGATGAAACAAAGACTACTTAATGTAAGATATGAATCACTAAATAATTATTGGATTCCTGATCTCTTTCGGGCATGTAGTTACTTTCATAGCTTAAGCCGTTCCTCAATAGTGCTGCAAGTAGATCAGTCGTCTTAAAGCTTAGCTAGTCATAGCTAAGAAGAATGACATCTGTTATGAATCAAGCATCATCTATTTATAAATACAAACAATCAATAGTCACTAGAAAATAAGATGAAATGCAATATGACATGTCATTAGAAAAATAAGAAGAAATACATAAAATAGATTTTACAAGTCTAAGACATGAATAGGCCAATTCAGGTATCTGTGGAGACTGCAATGATCTTGGACTTTAGAAATTTAGGTATCCATGATATGAAGCAGAAGCGCTAATTCTACATCATTTTATGGTTATGGAATTGAATTGAGTTAGGTAGGCTTGATGGTATTCTGGCCCTGTAAACAAGAATCATTACAAAAAGAGGCAGAAACAATCATTGTTTTCCAAAAAATTATCTAATTTCAGAGATGAAGCAAGCAATGAATTAACTAAAATCTAGAGCTAAAAATTAAAAATTAATATAATTATATATTGATAATTATGTATTGGTAAAATTATATGTTCATAACTCTAAAATTTATAAGTTATAATTTAATCATCACAACAAAAAATTCAAGAAAAAATTAATAGGCAATCACTAATATAATAAATTAAATTAAAAAATCGACTGCATTAACTAACCTAAAATGTGCAATGAGCCTTAACTCTTGAATGAACTAACTGACCAAGGGATCTTATGCATTCATATGTCACTGATCCATATCTAAGTTAACTTGTTCGAAGTAACGCTTATCAAAGATGAATTCTTTCATTTACCAATGACTAGTGACTAAGATGACTTTAGTATTTGAAGTTTTGAACCATGACATTTCATGAACGTGTCAACCTAGTGGAAGAGCTTCTAAAAGTAGAAAGAGGCAAAATATATTTGGTGATAATAATAGATTATTATACAAAATGGGTGAAGGCAAGAGCATCGTGATCCATAATTTCTGTTCAAAGCTAACAAAGATTTTGAATAATGCCTATTCCATAATAAAATACATAAGATCGATGTTTTAGGTCTATAAATATGCTAAATTATAAGTTTATAATCGATTTTAAAAAATTCTAAAATGAAAAATCAAAATCCTTACAAGTTGGCTTTAGGATCCAACTGACTTATCTTCTGCCAACTATTAACCAGCCATGGCTGCCAACGAGCAGGGACCACCAGGCTAGGGAGAGGATGATGATGTCGAAGAGCAAGGGAGAAGGAGCAGTGGTTTGTCAAGAATAAGTAGCAGGTCTGCTCGAAGAGAATGGACAGAGCTACAAAGTGTAGAGAAGTAACGGATTCACGAGGAAGGTTATAGTGTGACACATCGATGGAAGCACTAACTCATTAAAGCACTGACTAGAGAAGCAAGAATGAGCTAACCAAAGCTACACTGATGTCGTTGGAGCCGCCGCCGATTAAGACGTGAAGGTCGTTGATGGGGATGGAGATGGAGATGGGGCGAGGATGGAGGGAGGCGGGGCGGGGCTGGATCCCTCGGCGGAGGGTAAGGGAGGCGAGGTGGGGATGGACGGAAGGCGAGGAGGCCGGATCCCTCGATGGAGGTGGAACGCATGGACCAGCACTGATCTAATGCCATTGATGCCGCCAAAGACACAGGCAAGAAGGAAGAGGGGCGCTAATAGAATGCGGGGTGGGGCAGGAGGAGGCGCAGATGCACGAACCTGAACCGAGGTGATGTTGACAGTGTAAGAGGAGCAGGCAAGGAGGGAGGGGGGCGCTGAGGGAGGGACGAGATGAGAGAGAGAGAGAATGCAAGGGACATTGACTTGGATTCGAGGGCAGAGCTAGGAAGGGAGGGACGAGATGAGAGAGAGAGGGTGCAAGGGAGGGCAGAGAGTTGAAGGGAGGGACAAGACTGCACTTTTCGTCCCTGTTGACAGAGGGGTCTACTAGCAAAATTTCCCATATGAAACGTCCGTAAAAGTAAGTGCCATCATCAACATTTCAGATTCTCCCCGCGCCATCCAACGGCTCGTAATGATGGCTTCAAACCAGCCCTATTTACATCCAACTTCAAACGATCAAGCCTCAACTCTAAATCCCCACTCTGGTGTAATAGAGGTGTGAAATGAGTTGAATCGACACGTGACTCACTCCTAACTGAACCCTTTTAGTCTTGAATAAAACATTTTCATGACCCATTATATGAGGAAACAAATTGGAACGGTTTATGGATACTTTTAATACAATAATTCGTGACTGTCCTCACCCCATGTCACCCCTTACAGCACACCATCAATGCTTTGTATTTTAAACCAGCTCCTTTGTAAGTCTAAAGAATGTTTTAATCAACTTATTTATATAAGTGGATTACAAAATCTATTTTAAATTCAAAAATAGGATTATTGTAGGTTAACAAGCAAGTCAAAAATATTATGACCTAAATAGACTTAACTTCTCTCATATATTTATTTATAAAAATTATAAATATACGTTTATCTTATTTTCATTTTCTTTTAAAAAATTTACATTTTTTTTGATATTTATAAAATGTGATAATTGATATTACAATTAAGGACATTATAACCTCAAAGCTAGAGGGACATTTTTGTAAACCCTCACACAGAGGGGAAACTATAAACCGCATGTAGATAAGACAATTAAAATACCTGCACACAGACGAGGAGAATTGAAGTTAGGCCTACCCTTTATGGTCGCCTAGACTTACCACAACACCAAAGTCATCATAGCAAAATTTTACATTATTTATGATAATTATACCCTTACTTAATTTTTTAAATTACATATTGTAATAATTAACATATAAGTTTGACATAAATGAACTTTTTGACTGATAAGTAAACATTTGGTAAGAGGGGCATGTGAACTCAACCAATTAATTTGCAAATGAAATTCTTATATTTTGATGATTAATAACTAAATTTAAGAATATAAAAGTATTAATAATTTTAGTTTCATGTTTCAAGTCAAAAGTTTCAAATTCAAGCAAAGACAATCTAAATTGTGAAGTTACGTTGCACCTTAAGTTGACTCAGATTGCGACTTGAGTGAAGTCGCAACCAAAGCCAACTCAAGTATGTAACTTACATAGCATATTTTCACTGATGCAATTTTGTAGCACCAAAATCACACTTGAAGTCACTTCACCCCACGACTTGGGTGAAGTCACAACTAAAGTTGACTCAAGCATGTAACTTGGGTAGCATATTTTCACTAACTTGATTTGGAGCACCAAAGTCATACCTGAAGTTGATTTTGCCTTGCAACTTGGTTGAAGTTGAATGCCAAGTTAACCCTAATTCGAGTCTTGGATTTCTAAAAGATATATATGGAGATTCGACTAAGTACTAAGAGTGAAGTCACATACTCAAGTTGACTTCACTTGCGCCTTGGGTCAAGTCTCAAGCTAAGTTGACCTATGATCAAGACTTGAAGGGAAAGAAGTCACAAGAATAAAGATTTTAAAGTTCCTCTATTTCAAATATAGTAAAGTTATGTACCTAAATCCATTTCACTTGCAACTTTGGTCAAGCCTCAAGACCAAGTCGACTTCAGAATGAAATTTCAAGAAAATAATACGAAGAAAAAAAATTTAGAAGAAATTGGAGGACTGAAGTCAAAAGCCAAGTCTACTCTAGTTTGTGACTTTGGTGAAGTTACATTCAAAGTGAACTTCAGATGCGACTTGAGTCGCAATGGTTAGAAAAATTCAAACGTTTAAACATTTAATGCATGTCACCAACCTCTAACATTCAAGTTTCCCTCACATCTATTTAAAGCACGTGAAAGGGAGTTATGAGGGTTAACTAGAGTATTCATTAAGCTTTCACCTTTAATCAAGAGTGTATTAAACGTTCTTCAAAGAAAGACTCTCAAATCTACTGAAAGTGCTGCGTCTTCTCACCTTGTACATATCTTCAAGAGTATATCATTGAGCTTTAAATTGTATTGCACAAATTTATAAAGTCTAAATCTCTTTTATTTCATTCATTTTTATTATATTGTAATACTTTTTCTTGGTATTGGAGACTAAGAATAAGGCTAGACACAAGTAATGGTTGGTTAGAGTGACTTCGTTTACTCATAAGATTATTGTAAAGGCCCCATAGAGCTAGAATATAAAAAAACCTGAGGCTCTAATTCTATTCTTCATGAAGTGAGTGAAACTCAAGGTACAAGGGAGTGTGTGGGTGGAAGAGTGAAATAGAAAAAGTTGTCTAAATCACTATTTATCCTTACTTTCTTGGGTTTTGCTAATAAAAGGGAACCAATACGGTAGAGCTAAAAGCAAATTTCACATCTTTCCTTACACATTTTTCAGGAAATAATTTGATATCTTACTTATTCTACTGCTCAATTTTTTTTATCAAAAGAAAACTACCCTACTTTTTCTATATATTTCAATTACTTATCACATAATTACCTTATTTATTCCCACTTTAACTCCTCTATATCACATTTTTCGAAAATCTAACTTTCCATCACCTCATTATCCACATTACTAAACAGTCTCTAAGTATTGAAAAAGCCAAACAATTTAAAATTTTAAAATTTACCTAAAATTTTGACCCAAATTGCTAACCCAAAATCAACTCAAACTTAATGTGTTTTCTAATATTGTAGAATTAGGTTGAGTTAACCTTCTAACTCGGTATAATATATATATATAATTGAGCATAAGATCTCCAAAATAGGAGTAAAATTGGGTTGATTTTGACTTGATATTATTTGATATGATTTCTGCTAAAGTTTTCATTTTAGACCACTTATTACATTTAGAATCATTTTTTAGCAAAAAAATTAAGTTTCATCCAAATAAAAGATTTGCATTATCCTTATCTAAAAAGTGTATAAAATGAATATTATAAAATTATTTAATTACTATGTTAAATTTAAAATTGTATTTTTAATATTTAAATTATTGAAAACTCATTTTTATCTGCATAAATAATTCTATAAAGTAATGTTGTAGTCTATTGCAAATTTGAATTGATCTAAGTAATTTTGCAAGGCAAATAATTTTATACACTTGAGTGCACTAAGCTTCGATGCATCTGAGTGCGAAAACTCAGTTTTAATGTTTTTGAAAAATTTTTATAAAAATTATGAAAATGCTACTAATTTTAAAAATTCAAAAAATCTACAAATATTCAAAAATGGTAAAACTTTATAAACATGTTAGACACACTTAGATTAGTAGTTATATAAGAAATTTTTAAAAATATTAAAAATGAATTTTTCCCCTAGGTACCCCAAATAGCAACCTTTTTTGTAAAGCATAAATAAATATATATTTAAGTGATTTGAATGAACTTGATCTCTAGATTTTATATCATCATCAAAGTGGGCCAAGATGTATGAATTACATTAGTTGTATAGAAACCGAAGATAATAAAATTCATTATATTTTTGTTAAACTATATTCAAAACTATTTCAAAACCAAATCAAATGTGTCATAGAACTCATAAGATCATGGAGAATAATGTAAAGGATTTTTAGTATTAATAATACTCAATTTTACTAAGTACTAATTTTAATTCTAATAATGTTTAAAAAATTTTACGAAACCCATTAAGGCAATGAAATAACTTCTATTACATTTTATTAAAATATGAAAATCGAGATTTTTTAATATTATTTTCCCAACTATGTGGTGATTTGTAAATAAATAACCGGTCAGTAATCATGTTAGTTTTATGCATGTAGTTCATGGATATGATAAATGGGAGCACGTTATATGTGTCTGTTATGAGATACATTAATGTAGATGGTTTGATTATGGTGCATTGAGTTTAAGAGTTATAGCATATAAGTATATGAGATGTGAGTTGTGTTATGCATCTATGTGATTGGTTAGTGATATTTTTTGATTCATGATTTAGCTTGTTTGGGTATTAGACTAGAAAGGTATAAGTGATGGGTTAGTTGAATTTTAAAACTATCATGGGTCTCACAAAGTCAGTACGGGATTCAACCTGGCTAGTTAGGTTATGGGGATCAAGAGGACAGTGCCCCTGGAGAGAATTTTAATTGCTAAAATTTTATGAGATGGAGAATTAATAAAAAATAGATATGTGCATTAAATAGACGTAAGTTGGCATGTATGGGAGCCATGTGGATCACAAGCATTCTATGGTCATGCAAGTTGTATATGGGGGTTGGAATAGGGATAAAAACAATCAAAATGGCCATGTAAATAAGCATGTAGCAGCACATGTGGTTACTAACATGGCTTGTGTTTTGAGCACAAAATGTTCAATGTGAGATAGAGAATTACATGGCCCCATGTGGTTAACCACATTGATAAATGGGTTGTAAAGATTGTAGGATGGGTACCACCTTTCCAATTCGAGGTTTAGTGCATTTTGGGGCATGAGGTGATTTGGGTCAGTTAGAATTATGAAAAATTAGGAATTTTGACAGATGTCCATGAAATGGATGGTATAAGTGTAGTTTTCCATCACAAGAGAGTATGTAGACTTGCACTTGATTGTTTTTCATGAGTTTCATCCCAACTAGACAAGCTAAGCTTCTTCAAGTGATGAAAGCTCTCCCTTTTTCAAACCATAGTTTCTTGGCAGGGCTTTAAGCAGGCTAGAAAGGGCGCTAATTGTGAAACCCCAACCTAAGTAGGATTCAATATATGCATTGAACATGTGCATGTGAATTATATATGATTAAATGGAATTTTGGATTTTTTGTGATTTGCTAAATTATGGCAATTAGGGCAACAGATTAGCAACGATGATTCGAGTGATTAGTATGAGCTGATATGGGACAATAGGATTAGAATAATTTGTTAGTGGTTAAAAAACACCAATACATCATGAATAATTATTTTAGATTATTTGATATAGATTATGAGAATTTAAAAGGATAATTCTCAGTTAGTGAAAAAATTAGAAAATTCATAACTCAACACCTGTAAGGCGGATTCAAGTAAAATTTGATATGAAAGTTGATGATGTTAGGCTTGGTATCATGAGATTATTGGGTTATGAAAATCCTTGATGAAATTAGTGTGATGATTTTTTGATCATATTTCAAATCCAACCGATAACTTCAAACGGCTATAACTTGAACAAGGAAAATCGGATTGAGATGAAATTTAAAACGGTTGAATAAAATTATGAGATACACATTTTGGAAGGTTTAGATTAAGCATAACATATTTATAAAATACCTTAATTGAAAAAGGTGAGCATGGTTGATTTTTGCACCTCAAAGGTACCATGTATTGAATGCTAGAGTACATGGAATAAATGAATGATTTTAATGGAAAAATAGTTGTCAAATGCAACTCATTTTCAGGATATTTTATGCATTAATATAAAATACAAAAATCGAAATAAAATCCCAGCCAAGTACGTCCACATTGATGGAGCTAGAAGATGCTCAAAGAGAGCATAGGTAAGGTGGAACCATGGACATCCACGTGATGTTGCTGCTGTTTATTTTTTAAAAAAAAATTATTTTATAAATAATGCACACACCTAGCTAACATGTAGGTACATAAGAATTTGCATTTAATCATGTAAAAATTCCTGCAAAAAATTATGAAATGCAGCTGCCATGAGGGATGAAAACATGGACAACATAGTGTAGAGTTGGACGTGTAGGATGTGCTGATTGCTACCATTTTTGCTAATTTATTTTATGCTAAATTAATGCATAAATTAAAGATTAATGAGGTGTATAATTTACCCTTAAATTAGGGTTGAAAAAAATAGAAAAAAAAATTTGAAAATGGGCAGCAATAGGGATGTGATCTGTTGCACAGTTTGGATGGTCATGATATGAGCAGATTTTTGGATTTTAAAAAAAGTAAAAAGTAATTTACTAGGCTGTAAATTGTCTAGCACATTAGGGGGGATAAATTCTCATTTATGGCTATGGAAAATTAGCCCAAGTGGGGCCCACAGCTAGATAAATCCAGCCCTATAAAAGGATTGTACGTCCATGTGAGAGAGAGATTTGAGAAATTTTCTAAGTGTTGAAACTTTCACCCCAGGAATAGAAGCTCACGTCTAGCCCTAACCCAGCCAAGAAGGAAGAAAATAGAAAGGAAAAACAAGTGAAAAAGGAAGAAGAAATCCATCTCAAGGGGGTAGGGTTTAGTTCTCATCAAACAAGTAAGTTCATGTGTTGATTTGAGCTTTCCATTTTGAGTTTTAAACTCCAAAAT
>JAXCLR010000105.1:47352323-47362806 GCA_035584095.1 Annona squamosa
TAGGGTTTAGTTCTCATCAAACAAGTAAGTTCATGTGTTGATTTGAGCTTTCCATTTTGAGTTTTAAACTCCAAAATCTTGAATATGAAATTGATGCATGAAGTTCCTTAAAACAGTAGTTTAACATTCCCTTTGATTGAATATGGAATGAGTATTAAGCTATATGAATGACTTTTAATGTTTTAAATAATGGAAATGAAGTTTAGAATGGGTTATGAGTTGAAAACTCAACTTGATAAACCCTAAATTTAAATGAAAAGTTGTTGTATTGAAGGAATGATATGTTTAGGTTATGAATCATGTTGTAATGAAATACATATGTTGATTTAAGCTTAAATTATGAATTTTAGAAACTATGGAATGCAAAGTCACATATATCACTTGATTTCTTCATTTTGATGCTGAAAATTGTATGAAAATGGGATTGCATGTATTATGGATGCTATGTAGGGTAAAATGCCCTAGGGTTAGGGTACCATGAATGACTAAAAGGATTTGGAAAGATAAGCCCCGAATCTGATTTTATGAATTTTATGAAATGATGTCCAAATGAAGTGAAAATGGGACCCAAAATGGGTAAACAAGTTGCTGTTTTGAGAAATGTTTATTTATGAATGATAAATATGTGTTAATACCCTAGATTTGGATTAATAAAATTTATTGCTGAAAATTCATATTTATAAAACTACTTAGGGTTATGTGTCAAGAGACACGTTAAATGGGTGAAAAATGGGTTCCAAAATTGCTATTTTGGAAACCTATGATTAGTGGATTTAAATTCTATAACAATACCCTTAAAAGTGATAATTAAGGATAATTATCATGCTAAAATGTGGATTAAATTGTTGAATTGAAAAATTTTATGAAATATATCATGTATGTGTTGTCCAATGAGCATATGTGAAAGGATAGACATGTATAAGTGATAAATGACTTATGTAATTTAATTTTGAGAAAAATGCATGAAAATATGGTCAATTTCATGACTATATATCTGTTTAGATGTCAGGATGTTAATTTCAAAATTTGAAATTAATTAATGAAGCTTAAGCTGACAACTTGTGCATAAAATGAGCACCAATGTGTAAATTTTGAAAAATAAGTGAAAAATAGTGTATGGAAGGTAATAAACCTTTAAATGATAATGATTGGATGATTATTATGTGATTAAATGATTACCTTAATTATGGGATTGAATATGTTATGTATGAACCGATGAAATGTGCGAATATGTGCTATTTATACATAATGGCTAGAGAAGTCAAATGAATTATGCGTTTTGATGAAAAATGGGTTGGAAAACTAAGTGAGATGCAAGAAAAAGAAATATATGAAAAATCATATTATTCTCATGTAGGCAAGGGCAAAGAAAAGGCAGATTCAGAAAGCTAACGTGAGACAGGAAAGTAAGCAGCTTTCTAAATGATTTTGATTTTCATTACAAAATATTTAAGGATGGTTATTCCTTTATCTCAATATGTTATGAAGTATTATTTCAATTATGATGATGAATTTCTTTTTTTTTCCAATTGTTCATGAAAAGTGATGATGTACGGATTTGAAACGATGTTTCATTGAAATAATGTTTAAAAGGGATGCTGCAAAGAATTCTCTTTATAGGAATGACAAGTTACATGTGTAAGAGGTATATATTGCCGGGGTAACTAAGAGACATGCATGAAATGGAAATCAAGTAGGCTAGTCAAGGTAGTAAATGAACAAGGAGTCCCCTTGACGTTGCCAAGTTAGAAGGTCCGACGCTAAGGATGGAAAGGACTATGTCATAGAAAAATGTTCCCCATGCTAGCGTACCCTCACATGAAGTATAATGTCATCAATGGAAATGATGCGTTTGCACATCCAATATTTATGAAAGGTTTAAGAAAAAGTTTTTATTTCATAGGTAGTTGATCACTTGATAAGTATCTCAACTGAAGAGAGAAAAATGTTTTAAATAAATATGCCTTCAAAATGAATTGCTTATAAAATATACAACTTGCTTATTGAATTTCAACTCATATTTTTGTTTTTCAAAACCTTCGACATGTAAAAGAAGAAACCTAGTGAAGGAGCAAGAGCAGATTATTAAAGATAATGGAAAAACATTAGTAGTCTGATACCATGGAAAACTTATGTGAAATGGTTATAAATTTATTTTGATGTTTTTAAGTTGACAACTATGAATGATACATACTATGACATCTGATTTATGTGAAAATGAAAATAATTCTTAATAATCATGCCCAGGTTATGTAACGGTTGGATGGAAATGACTTAGATATGTGTGTTGAAAAATTATAAGGAGATAAACTTCTTGGAAAATATATTTAATTGAATATATATTCGTTAAAAACCCGCTGTGTGACAGGGCAACAATCTTAATTACGTTTACCAATCAATAACGATCTCGAGATAAAGCTTAGGATGTGAGGCTCAGTTTTGGGGCGCCACACTAATAGTAGGGTTTGTGTAAGAGGAGGTAGCGAGTAGTGGACTAAATAAAGATTCTACAACAAATACTAAAGGTAAGCTTCTAAAAGGCTTAAGAGGGAAGCATTAAGACCAACAAAATGGCAAATAAAGAACTTGAATTTTGGCAAAAGAGTTGATGTCTTTGAAGATCAATGATAAGATTTACAAGAAAGTAGATATAGAAGGGCAGTCAGTGGTATTATGCTCAATTTGTGCCTTAAAAAGTTATAGTAAAGAGGTATTCAAAACCATTATGAAATGATTACAGAGAACTAAAGGTAAGAAATTTTTTATAGATATAGAGAAAAATCTCTATTTGGTTTATTTTGTTTAAAGGGAAGATAAGAAGGCAGTCTTGAAGGGTCAACCATGGCCTTTGATTGGTACTTAATCATTCTTAAAGAAAAAAAAGAGCCTTCTAGGAAGAAGGATTTACCATTGCACACATCTCCTTTATGGATAAGTAAATGATGACATGTATCTTTTTGATGCAGAAGCATTGATGGAGCTAATTAATAGGCACCTCATTTTATATATATAGTAAAGCACAAATGTCATAACGAATCCTTAATATCCAAATTGAATTAGACACTAGAAAGCCATTGTGATGGGGAATACATATTTAAAGGCAAATGCAGGAGAAAATTTGTTTGCGTAAATCTTGGGAAAAAGGAGCTAGTGGGGGTAGATTAACCATGTGGCAATTACATGAGGGCGGGATAACTAAAGAAGGGAATGAGAGTGGCAATAAAGAAATATATTGAAGGGATAATAGAAGGGAAGGAGACGAGTAAACAGGTGGAGAGACTAAAATGAAAGATAGAAATGGGAAGTAGGGAGTACAAACATAACTGTTGGAATCCACTAGTTTCTAATAATGTAGAGAAGAGAATGGTGCTTGCAAAGATAACTAACTGTCAAAAAGATGAAAGAAGAGGAGAAAGGGTGAAGGATAGAGCAGATATGTTGATGGAAATATATTCGATTTGTAATGAAAGGACAACAAAAGGAAAGGAGTGAAGGAAATTAAGGGGGTGGGGTATGCACCATAGAACTAGCAAAGTGAAAAGAATCCTTGAGCCTTGTGAGGGAAAGGATTTATAGGTGATAAACAGTTCTCAACTAGAGTAATTAGAGGAAAAAATACAAAAGAAAATGCTAAAAGGAGGGAGGACATTTAATTATTGCGATCATAAAGACTAATGAAAGAATGAGAACTCAGGAAACATGAGTAATCAAGGACAGATGCGAATAACACATACTAGAAATTGGAAGCGATTGGTTAAATTAAGAAGAGAGATGGACAAAGTTGATAACAAGGAGAAAGACGGTCAAAGGGCATTACAAAACCAAAAATAGAACTTGGGAGATTAGAGAAGATGATTAGCGGGCCTAAGGAAAAGGAAGAGACAAGAAGAATACAAGAAATAAGAATCTACCTCATTAAAAGTGTGAAGGATGAGATAAGTTCTCAATCCTATCAACGCTAAATGGCGATCCTAGTTTGGAATGTCATAAGCTTGGAAATTCATAAACAAATCATTTTTAACCTAGTCAAGAAAAAAGATCACACTCATATTTTCCTATTAAAGACAAAAGAAGAAAAAATGAGATGACATTTGTTAAAGGAAGACTGAAGCTTGGTTGTTGCATGTCAATGGACTACAAAGAGAGGAGGGGAAGCTTAGCATTGATGTGGAAAAGGGCGTAGGTGGTAACTATCAAATGAGAATCCAATAATCACATTGATGTGGAGGTCATACTTTCCACTCAACACACTTTGAGATTTATAATTTTTTATGGTGCCCCAAAAACTCATCGAAGAGAAAAGTTTTGAAGATTGCTTTGGAACTTCAAAAATCATAATAGTAGCCCTTGACTACTTGCAGAAGATTTTAATTAGGTTGTGAGGGTATCGAAATGCAACATCACTTACATTTGAGCAAAAAGTCAAATGGCACAATTTAGAGACATTAGGTCTGATTTTACATTGAGAAATAATAAAAAAAAAGGGGCATCAAGGGTAAAAGCTAGGTTGCATAAGGCTCTTGCGATAATGGAATGGATAGGCAAGCTTCCTTTTACTCAAATTAATCACTGCAAGTTTGCATTCTCCAAACATAACTCACTATTCATCACCCTTGATAGACTAGAATAGATTAAAATACACCCAAGGAGGTTCAAATATAAAGCATATTGAGCAAAAGATAAGCAAGTGATTGAGATAATTTAGCAGAACTGCAAGGCAAATTAGGGAATCAGTGATACATTATTTACGAATTTAAAATTCAAGTTGATAATTTCTTTAAAAAATTCAGGTTAATCAAATTGGAAATAGAACTACGACAATCGAATTACAAAATCATAGAAAATTTGTGAAAGATCCAAGAAAAACAGGATCAACTCTATCAACTATGGCCCCTTCAACTTTCTAATGAGAGAGTTGTTGAAATCCAAGATGTTAAAACTCAAATAAAGGCCTAATAGAGGATGAAGAAATTCTTTAGCAACAAAACGTTGGTCCCGAGTTTATGACTATTACCCAAGAGGGGAGGGATGAATTAGGTATTTTAAAATTTTCACTTAAAAAGAAATTTTTTTCCCTATTTAATTTAATCCCCGTAATGAAGCAAATGAATAATATAGAGAGAAATAAAGCAATAAAAGTATAAATGCAAATCATAGCAGTAGGCAAAGATTTTATAGTGGTTCAGGCAACCTCCTCTACTTCACTCTTCCAAGCTCACACCCTTTGTGACTTGGGTTCCACTATTGCATTATCAAATACAGCTAGAGCAACAGCTCTCTTTTAGATTCCAGCTCTAAAGGGCATGTACAAATCACAACATGAGTAGGTGATAAGTCACACTCAAGTCACAACGCTACTTTGCTTTCACTTGGTTCAAAATGTTGGTCCCAAGTTAATGACAATTACCTAAGAGGGGAGGGATGAATTGAGTATTTAAAAATTTTTAAACTGAAATAGAAAGTTTAACCCAGATTTATCTAGTCCCCTTTATGAAGAAACAAAAGGAAAGCAATATAGTGTAGAGAGCAGAAATAAAAATCAACAAGCAAGATTTTATAGTAGTTCGGGCAACCTTCCCTACTCCACTCTTCCAAGCTCACATCCTTTGTGACTTAGGTTCCACTATATATTTCATAAAATACAACTTAAGTCATCGCTCTCTTCTAGATTCCAGCTCTAAGGGCCATCAAAAATTCACAGCACAAGTAGGTGACAAGTTCCACTCCAATCACACACTACTTTTCTTACACTTGATCTTAGTTACTCAAACTAAATCAAGTTTAATACAACAATAAATGATAAAAAAAAAGTTTCTACACGTTACTGGTGTGTAGAGGCAGATTAGGCACAGAGAAAAACTTGTAATGTAGGCTTAATGATTCAGCAAGCAGCTCTCGGCAGTTTGGAAGCAAAGTTCTTCTTTTAAATGTTGGCTTGATCACTTAATGCTCTTAGATATGGGAGTTATGCTCATTCAATTGATTCTCAGCTACCCTCCTCGTTCATATTGAATGCTTTTTATAATTGTTGAGGGAATCCGAACTTTTTGGAGGTAGGTGGCGCGCATTTACTGCGCCAACGTTTGAAATTTTTCCGACCGTTGCGACCAAAGTCGCAAGTGGAGTCGACTTCGAGTGCGACTTCGCTTGTTCGCAACTTCTTCAAGTTTCAATCTGGATCGACTTGGTCCTCAACTTGACCCAAGTCGCAGGTGAAGTTGACTTCGGGTGCGACTTTACCTCGTCAGCTTGTTCGACGAACTTGAAATTCTTGAAATGCTTTGCTTGCTTGAATTTCTTCATGTTTTGGTTGTTCTTCCTTTGATTTTATCTCTTGGAACTCAGTATAATTATTTTAGCTTGATGTCCTTTAGCTCCGTGTCTTGCAATCTTTGAATCCTTTAATCTTGAGTATACGCATGAATCTTAGAGTGCCTAATAATGTCAAAAGTGTGTTCGTAATCCAATATGATGGATTCATGCAACCCTTCTTGCTTCGACTCTTCATTTGATTTTCATTTGAGTGTTTGACTCATCTTGATCTTCATCTCCACTCAAATCTGTCATTGAGTTTAACTTGTTCAGCAATTTTCGCACTGAAGTTGAAACTGGAGTCGACTTAGTTTGCGACTTCACCCAAGTCGCATGCGTAGTCGACTTGGGATGCAACTTCAGCTTCTCTTGTTCTTGGTTTCAACCTTGGACAGAAATATTAAGTCAAAGTCGATGCTGGAGTCAACTTGGTCTACGACTTCACTTTAGTCGCATGCGGCGTCGACTTCGTTTGCGACTTCGGTAGCTCTGCTCCTAGATTTCAACTTTGGACAAAAATAACAGGTTGAAGCCGTTGCTGGAGTTGACTTGGGGATCGACTTGGCCTAAGTCGATGCCTGAGCCGACTTGGTGATCGACTTAACCTGTCATGCTTCATTTTTTTCATTTGTAAATCCTTTAATCATTTTCACAAAAATGTTAATAACCAAAAACTTACTCAAATTGATTTGTTAATCATCAAAACATGGACTTGGCTTATTTTTCACATGTTTCCAACAATCTTCCCTTTTTTTATGATTGACAAGACCGATTTTAGTGCATGCCTTTCAATGTCTTTAAAATAAACTATTATTGCATTTTACCTTATATATTCTACTTCCAATAAATCATAAGTTAAAAATATTCATGCAAACATTTAATGCCTAAAAGCATTTAAATCTGATACTACTTAAATCCTAATCTCTTCTCCCCCTTTTTGTCAATAGATAAAAAAATAGAGATGGAGCGGGTTAATCTTTTGAGAAGGGCGGGGCTGCTCCCCCTGAACCTGTGCTCCCCTTAGTTTGTGCTTTTCTAAGTTAATTCAATCATTACCATATCATTTCTAATTTTACAAAATGGTTCTTTTGCTAGAGGTTTGGTAAAAATATCTGCAATTTGATCTTCTGTTATCACATATTCCAAACATATATTATGATTTTCTACATGTTCTCTAATAAAATGATGTTTAAAGTCTATATGCTTGGTCCTAGAATGCAATATTGGATTTTAGTAAAACATATTGCACTAATATTATCACATTTAATAGGTATATCTTTAAAATCTATGCCATAGTCCCTAAGTTGTTATTTCATCTAAAGCAATTGGGCACAACAACTCACGGTGGTAATATATTTGGCTTCTGCATAGATAGAGCAACACTAGTTTGTTTTCTTGAAATCCATGAAACCAACATGTTCCCAAGAAATTGACATGTTCAACTAGTGCTTTTTCTATCTACTTTGTAACCAGCAAAATCCGCATCCGAGTAACCGATTAGATCAAAATTAGAGCCCTTTGGATACCAAATTCCTATGTCGGTAGTATCTACTAGATATCTGAAAATTCTTTTTACAGCTACCAAGTGTAATTCTTTTGGATTTGATTGAAATCTAAAGCACATGCAAACACTAAATAGTATATCGAGTCTAGAAGCAGTTAAATATAATAAAGAGCCTATCATGCTTCTATATAATTTTAAATCAACTAGTTTGCCTTTCTCATCTTTGTCAATTTTAATGGTGGAGCTCATAGGCGTGTTTGCCCCTTTGCTATTTTTCATGCCGAATTTCTTTAACATTTCTCTGATGTACTTGGACTGGTTTATGAAGATCCCCTCACTTAGTTGCTTAATTTGGAGTCCAAGAAAGAAATTTAGCTCTCCCATTATACTCATTTCAAATTCTTTCTGCATAAGCTCAGAAAATTCTTGACAAAGAATCTCATTAGTAGCACCAAAAATAATATCATCAATATAAATTTTAATAATCAAGATATCCTTTTCTTTGTACTTGATAAACAACGTGGTGTCTACCTTTCCCTTTTGGAAGTCATGATCAATCAGAAATTTATTTAATCTTTCATACCAAGCTCTTGGAGCTTGTTTTAAACCATATAGTGTTTTGGTTAATTTGTATACAAATTTAGATTGATCTTTCTCCTCAAATCCAAGTGGTTGTTTAACATACACCTCTTCATTTATATAACCATTCAAAAATACACTTTTAACATTCATTTGAAACAACTTAAAGTTCATGTGAGATGCAAAAGCTAGTAAAATACAAATGACTTCTAATCTAGCAACCGGGGCATAAGATTCCTCAAAGTCTATTCCTTCTTCTTGTGAGTATCTTTTTGCCACAAGTCTTGCTTTGTTTCTCGCCACAAGTCCACTTTCATCTAACTTATTCCTAAAGATCAATTTTGTGCCAATGACAGTGCAATCCTTTAGTCTTGGAACAAGATGCCAAACTTGGTTTCTTTGAAATTGATTTAGCTATTCTTGCATTGCTATGATCCAGTTTTTATCATCAAGAGCTTGATCAATAGTGGATGGTTCAATTTTGGACACAAAGACGTATTGTCCACAAATGTTTTGTTTTGACCTTCTAGTCTTTACACCTTCATAGACATTCCCTATAAATTACTCAATTGGATGGACATTTTTAAACTTTAAATCAGTTGGAGATTTATAGGAATTATTACCTTCACTTACCCTTTCCTCCATAGAATCTTCTTGCTTCTCTACATCCAATTTTTCAAGGCTACTTGTTATATCATCTGCATCACTTAAATCATCTTTTCTTTTGAAGCAAGGATTAGTTTCATCAAAAACAACATGTATCGACTCTTCTACAACTTGGTTCCGTTTATTAGATACTCTATATGCTTTGCTGTTTAATGAATAACTAAGAAATATTGCCGTATCACTCTTAACATCTAGTTTTCCCAAGTTAATTTTTCCATTGTTTAAAATATAACATGTGCAACCAAAAGAATGAAAATATGAAATATTTGATTTTCTACCTTTCCATAGCTTATATGAAGTCTTTTTCAAGATTGCTCTAATGGTAACTCGATTCAACACATGACAAACTGTACTTACAGCTTCACCCCAAAATTTTTTGGATAATTTACTCTCATTTAGCATTGTTCTAGCCATTTCTTGTATGGTTCTATTTTTCCTTTCAACCACTCTATTTTGTTGTAGAGTTCTTGGTGCAAAAAATGTGTGACGAATTCCTTTTTCATTATATAATTCTATGAATCATTTATTTTCAAATCACCACCATGATCACTTCTAATAGTCATGATAGTATTTTGTTTTTCATTTTGCACTAAGTTTACAAAAGTTACAAATATAGAGAAGGCTTCATCTTTCCTAGCTAAGAGAATTACCCATGTGAATCTTGAAAAATCATCAACTATTATAAACACATAATTCTTTCCACCAATGGTTAAAATGTCGGATGGCCCATATAGATCCATGTGTAGCAATTCAAGTGGCCTAGTGGTGAAAATCTCCTTTTTTGCAAAGAAAGACATTTTAGGTTGTTTTGATAATTGACATGTCATACAAATTTTATCTTTGTCATATTTCAATTTTGGCAATCTTTTTACCAAATTCTTTTTTCATAGGGTCTTGACATTTGACATGTTTACATGCCCATGCCTCTTATGCCAAACCCATGGATCATTGTCAATGGTCATTAGACATTGACCATTTAGTTCATCAAGTGAAACCAAATAAATATTTCTATATCTTTTTCCGCTAAACATGATGTGTTCTCCATCAAATACATTGCATATAGATGATTCAAACACAACCTTGTATCCTTTGTCACATAATTGACTAATATTTATTAAATTATGCTTAAGTCCTTCAATAAATAAAATATCCTCCACACATGCATTTGAAATACTATAAATATTTTCTTTACCTTTAATTTTACCTTTCTCGTTATTTTCAAAGGCAAAAATTCCATCGTTAAGCTTGAGTTTATGAAATAAATTTCTTTCACCGGTCATATGCCTTGAGTAACTACTATCCATGAACCAAACGTGCTTGCCTTTGCCTTGAGACATATCTGAAAATGATCAAATAAATCTTATCTCTTTGGTACCCATTTTATGGGTCCATTTGGGTTAGTAAATTGATTTAATCTTTGTT
>JAXCLR010000105.1:47362906-47373397 GCA_035584095.1 Annona squamosa
CCTAAGTTGATGCCTGAGTCGACTTGGAAATCGACTTGACTTGCCATGCTTCACATTCTTCAAATTTATAACCTTAAATCATTTCCACAAACATATTAGTAACTAAAATTTACTCAAATTGATTTTTTAATAGTCAAAACATAGACTTGGCTTATTTTCCACATATTTCCAACAAGGCTTAATCAGCCGCCAGGATTCTCGCAGTAGTCTCCTTAGCAATAGTCAGCCAGACCAGTTCAACTCGCCCCACCTCCTCAAGAAGAGAAGAAATCATATCTAAAAAACCTCTTCATGCAATTCATGCAATCCTAGATCGCAACAAACAAGATTTAGAAGCGCAGATAGGCTAGCTTGCTTCAGCTATAAGAAAAGGAAAGGAGCAAGTGCAAGCGGTAATGTTATGCAGTGGTAGGCAACTATCGGAAGTAATGCAACCAGAAGCAGAATTTGGAGCTGTTAGTCCTTCTGTCCATAGTCATTGGAAGTAGAGGAATCAGTTGAAAATGACCAAAAGCAACTTGAGGATGCAGCAATCATTATTCAAAGGCATCCTCCTCCATTTCCTCAAAGGCTTGCAATGAATAAAAAGAAGCGCCAGTTTAGAAAATTCTTGGAGGTATTTAAGCAATTGCGCATAAATATAGCACTTGTCAAAGCTTTGGAACAGATGCTCAGTTATGTCAAATTCATGAAAGATATATTGGCGAAGAAAAGGCGATTGACAGAATATGAAACAGTGGTGTTAACAGAAAAGACTAGTGTAATGGTGCAAAGAAAATTGTCGCCTAAGCTCAAGGATCCAGGGAATTTCACTATTCCATGTACAATTGGAAATTATTATTTCGGAAGAGCTCTCTGTGATTGGGAGCCAGTATCAATTTGATGCCAAAGTCAATATGCAGAAAACTTAGTATTGGGGAAGCACGACCTACTACGATGATATAGCAATTGGTGAATCGCTCCATGACATATCCAGAAGGGATTCGCTTGTCAAGGTGGACAAGTTTATATTTCCAACGGATTTCATCATTCTAGATTCTGAAGAGGATCAGGATGTACCAATTATTCTAGGTCGGCCTTTCCTTGCAACTGGCAAGGCAATAATTAATGTACAAGTCGGAGAGCTAACCATGAGTGTGTAGAATGACCAAGTCACACTTACAGTGTTCAAGGCGATACAGTTCCCAAATGATCTAGAGGAATGCTTTATGATCGATACGTGGACTCAGTGGTCCAAGCCGAGTTCCAAGTTACCTCTCACAAGGATATTTTGGAAGCATCGTTAGTTAGGAAGTAAATGAAGCTGATGAAGAATGGACTGAGATGATATGTTACTTATAGCAATCTTCGACTTTTACACACTATCCACAGAAATTTGAGTCGTTGAAGCTCAAACTAGAGTCATTTAAACACTTAAAGCCCTCAATTGAAGAGTCGCCCATTTTGGAGCTGAAACCTCTGCTGACCCATATAAGATATGTGTATCTAGGAGCTGAATCCTCACTCCCAGTTATCATTTCTTCAGCATTGGATCCCTTACAAGAAGAAAAATTTCTTAGAGTGCTTAGGGGCCACAAAAGGCTATCGGTTGGACCATTGCGAACATCAGAGGAATTAGCTCATCTTTCTGTATGCATAAAATTCAACTAGAAGAGAATTCCAGGCCATCCATTGAAGCACAAAGAAGATTAAATCTCATTATGAAAGAAGTGGTTAAAAAGGTGGTTATTAAATAGCTTGATGCAGGTGTCATATATCTTATCTCCAACAGTTCTTGGGTTAGCCTGGTGCAATGTGTACCAAAGAAGGGTGGAATGATGGTAGTGTCGAATGAGAATAATGAATTAATTTCAACACGGACAGTTACAGGTTGGAGAGTGTGTATGGACTACCAGAGGTTGAACAAAGCCACTATGAAGGATCACTTTCCACTCCGTTCATCAACCGGATGCCAGACAGGTTGGCTAGTTGGGAATTTTATTGCTTTTTGGATGGTTATTCAGGCTATCACCAAATCATGATAGCACCTAAAGACCAAGAAAAGACCACTTTCACATGTCATTCAGGCGAATGCCCTTTGGCTTATGCAACGCACCAACTACATTCCAGTGTTGTATGATGGTTATATTTACTAATATAGTCGAAGATTTCCTAGAGGTATTTATGGACGATTTCTCGGTATTTAGGAACTCATACAACGAGTGTCTTGTCAATCTCTCCAAAATACTTCAGCGTTGTGAAGACAAACCTAGTTCTTAACTAGGAGAAATGTCATTTCATGGTGCAAGAGAGTATAATCATCATTTCTCCTGAGTGGAACCCCCCTTTTGAATTAATGTGTGATACGAGTGACTTTGTTGTAGGGGCAGTGCTGGGCCAAAGGAAAAAATAAGATATTCCATTTCATTTACTATGCCAACAAAACTTTGAATGAGGCACAACTAAATTACACAACGACAAAAAAAGGATTTACTGGTGATGGTGTTTATATTTGACAAATTCAAAGCTTATCTAGTGGGTACCAAGGTGATTGTGTACACAGATTATTCTACCGTTAAGTACCTGATTGAAAAGAAAGATGCAAAGTCATGCTTGATCCGATGGGTCTTGTTATTATAAGAATTTGATCTTGAGATTAAAGACTGGAAGTGAGCTGAAAATTAGGTAGCTAATCGCCTATCCCGCCTAGAGAGAAGCCAACAGTTCTAAGACATGGAACAAATCAAAGAAGTGTTCCCAAATGAGCAGCTATTCTCAACCTCCCAAGGTAGTCCACCATGCTATGCAGACTTGGTAAACTATATAGTCAGTGGTATATTGCCTCCGGAGATAAATTCTCAAATAAGGGAGAAATTTCTCCATGATGTCAAATTTTTCTTCTAGGATGAACCATTTTTGTTCAAGTAATGCCCGGATCAGCTATACAGGAGATGTACTCCAGAATGTGAAATAGAACCAATACTGCAAAGCTGTCATTCATCACCATATAGGGAACACTTCGAGGGGGACAAAACTACGGCAAAAGTACTCCAACCTAGGTTTTATTAGTCATCTTTATTCAAGGATGCTCATTCATTTGTTAAACAGTGCAATCAATGGAGAATATCATTAAACGACATGAAATGCTGCTCACTAATATCTTTGAAGTGGAAATATTTGATGTATAGGGTATCGACTTCATGGGACACTTCATCCCTTCTTTTGGCAATCAGTTTCTTTTGGTTACGGTTGATTATGTATCCAAATGGGTTGAAGCAGTACCAACTCCAGCAGGTGATGCTAAAACGGTTCTTAAATTTGTCAAGAAAAATATCTTTACTCGTTTCGGCACACCAAGGTCTTACAAAAATTAAAATAATATAAATAAATCTCACAAATAAATCATTTATAGATTTGCCAAAATGCCCGCATTTATATGCAGGGTAATGATGATCATAAACAACCAGTTACTTGACTAAGTAACAAACGGTTATTTTATATTTAATTTTTTAAAAAATGAACCATTATAATATTATTATATGCATATATTTACAATAAAAAATTCACTCGGTTAAAAACTTATATGTAAAAGAGTTAACATGATTGAAAACTCAAATGATATTGAATATTTATACATAGAAGTTTTCAATTAAAGTATACTTTTCTTATAAATGTATACATATAAAAGAATATTGTAAAATGGCCTAGATTTTTGAACAAATTCAAATATGAAAAGATTAAGTAACAACCTGCTGTATATTATTACTTATTGACTTGGCATCTTCACGACTTCATAGAGATTATATATGTATAAACTAGTTGTATTTATGTGTTGTGATGCAATGCACATAAGTGCAAAAACTAATTTTTTAATTTTTTATAAAATTGTTAATCTAATTGTATTTAACATGTATATCAATTTTTACTATTTTTAGATATTTGTAGATTTTTATTTTTAAAATTAATGGAATTTTCGTAATTCATAAATTATGAACATGCTGCTAATTTTAAAAATTCATAAAATATCAAAAAATGTCAAAAAATGGTGATAATTGATATACATAGTAAATATACTTAGATCAATAATTTTATAAAAAAAAATTAAAATATATAAAAATCAGTTAAATACACCTGGGTACACCGAGGCTAAGTGTACCCTGTTGCATTTGGTCATTCCCATATACTTATTGGAAGGTGATTTAATACACCCAGGTGCACATAGCTTTCGTGAACCCGAGTGTATTCAACACATTTTTTTATCTTTTTAAAAATTTATTTTACATAATTTTTAATCTAAGTATATTGAATATGTGTATCAAATTTTATCATTTTTTATATTTCAGATTTTTTTGAAATTTTTAAAATCAGTGGCATTTTTCATAATTTCAATTACGAAAATATCACTGATTTTAAAAAATCCAAAAAATTTTAGAAATATCCAAAAATGGTAAATCTTGATATTCACGTTCGATACACTTAAATTAACAGTTGTATAAAAAAGTTTTAGAAAATTTTCAAAAAAAGGATTTTTGCACTGAGTGCATCGAAGCTAAATGCACTCGAGTGCACAGGAACAGTTCCCATATTTATTAGTTGTAACTTTGCTTCAATCATCAGCATTTCTATTGTTTACATTTATGTGTTGTTTTCACATGTTTATGGAGGTCAAAGCAATTTCTAATGGGATATGGTAGCGTGCCGAACGAGGTAGCTTACCTTCTCCTTGTCTTGATTACTTGAAATTTAGACACTTCCGCAAGCCACATAAAACGACACATTTTGTTGCTTATCTTTTTCCATTTTGTCTGCCACATGCATGCAAGAGGACTACAATCACGCATACCAACTAATTACATCCATGTATATACAGATATATAAATGACACTGATTTGACCATTCTTTATAAACCAAACACGGCAATCGAGCTTGGAAGAGACCACATCATTATTAAATTTCTAACCCAGGTCATAAATCTATTTTGTCCAATTTAATAAGCGTTAATTTTATCGAACCCAATTGAACCAGGAATTTAATAAACTCTAACTGAGCTTATTACTAAACGGCATATATAAAAGCCTATCAAACTATATAAAACTCGTTGGATGAATATGAGATGAAATTTTTCGTTTTACAAAAACACTTTTGTCATTTTCAAAAAAATAACAAGCTATTTTTGTCATTTTGATCCATGTAATTTTTTTCAATTTCTATTCAATTTTCCTCATTTTCAGTAAACAACAATATTTTTCCATCCGCAACCTCATCTCATAATCATCTCATCCAAACAAATATGTCATAATTTAATCTTTAAAAAAAACAACTGGAGTTCAATACAATATAATAGAAGTTATTTTAAAGTCCATATAACTCTATCATTAAAATCTAAGAAACTCTTTTGTATTTAATTAGCCTTTATTGTTTCCTGAAGGACATTAGTCCAACCTCATGGCTTTTAGTCACTCATTTGTTCAGCTGCCAAGACCAATAAATAATGCTTTTCAAATTTTCATAATAAAATTATCAAAATATCAATTGCTTCAAAAAACTAATCTTTTATGGCTTCGGGCCATCCTTGCTGGCTTTTTCAGTCAGTAAGTTGTCATTTGTTGATCAACTACCAAGTCTTCTTTCATCAAACTGCAAGCATATGCTCTAACTTTTGTGCCTTTTATTCCACCTGCTACTATAAAAATTTAGTATATATTTACTTTTTAAATATAGTATTATAGTGCAACTAGCACTTTCATAACCTTCCACCATGCATATGCAGAAGCTACCCTCCAGCCACATGGCACAGTACCCACTCCACCTGGCAAAACTGCCACAACTCAAGCATGCATGAATCAAACCTCTGGTATATATATAGACAATTAATAGCTAACAACATTACAACCACAATAAAATAATTGTATGGTCTGTGAGTGTGATAAGGGTTAGGTACGATACATTTAATCTTATCAATGGCTCTAATCATATATAGGCCTCGCCCATCGATCCAACATCAATGAATGAAATAGAAAAATAATTTCCATAGGTGTCAAGCCATTTCTTTTAAAAATGGCTTGTGTCCTTGTTTTAGCCATGCTTCGTTCTTATAACCAAACTAGGATGAATTTTCAATTTAGATAAATGGATGCTGATCTGAATAGCTTGCCAAGGATGAATTTTAACAAAAAAAAAAAAAATTTGCCAATCAAAAAGAGAGGCTAAAAGAATTTAAAATTTTTCAGTAAATTAAGTCGAAGTAAATACAAAATAAATAGATATTTTTACTGTAAAAGTTAACTTTTATTCACTACAGCAAATTCGTTTAATGGCAATAAAAGAAAATGTTGCCACGGCTGCATTAACTTTTTAACTATTTGAAATGCGTTGTGGAAGCATCCATATAATTTAATATCCAATAAACATGAATTTTAGTGCACCCAGTGTAACACATAATTTTTTTATTTTTAAAATCTTTTATATTTGTGTAGGCCCAAACATGAATGTCTCACATATAATTTTTACATATTTTATTATTTTTAATATTTTTGAATCTAAAAATTAAAAATAAGACATGAGAAATGCCCTTTTTTAACTTCTAAAATTCAAAATAAAATATTTAAAAACGTGAAAAATGTAAAAACTCTATATATGGGATATTCATAAGTGGACCCATATATGAATTTCAAAAAAAATTAAAAAATTAAAAAAAGGGTTATGCGGCCAAGTGCACTTAAGTTAAATATACTTGAATAGACATACTACAAGTACATACACACAAGAAATAAATTTATATAAAAAGTTCTTCAATTAAAAAAATTATATATGGGAGAGAAACAGCAATCTCCAACGAAAATAGGTTGGAGAATAAATTGGATTGTTACCCAAGTCATCCGGATTGTATCTCTACGTTAGGATGGTGTGTTTAGTAATCTAGAAAAAAAAAATGTGAAGAAGTCGTTATGAGAAAAAGTTTGAAAAAGGTGGGAAATTTATATAAGAAGGTAGGGATAATGATTAGGTATAAAGGACAGTTGGATAGAAGAATGTGTAAAAATAATGTGTAGAAATAATTTAAAAGTAGCACAATTTTATGAAAAGTGGAATTTTTTTGGTTTACCAAATACATCATATCTTATGTTTTGCATTAGGTTATTTATATAATGATTTGCATATAAGAGCACATGATGAATACGTAGGAGTTTACATTAGTTTACATAAGTGCCTACAAGAATATTTCTTTTTACTAGCGTACTTGGGAAAAAGTATAAAAAAGAGCCATTATGTAATTTTTAAGATGTTGCAACGAGTTACAAGGGGTATCAAAGTGTATTGTTTAGGAATATCTAGAAAAAAAGAGTTGAGTTATTTTTGTTTCTATCCGGCAAACTGTTTATTACAGTAGCTTCGTATATTTCTCCCATAGTTATTTTTCTTTTTTAAAGAATTTTACATGTAAATTGTTCTCTTACTTACGTGATCTTGTAATTTTTTATTTGATCTAAGGGTATTTTTGCAATAATTGATATCAAATGTAATCATATTTCTTAACATATTGATAGATAGATATATTAGATCCATCCATAGAAATATTAGAATATGATAACAATTTATAAAATTATGTAGGAAATATTTTAGATGGTATAAATGTTGAATTGACAATTTTAAAATTGAATGGAAAAAATTTTGTTAGGCTATTTTTTTACACTTTCATCAGTTGAGATCCATAAAAGTATGTGTTTCATATGACATTCCCTAACTAAATATATAATTCTAAATATAGTTGGCAGCTTTGATTTCATATAATCATCAAGGTGCACCCCAAATCATAGGCGGATATTTATAAAGTTGAAGGGCAGTGGTTGCCCGCTTAAAATTCTGAAAATTAAACTGTCCTCTTAAAATTTAGCGAATATATTTCAAAAGAATTACTGTCTTATCGATCCAAGAAAATTTAACTTTTTATGAAAATATTCTTCGACGTGTAGTCCATATTTTTATAATTTTATTATTTTTTACTACGTCTATATATTTTTTGATTTTCAAAAATTAGCCTTTTTGGAAGATAAAAATGTATTAAATACCTGAAAATGTCGATTTTTTGAAAAAAAAAATGTATACACATATCCTAAGATTATAAAATTTGTTTTATCAAAAAAAATAAAATTTCGTTATGAATTGAATACATTTGAAAAAAATATTTTCAGGAAGAAAAATAAAAAGAGATACGCCTTTAACCTTGTAAGGGTTAGCATGATCATAACCCAATCCCATCCTCCAAAAGCAAACAAATAAACAAAACGTATTCTATACCAGCAACCAAATGCCACTCAAGGTTTTTTAGGCCCACACCTTAAAAAATTCTTCAAGTTTACCATAGGCCTCATCACGCACGCATTAATGAAGAGAGGGACGGCCAAAATCAAAACAAGATTCCCAAGCCATCCCTTTCTTTTCCTGCACTCTGGCCCACAAGAGAAGAAGAATATATACCAAGCCCCACATGATGTAATTCTCAGAACTCACACTTACTCAATGTAGAAAGTTAGCACATATTCTTGCCTATGGACTTAGCAAAATGGTTTCCAGATTACGAGAAGTGGGCCACCTTTGATTCCTATTTAAAAAGGAGGGAAAAGGGGTTAGAAAAGAGGAATCCAATAATTGAAAAATCTATATGGTTTGGCCAACATACGATGGCCTCTCCAACTGTACATCCACGAGATTACTATGCTAATATCATGGCCTTTGACCTACACTATATTACAAGTTGGATGGTTGGTAGCATACTACAACACACCCATCTCTTTATCTATATAAATATTAACTAACTAGAAAAAAAAAAAAAAAAAAAGAGGATTGATGCATGGAAGTGTTTAAGATCCAAACACATCCACCCATGCCTATTTGCATCCTCACCCATGCATGCAAGTGCAATCCAAACTACAGAAATGGTGTGGATTGAATCTTACATGCATGATGTGTACTAACTGATCTCTGTGCAAACACACACAAAAAGAAAAGCAGGATTTGATGGTTTTTTTTCAGAAAAAAAAAAAAAAAAGCCTCTTCAAGGGTGTATGAATTAGGTGCTGGCTGTTGAATTAAGAGGAGAGGTCGAGAAAGGGCTATCACATTCCAAATCCTCAAATCCCAGGAATTCAGTTTCTTCCTCCTCATCCTCTGGCATTTTCCAAGACTCCTTTGTCATTTCCCCGTCCACTAGCAGCTCCAAAACCTACCAATCATCATTCCATCATCAATATTAATTAAAAGAAAACACCAAAACACAGCTCAATAATTCAAAAACACACAATGATTTACAATCCAACTTGTGGATACCAAAAATTGGTGCGGTGTGCACTAGGAAGTGAGTCTATTCTATACACCCTTTCACTCATAATTGGAAAGGGATGCCAAAATTTCTGTAGCATGCGCTGCATGTCTTCTCCTTCAACAATAAGCCGGCCCAAAAATATCCATGGCAAGAAAAAATTGATAAAAATCATAAAAGGATATTTTAAGGATTTTGAAAAGCAAGTAGACTTGATTAGTCAATTAAGGGAAAGTGAGAATAAAAAAAATTTTAAAATAACAAAAGAATAACATGATATAATAAAGATAATAATTATGAATAAAGAGAATAAATCTAAAATAAGAAGGTAAGCATATAAAAATATATTAAAACATAACCGAAATATAAGGCAGGTTTGATAAGTTGAGAATGAGAATGGAAAAGGAAAATTATAAAAAAGTCAACATTATTAATTACAGGCTCTTTTCTTTTCTTTACTTTTATATTTCAATCATTTCTCCCTATTTCCATATTCATTTTTTATTTATTTCTACCATATTCATTTTTTATTTATTTCTACCTTATCACCATCATGTCCATCCATTCTTCTATCTTAACTTACTAAAGAGCTCCGTAAAGATAATAATATAAAAAGCAGAATAAATAATAAATATATTAAAATCATGGAAAAGATTGTGTGAGAAGAAGCTGTAGTTCCAGCCGCTCGTATTCCAAACTGACCTAAATTGTAATTAACAATCAATTCGATGTAGTTGTCAATCCCTAGTTTATGAGCGGCATTCACCATAAATTACGGATTTGTGGACATCACATCACAGCCGTGACACCATTTCAACGTCAACCACCGTTCGGCCATCAGAGGATATAAACTGGCAGCAAAGTATTGCTCATGTCAAATCATAAACGGCCTTTAACGTGCGGAAAAGCTGGACGCATCTCGGTGGGCCATCATTATACTTTCCAATACATTCCAATCTTTTATGAATCGTAACTGTCTTTTTTTCATATTTAATTTTTTATATATATTTATCCTATTTATTCTCACTTTGGGTGTGTTTGGTTAAGGGTAAAACTTTTGATAAAAAATTTTTGAGATAAAAGTTGTCACATTGATAGAAAATTATGTGAGATAATATGAGTAATGATGAGAAGTAAAGAGAATAAAGTTAAAATAGATATGTTAGTTGTATAGATAGTTGTGTAGAAATGAT
>JAXCLR010000105.1:47376472-47406179 GCA_035584095.1 Annona squamosa
AAAAGTAGGATAGTTTGTGTAGAAAAATGTGAAAAAATAATTAAAAATAGAGTAATTATGGAGAGTGAAAAGTTTTAAACTGAAAAGTTTTAATTAACATTTTTTTATGCGAAACAAACGCACCCTAAAAATTTTAAATTCGTTCTGAGATTTCAATCCATTAAAAATTTAAATTATCTTCGTTTTTCCTTAAAATTTATCATCTTCTAGTATATCACAACTGTATTTTTAAGTATTATCTATCATAACCCAATCTATGATTTGAAATATGTTTATGACGACATCTATATTTTTTTTTAAATTTCTTTTCTTTCTGAATTCCATCTATCAAATGGCCCCAAGAGTAAAACAATGATTAATCTTGACTATAAAAAAAATTGATCTCTTAGTTTATTAGTAGAGTCTTTAAAAATTTAACTCTATAATCAACAATTATATTTTAGCCCTTACGTGTCGAAATTCTGCAAAATTAATTTGTAAGTTTGCATTATTTATATAAAGTAGACTAGGAGATTTAGTGTAAATTAATGGTAAGGTCAATTTTGCAAAAGATGTTGACTTACGTAGTTTAATTTGTTAATATGCAAAACAAAAAGTCTAATTTCCAATCAACGAACTTATCGTGTATAATCTGTGAAACATACTACCAAATAAAACTTTTTAATATCAATATTGAAATTTGAATCTATATGTACTTAAAATATAATTATTTAATTTTGTTGCATTCAGATAATCAAATCGATTTCTTAGAAACTATGTTTTGCATATTTGCAGATTAGACCCCCATAGATTTCCGTATTTAACAAAATAGATCTTGTTGCAAAACCCATATTTATGACGTAGAAAATTTCTAACCTTTCGCTTTTTGGCTCTTTTCTAGCCTTGGCGACACAGTCAATTTTTAAGCCCCGATCACATTGCCATCAAATTTTTAAAAACGAAAAATAAAAAATTCTTGTTTGTGAAATTAATATCACCAATCCTTCCTAGGTTGTTCACATTTCATGGTGACATGCTCCCACCTAAGATCAAATTCTATTCAAATTAAATCTCCTTAAATCTACTCCCCAAGAATCATCCTAAATGCCAAATCCTTGGTGTTTAAGCTAGTAGGGACAAAGAAAGCCCTCTAATGACGCATTGCAAACCAAGTTTTCTTATTTCATTGTTCTAATTTTAAACATATTTGTGGGCATTGGCTCCCCCCCAAATTGGAACTACTTCAAAACTAACAAAGGTGGCCAGAATGAACCATATATCTTGTTTAGCATCATCCCAATGGACGAGAGTTTGGATAAGAGGATTCAATGAGGAGAAGTTGCCATCGTTAAAAAATGAAAAATAATATAAAAATAAATGAAGTAATATTAGATATAGAAAAAAGTCAAGTAGCATTAGAATTTCTCATATTCATTCTTTATCTTAATCCCATCTAGTGGGATGATATTGAGCAGGCTGGGAAATGAGATGGACGGCTACCTGACCATTGATGACAAATCCACTCCGGAAGACTTCTCTGGTTTTGCTATAACTGCTTCCTCTTCCCTAAGGAAAGCATTGACTCTCCGAAAGGGAGATATGAAAGTAGCACTGTGTTTGACATGTTCTCTAACCATTACTTGTTGCCTAGTTTGGTTCGACATTAAATGGATATATAAAGGGGAAAAAAATGGGATATCTAAAATCAAAAGATGGTTGATTAAAAAGAGAAATGATGTGAGTGGTTGAAAGTGAGTGAGTGAGAAAATGTAGGGCAGGAACTACCGAATTTGAAGTGAAGTTAGGCATTTGTCTCGTTATCTCTCTCTCCTAAAGTAATCCTCCGTTTGTTGTCTCTTTAGCGAACGTTGGAGGCATGATAAAAATAAAAATAAAAATGAAAATGCAAAACTAGCCATGGAGCGAATAAAATGAAATAATGTTTAAAGATAAATAACAATATAAAAGAATTACTGTTAGAGCAACTAAGACCCACAAACTTTTCGGGGTCTGATTTCCTTGTAATGCAAGAAGGATGAGCTGTGGCCAGCTTTTATATTGGGCAGGCTTTCTTCTCAATTTTTTAAGGTGGTGGTGGCTCCACAAATATAGGTGATCCCACATGTGCCACGCTAAAAGCATGTTTCCACGTGGGAACGAGGGTATTTGCAAAATAGATCGTATAACTTAGATAGTCATAAATTGGTCTGACCGATTTTTAAAACTATTGCAAA
Organism: Annona squamosa; assembly: GCA_035584095.1. Lineage (NCBI taxonomy): Eukaryota > Viridiplantae > Streptophyta > Magnoliopsida > Magnoliales > Annonaceae > Annona > Annona squamosa. Next base: position 47,378,686 of record JAXCLR010000105.1, read on the forward strand.
ATAGACCTTGTTGATTGAAAAAAGTAATGACGCAAATATCGAAAATACATAGGATAAGTTGCAATCACGCGAGAGTGCATATTGGAAAATCCCAAGTAATGAATGGATTACCTGGCTCATGGATGGTCGCCACGTGGAGGACGGTCGAATGCAGAGGGAAGCTGTGAAGGCTAGCCTTTGGAGTTGCTGACTGTCGTAGTCCTCTCCAAGATTGGGGTCCGCCAACATTGCGGTGCTCCCCTCGTTGAGCAAGGGCTTTGCCTGCCCAAAAAAAATAATAAATAAAATAATAAAATTTAAAAGGCTCACTACAGCTAAGAGAACCAACTGGTCCAACCGTCCCCAGCCACAACCCCTCCAATATATATATATATAGATAGACACAAACACACACACACATATATATATAACAAATGTTTAGGTGCAGCGCAACTGTACCGCAATAGCGGTGTAGTTGCGCTAAAATGGGCTTTACTGATTACAAAATTATAATCTACTTCATTAATTGTATTTAGAATAATGTATTCTATTATTATACTAATTTTGATCCCAGTCGGAATGTGTATGGACTCCATCTGAAAATCATATAAATTCAAAGTAATAAAATAATTTGATGTAAATAACAACTTTAAAGTAATTTTCTCAACATGTAAACCATTTTCTATAAAATTTACATATAAATAAATGATTGTATAAAGTTTTATTGCATTATAGTAAGTGTGAGACCCATTTTCGGGCAACTGCACCACTGTTCCGGTGCAATTGCGCTACATTGGTATGAGATCCATTCAAGTGCACCATTGTAAAATGGGACCCATACATGTTAGATTGCAATAAAACTTTATATAATCATTTATCCATATAAAAATTATATTTTAGATGGTTTAGATATTGAAAATATCACTTTAAACTTGTTATTTGCATTAAACTATTTTATTACGTTGAATTTATATCATTTTAAGATGAAGACTATACACATGTTAGGTTTGAATAAAAATTGGTATGCAAATAAAGTTAACAATTCTAAATACAGTGCGTGGGGTGAATTTATCATTCATGATAAAGTGGGGGCCCACAATGCATGAATTGTACGATGTAGTCAGATGCACTACAACGTGTATATATATTTGAGTTATTCCAATACGGCGCTACTGCATCGGAATAGCGGTACATTTGCTCATTATTGGGCCTTACACATATTAGAATGAAGTGAAACTTTATATAATTATTTATTTATATATAAATTATATAGTAAATGGTTTACGTGTTGAAAAAACTACTTTAAAGTTGTTATTTACATCAAACTATTTTATTGTATTGAATTTATACCATTTTCATATGGATCGTCCATACACATATCCGATTGGGATAAAAATTGATAACATTATTCTAAATACAATGTGTGGAGTAGATTATAATTTTATTATCATATAAGGCCCATTTTGACGCCACTTAGCCCAGGTAACAATGTCATCAGTTTAACATAGGTTGGGCTAATTTATATATGCTTTTTCAAATATTGGTCCAAGTGTATTTAACTCACAATTATCATGTCAAATTATATAATTTTTGAATTTGTATATATATAATTAAATTTAAAAAAAAACCATCAGCTTCTGAGTCAAAATGACTTATATAACCTCAAAATAATTAATTTTTGAAATTCAATAAAGACACATACATAAACAAAATCGTAAAAGTTGATATGAAAAGAAGCCCGATGACTTCAGGCTCAAAGATTAGGTAAATTACCCAAATAATTAAGCTCTGGTGAGACCCATCGACTGGCTGCCGGCCGGAGGCAATCTCCAACAGAAAGACGCCAAAGGCGAAGACATCTGTCTTCTCATCCACAATCCCATGCATGAAGTACTCGGGGGCCAAGTATCTGATCAAACATCAACACAATGTAACTTATAATCAGTGATTGCGTTGAACTTCAATCACAGCAGCTAATTAAAAAGTACTCATCTTTCTTGGTGGATCTGTGCATACCCCAATGTGCCTTCAATAGGCATGACCGAATGATGGGTCCATTGAGATGGAAGCCATTTCGCTAGTCCGAAATCTGATATCTGATGAAAACACATAATTCCAAAGCAAAGACATTCACATTGATATAGTTGGAACTGTTCTGTTAAAAAAAGAGAAAAAAACAGACCCCACCATCAGCTTGTATTCTGATACTAAGAGGAATCAAAACCTGAGGCTCAAAATCAGTAGTGAGAAGGATGTTGGATGCTTTGATGTCTCTGTGGATGATTCGCCGATGACACCCCTTGTGCAAGTAATGAAGACCACGGGCGGTTCCAACAGCGATTTTGTACCTTGTTTTCCAATCCATCGGCGCCAATTTCTCATCTACCAAATATTCTTCACATGAATTGAAGACTCTCAATTGTAAAAAAGCAAGAAAAATCGTTGTTGGGTTTCGATACAAACCATGAAGAAGAGAAGATACAGAGCCACGCATGGAGAATTCAAAGATGAGATGGAGTCCATTATCAACACAACAGCCCAAGAGTGGCAAAATGTTTGGATGACTGACGTGCCCAATCGTCCCTAGCTCTGTCAGGAACTCCTTCTCTTTCTGTTCGTCCGTAGAAGCTCTGGTAAGCCTCTTCACAGCAATCACTTGGCCATTGATCAGGACTCCTCTGTAAACCTCTGCATACCCACCTTTGCCCACCACGTTGTCTGCTCTACCCACAGAAAAGTCAGGAAACGAAAAGAAAAGAATGGGTCTTTTGTTTTTCATGCGAAAAACATACAAAAAGGCTCCTAAAATTGAAAACCGAAGTCTAGAAAGAGATGGGCCTATTTCTTGCTTCTGCTTTCTTTCTTTTTCTCTTGACACAAAACAAAATGCCAATGTTCCAGCAGAAATTTCGAAGAACCAAGGATATTAACATACATACCTGAATGAAATCCGTTGGTGGCTTTGAAAATTTCTTGGTAAGAAAAGCATTTCCATTTGGGTCTCTGAAACTGCTCTGTGCCTGCTGAAATCTCGATGCTTCTGATGCTCATGTCATCAGTAGGGCAGACATCTGAACCCTTGTCATTTTCTTCTTGTAGATTTCTCCGGCTAATGGAAACAGAGAAAAGACGCTTCAAGCTGCCCTTTCTGAGATACATTTGGCGCATGTTCCAGAATTCCGCCCAAGCATTCGTTGTGAAAAATAAAATAAAATAAAAACTCTCTGTTTTTGCTGGTGGAGAAGAGAAGGCGATCGGTCACCTCCTATGTAATCTATAATCCACATACGCGAATATAAATACTCCGGCGGTAGGTGATGGATGATACACTGGCAGTCGGATGTCATTACCATCTGGATTACCAAATCATTATGAAATCTGGGTATTTGACATGTTCCTTTTTAAAAACATTTTTTTTTTTTTGTGTGGAAATTCTTGGACGAAAATTCCCCGTTGAGAGCCAAGTGGTGAGAAAATCTGTTTTCCTATCAACCCTGATCTTAATACGTAACATAAACGGCTCGGGTTGCAGTGTGTTAATGGATTATTAATGGGTTAAAGAATCAGAAATAAAATGATAAACTATTTAAAATGTAATTCTATATAATCAACAAAAAATCTAATATTAATTATTTTATTGAATTTAAAATGTATATATATCATTAGAATGTTGATTCCATTGTCAATGAGCACGGATAATTTATTGATTTTTTATGAATTTTTTTTTTTTTTTTTTTTGAAGAAAGATTTTTTATGAATTGTAAACGGGTTATGTAGGTAGGCGATCTAAGCGGGTTAGAGTATTGGGTTGGCGGGTTAGATAAGCTGAACTCATGACCAACCCACTTAACTGAATGGGCTATATGAGTCAGTAAATAAGTTGGACCCGACCCGTTGGTGGGTTGCAAAATAATTTTAATTCGCTAAAAATTGTGTCGAATTGACCTAGTTGCAGATTCACCCAATCGAAGTTACACCTGCAACGGACAATCACAACCGTCCACATTGTGAGACGACGGATCTAATTATTTGGAATGTGTATTGATCTTTATGCTGCAATACAACGCTTCGAATTAAGAGGTAGCTTAGATATAACAACATTAGGCTGGAACAGGATCAAGCCATGTGCATCGGATGTTGTAGGCTGGACTCTGGATAATCTAGCTTCAAGAACACGACTGGTAGAATAATAATAATAAAAACAATTAGTAAGGCTAAATATATATGATCTTTTATGGGTTCTGAGCAGGAATTATTGTTATCCCAGCGCAATTTTTTTTAAAAAAAAAAAATTGATATGAAAAATGTGGACCGAAGTACATTTAATTCACACACTACATTTTATAATTTTTAGATATGTGTACATATTTTTTAATATCAAAAACCAACAATTTTAGAGTTTTAACTTATTTTCATCCAAAAATTATTATTTTTAAATTTTAAAATACATATTAAACTTACAAACTTTGACATGTGAATTAAATATAATTATACTTATCATAAAAAAATTAACAAATATATAATCGCGCCTCGGGCTAGCTAAGTTGTTTTACGTGTATGTGCTGCTGGATGAGGTCTTAATTTCAATTCCGACCTCACGCGATAGTATCCGTTCACATAAAAAAAGAAAAAAAAAAAAAAAAGTAATCTGACTTAATACACGTACCTTTTCCATGACTGTTTTATGAAGTGTATTTAACTTATATTTACAAATATTGAATATTTTTATATATTTTTCATTTTCAAAAATCATCATTTTGTGGGTATTTAAGTTATTTTACCCTACTCTCTAAAAAAAAGTTATTTTACCCTAAAATGATGATTTTTGAAAATAAAAATATATACCCACGTACAAATTTATAAAAAAATCATGTATAAATTAAATAGATTTTGTAAAAGAGTTGTATGAAAAGTCAAAAAATGAAAATATAAGTTTTTTGGCCAGACTCATGCAACATTACATGCGGTCAATTGCATCTGATCACTCAGCTTTAATTATAGTGGTAAAACTTAACACTGGTGGAAAATCAATAAAGATAATAAATAATCTCTATATCTTGTTTATTGAGTTACCTACCTTAGATAATCAAGTATTTGACGGAGATGTACTCCAAAAGAGGGTTAATAAGTCCACTACCCTGCTTTTATCAAAAGCTTCAAACCTTTGACCTACATATCCTAATACTCTATAAGGCTCATGCTAGCCACTTAGTTATCTAAATTGTGAAGATAATAAATGCTCAGTTAGAGCATATAGTTAACATGATATTTGTATGGGAGGAAAACTCTTCCTGTTGAGGTGTGCCAATGAGGTTTAGTTGCCAAGGACACATAAAATTTAAATTTTCAGTTCAATGGAGTGAAGACTTGACAGTTTGAAAACCCATTCTAGAGGCCAAAATATTTCTTACACCTAGATATGTAGATGTATTGGAATTAGAGGTGTAAATGGTCATGATTAACCTGTCAATCCGCTCGTTCAACCCATTTATAAATTAATTTGGGTTAAGAATTTTAAATAATGAGTTACGATCTACCAACTCATTCAGTCATTTCGCTAAAATAAATAGATTAGAGTTAAGATTTTATAATCCTTCATTCAGTTTAGTAACTTATTTAATTCTTTCAACTTATTTAACTAATTAAAGTTATACATAAGGGTGGAAATCATGGGGGTTATACCGTGTTAGGGTTTGCCTAACATTGACCCTACTTTTTAAAAATTTTGTTTTACTCTGTTTTTATACCAGGTCAAGAAAAGATCGGTTTGACCCTCATTATTTTTTTAATAGGTCGCGGGACAAACTTTAGGTTGATAACGAACTAGTTTTTGGATAGCGGATCGGGTAAAAATGCTAGTCGAATAAGATAATTTTTAATAATTTATATACCTATCAAATATAAAGATACAAACATGCTTAATTTAAATGTTATGTGCTTCAATATTTTACTAATTATTAAAAAATATATCATTATTAAAATAAAATATGAGAAAATATAGTATAACTTTATAAGAAAGGTTAATGTACAATTACATGTAAGAGTTATATATATGCGCAAATTTCTTTTATCGATTTTTATAATGTTTTCTAGATAAATTGATTATTCTATTGTTGATATAGTTAATTATAACAAATGTAGACATTTTAAAAGAAAATAATAATAATATTTAAATATAGATATATGCAGGGTGGGTTGGGACTCTTCAGGTTGGAACATAATCAACCTCCCCCAACTCTATTTTGGATTTGGGTCAAAATTTATTATTTTATCCCTATACCAGGTCAAAAAATGTTAGTTTTACCTGATCAAAAATAGGTCACTGATCAACCCGTCCTAATTCCCACCCATAGTTGTATATATATAAATGTGAATCCCTTGGTTGTTTCCTCTGCTAAGTCTTCCTTCCGTCACCTAATTTTTATTTTTACACTGCTGTCATAATTTTTTTTTTTGTTACTGCCCTATTTTCATTTTTCCTACCCTGAAAATACCCTTTCATATCTTCTTGCGAGATCATCGTTTGTCAGAGTCTAGGCTTTTAGATAATTTTCTATACAACTCATTAATAATCCATCAACTCGTTTATTAAATGAGTTGTAAACGAGTTAAGGTTGAGGTTTTTTAAATGAGTTAATAAACAGATTAATATTAAGATACTTTAAATGGGTTAAAATTGGGATTAGCTCTAATCTATCCAACTCAATCTGTTAATACCCCTAATTGGAATTGTTAGATAGAAGAGTGGCTTCTTTAGCCCGGCTTATTGTGGGTAAAAAGTGTAGGAATCCTTGGCTTAGTTGTTTGGTGGAGCAAATCTATTAAGCTCATAGATTTGTGCTAAAAAGTCCTAATAAGCATGGAATCTTTAAGAGACGTTTGGTAATGTGTAAAATTTTAGAATTGTGGAAAATTGTGAAAAATAGAAAACAGAATATTTTGATAAATGTGTGATTGATAGGAAATGATAGAGGTATAGTTGAAATAAATAAGTTCGATGTATGTAGTTGGTAGTGAAAATGATTGGAATGTAAGCGTACAAATGAAAAAAAAAAAAATAGTGTGATTGATGGAGCAATGATTGACCTTAGAAAATCAAATCTCATAGAAAATCATAGTTCCCACACTCACACGTTACCAAATGTGGCCTTAAGCTAACAATCCACAACTTTTAGGTGAAGCCCAAGTTGCGGTACTTATATTGTTGGGTCAAACAGGCCCTAAGGCTTATAATTTGGGCATTACTATGTGATTTGGTAAGAAAACTAACCACTGAGTCGAAATTTAGCATAACGCAATTACAATATTTATGTTTGGCACGTTTAGAATGCATTTATGAATCCGTCTTTAAGGATAAGTCACGCTTTTATTTTCTATTTTATTGTATTTGCTATTTAGTTTATGCACTGGCACACTTCTAGTTTCTTTTATTTTCTATTCAAATCATTTACTTTCCTCTTTTTTTTTTTTCCTTAATATTGGCAGTTTACGTTTTACAATTATGCCGCGAGTTTTCTAATTGTACAGCGGTGAGCATCATTACAAATATTTACATATCATTGATAGCACTGTCAGGAGTTAATAAAGTGCTACAGTAAATTTTTCTTTTTAGTTTATCAAGAGAACTAAATCCATTTCTCTTAAGAACCTGAAAGAAGAAGGCACAAGAAACTAAGCAGCACAAATTTATTTAATCAAAAAGCATTGTCATGCGTTGTTGTTTCCAAGCTGCTACAAAAGTTATTGGGGATGGCAGATGCAACGGCACGTGATCGGTAACATTGTTTCTGTATTTTCTAGCCATTGATTACTTTAATGGGAAGTCTGTTCTCTGGTGAAGCATTCCCATCAAAGCCAGCAGTTAGTTGCTGACTTGCTGTTCTGTGAGAGTCCTGGTCTGAACGAGGGATCCCATGCGACATTTATGGTATTCTCTGGTCAAAAAGCTGTTGATTCATCAGTCATGTGGAGTGAATGAATGTCTGGTACAGAAAAGATGCATGAACTCTTCACAACCCACAACACACGTCAAAGGGGTTATACATCTGTCACGCTAATAAAATCTAGTCATATTTTACAATTTTCCAGGGCACGTTTATTTACAACAAAAAATTTTAAGCTAAAATTTTTCAATCTAAAATTTTTCATTCTCTATAATTACTCTATTTTTTTAACTATGTTTCACATTTTTTTATATAATTATCTTATTTTTAATTCATTTTTACACAACTAAACTATTTATTTTCTACTCGTTCAAAAACTTTTATGTTAAAATTTTTTTATTAAAAAAAGTTATCACTTCCCAAACACACCCGTAGTATCCTTGATGGTGCTGGCAGTTGGCCGAACGAAAAATGCAGCATTTGTCAATATTCTAAATATGTAAATAGGAAAGGGAATTGAGTGTATTTAGCATTCTAATAGACTTGTCAATTTAAAAAGTTTTCAGTCTTCGTAACTGCTTTATTTTCTAATAATTTCTTCACATCTTTCTCTACAATTATTTTATTTTTTTAATTATTTTTCATAACTACACGTACAACTACCCTATCTACTTAAAGTATATTTGATAAGTGATAAAATTTTTCTATGAAAAATTTTTTGTATAAATTTTTTTGAATTGATAGAAAATAATGTGATATAATAAGAATAATAATGAAGAAGAAAGAGAATAAAGTTAAACTAGATAAGTTAGTTATATAGAAATGATTGAAAAATAGGATATTTGTATAGGAAGATGTAAAAAAAATTAAAAATAAGATAGTAAGGATCAAATAATTTTAAATTAAAAAGTTTTGATTCAAAAAATTTTTATATTTGCCAAACATACTTTTAATCTTTGTTCTCTTTACTCTTCATTCATATTCCATCATTTCACATGACTTCTTATATTTCAAAAAATTTTACATAAAAAAATGTGGCGTTGGAAGGTTTTAATTCGTATCAAGCCTACACTAAGAGTCTATTTAGTAACAAACTTAGGTAGGAAAGTAATTTCCTGCCCTTCGTGCATACGTTTTCAAAAAATAATTTAATATATATCTTAACTATCCTAATTACCTTTTTTTAATTTTACTATTATGTTTAAATTATATTTTTCACGTAACTACAGGTTTTATTCCTACCTGCCCCCATTATCTCACATCAGTGTCATGCTTTTAAAATATTTTTTTCCCCAAACACTACCAACCAACCGAGCCCTATTACTTTGATCTGCCACTTGCAACGCAATAGAAACGCGAGCCATTAATGACTACGTTGGCGGTTAAAGAGCTGTTGCTGTGGGCACTGGGAAACTTGTAATCCGTTCGGAAAAGGAAAGGCTGTCGGGCATGCTTTCTCTCTCCCGTCCTTTGCCCTAGACTAATTACAAAATTCTTTCCCTGTAGTTACAGGTAGCCTAGTAGCCAACATTGAATGTGATCGGTGGGTGGGTCAATATCACATGGGTTGGATTTGCATGTGCAGGGCTAAGTCCCAAGGGTACAATTTGATTGAACTTCACCTAAATATTATTAACTCAACCCCACCATCACAGATTAAATATCCATAACTAAACTATAAGATTAAACTAATAGTAGTTTATTTTTGTTTTTAAATAATATTCTTGTTGAATATTCATCCATACATCTTTTGTTCAAAGTCAAAATCATTTGAAAATGAATCTTAGGCACATTGACAAACATAACCTTGATTTTGAAAAAATTGCAAAGATGTATTTCATTTATCTAAAATTTGAAGTAAGTTCTTTCCATTAAAATTTGGTACAAATTTGTTATGAAGTTTTGAAAGGAAAAATGCATTACCAACATCCTCAATGAAAGGATGCACTTACAATTTTGGTGAAAATATGCAATTGTGCTTGCTAAAAATGATATGTACAATAAAATAATAATATTTAATAAAATAATAATAATATATTGTCAATAGTAAATGTTATACACCATTTATAAATAAAATAATTTTCCATGTAATAAATATGGTAATTAATATATAATTTCTCATATTTCTCTTTATACAATATATTCTTGTGTAATAGAAAATTAATAAAATTACATATCCTAAATGTAAATTAGGAGGTTAAAACGATGCAATTGCAATTTTGGTGAAAATATGATAAGGTAAAATGGAAATAAAGAAAAAAATAGATAGAACAATTGTATGAAAGATATGAGAAAATGATTGAAATATAGAAATGAAAATAAAAACCTATGATAGTTGAATATTGACTTTTGCATTTTGCATTTTCTATTTGCATTTTTCTTTAAACAAATATGCTCATAAAGTTGGAAATAAGTGTTAGAGCTTAATAGGAAGAATAAGATGAAAACAAATGAATACAATAAGTTTTATGTGGAAAAGAAAGACTTGACAGTTTTCAAGGACCCAAAGAAGGAAAATTCACTAAGTGAAGAAAAGATTGCAAAAAATCCTCTAGACAAATCAAGGATTGTGACTGAAGCCTTACAAGAACTAATAATAAGGAGATTCCATATGTTTTTTAAAGAGAGACTTTCAGTGTGTTTGTTCATATCCGAAATTTTTTAAACTAAAACTTTTCATTCTAAAATTTTTCATTCATCATAATTACTCATTTTTAATTATTTCTTGACATTTTCCTATCTTCCTTATAATTACTCTACTTTTCAATAAGTTCTACATAACTACCCATACAACTAATCTATCTATTTCATGAAGAAATGATGAAAAACCTAAGGGATATAAGTATTTGAAAATGATGCAAATAAATGAAATATTATTTTCATTTATTTAGGCAAAAGCAAGGAAAATAATGGAAAGAAAGGGATTATGGTGATCTCAGGTAAGCAAGCAAACTTTCCAAAATGATGTTTTTTTTATGTGATGATGTGTGATTGAAATGTTTATATTTATGTTTTGACGAATGGGCAAGCACAAATTTTGAAAATGATGGCTTTAATGAAAAGCCACAAGTTTTAAAAATGATGACTTTAATGAAAAATCATAAATTTTGAAAAAGAATGACTTTAAGGAAAAGCCTCAAGGTTTGCTTCATGGGAAGTAAGCAATACATTTTAAGATAAGAAGATTATCACAAGAGTTGCCTTAGATTGGCAATGCTTTATGTTAATAAAATTTGAGAATTTTTCTTATGAGTAAGTAAGTTCTCAACGATAATATTTTCAAAGGATTTCACGTTTTATGTCGATGTTTTTTTTAAGAATTTTCTTTTAAGTAAAAGAGTTATTTATAATGTTTTTTCAAAAGTATTTTATAAGAAAAAGGGAATTTTGCCCTTTTTCCAAAGCAACAAACGTAAATAAGTTTTGAATTTCTCTTATGATGTTTAATGATAAATAATCATGTTATAAAAAAAAGATTTGATGTATGAAAAAAATTTGTTTTGCTAAGTCATATTAATTAGATAACAAATGATGATTTGGACATAGTTCATATGTTTTGAAATGATATTCAAAAAGTTTTGATTTCCTTTCGATGAGGAAATATATATTGAAAATATCTTGAAAAATATTTATACGGATGTGTTGGAAGGGATTTAAGGATGACCAACCTCCTATGTTTTTTTATTAAAAAGGGTTTTAAGGTGTGTTGTTTCTCCAACATTTCAAATATTTATCAAAATATTTCTAACAGAATTTAAGGAAGGTCATCTTAAAATTAAATTTCAAATAACAACTTGTTAAAGTGGGTGCACCGTGCACTCGCTTATAAGTTGACACGAACTGCGGTCTGTGATGTGTTTTTTTCAAATAATTTGTTTTAAAATAGATGCAGACCTCGATCTATAATGTTTTTGAGTTAGAGATGCAGAAAGAGGTCTTTGATCCTGGTTTAAAAGAACATGAGTTGCGGTCTGTGGTTCTTCAAAGTAATTGTGTATTATAGATGCAAACAGAGGTCTGTGATCCCGATTTAAAAGAACATGGGCTGTGGTTTGTGGTTCTTCAAACCAAATGAACTGCGGTCTATCACAATAATGTACGGTGCATCAGTACAAGTAATAGGCAGGTTGTAAAGCACGGTTGGGATGACCGGGGCCCACTCTATATAAGGCTAAGTCGCTAAGGGATGGCAAGAGTGCCAATGACGCCCTCTCTAAGATGGGAGCAGGATAAATAAACAGTCGTCTGGCTAGCGTGCTGTTAAGGATTCTCTTCCAAAATGTAGCATGATCACTTGGTAAGTGTTACTACTAGATGAGGAGAAATGTATTTACATATGTTTTGCTTTTCAAAAGTCCAAAGAATGAGATATAAAAGCATTTATTCAAAAAATTATCCTAAATTAGATTTCTATGAGCCATTATGTATAAGTGACCCTAAAGTAGGGTGTTTTACACAAAATGTGTAAATATTAAGAACAAAAAATGGTTTTTATGCAAAAGTTTTCATGAAAATGATTCATGACTTGTTTGTTATAAACAAACCCCAAAATGGAGATTAAGAAAAAGGGTTTATGTTGGAAAATATTTTGGACATAAGAATGTCTATTTCCAAAAGATTTATGTGAAAAAAATGGTTGAACATGAGAATGTCCATTTCCTGAAGAGATTTATGTTGGAACATATGTGGACATAAAAATGTTCGTTTCTAAAAGAGTCTAAGAGATAAAAATATTTGTGGACATATGAGTGTCTATTGCCAAAAAGGCTTACGTAAAATATATTTTGGACATAAAAATGACCATTATCAAAGTATTTATGTAAAAAACATTTTAGGACGTATAAACGTCCGATTCCAACAAGGTTTAAGTGGATAAATATTTTAGAACGTATGAACGTCCAATGCCAAAATGATTTATGTGAAAAATGTTTTAGGACATAAGAATGTTCTCCCTTGCCAAACGAATTATGAGAAAAATATTTTGGATGTAAAACGTTCACTAGCAAAAGATGGTTTTACGTAAATGTCTTGGAACATTAAAAATGTTCACTCAAGACAAAAGGAAATTAATTAAAAAGAGTAAAACATGGATGTTTTGCATGAACAAGACAGAGGTGGCTTGTAAATGATTTTAAGAAATGAATTCTTTATGATAATGTTCAAGGATATAAAATTATTTTCATGAATAAAGGATTTCATGTTAATGTTTTGGGACATATAAATGTCCTTAGGAAAAAGGTGTTTAAAATATTTTTTGAATGATTTTCAAGGAAAGTCTTACCCCAAAATGCTTGTTTACTGAGTTATTACTCACGTTTTGTTTTCCAAACCTCAAACAGGTACTAAGAGACTCAAACGGTCGATGACCTAAGAAGTAGAGAAAAAGTACAAGATAGTACCATGTAGGCTAAAAGGATTAGTCATGGTGAGTAAAATGATATGAATGGAAGTTTTCAGGTATGTTGATATATATGTGAATTATTTAAAGTTCTGATGAACTAATGATTGAATAGATGTATGTGTGCAATGGAAATACCATGATTAGGTCAAGAGGGCCTATGATGTATAACAACATAGTAAAATTATTTAAAGGATATGTACAAGTGTACCATTGCTTATGTTATAAATGAAATGATGATGAATGAAGAAATAGAAAAAATTTTGGACGAGTTCTAATTAAGAACAAGTCGCATGATCAAGACAACAATCTTGATTCACATTTACCAATTGATAGATCTTGAAGTAAGGAAGTGACGTCTCGATTTGGGGCCCCACATTTACTTCCTCATCAGCCCATTTGGAAGCTCTTTCATCAGTAGGCAAAGTTACACCGTCTTAGATTGCAATCCAAGAGTCCATATCTGTAGTCATGACGAGTTGTTTCATACATAGCTTCCAATAGCTAAAAGTATTTCCATCAAACAATGGTGGCCTAGTAAAAGATTGTCCTTTGGCAAATGAGGGAATGAAAGTAGATTGGGATATCATATCAAAAAATCTCTTTGGTAAAAGACTTGCTTTGATACCACTTGTTGGTCCGGAGTTGATGGCAATTACCCAAGAGGGAATGGGTGAATTGGGTATTTAAAAACTTTAAACTTAAATTAGAAACTTTACCCCGGTTTAGTTTAATCCCCTTTAATAAGACAAATGGAAAGCAATAAGATAATGAAAGTGGAAATGAAAAACAATAGACAAGATTTATAGTAGTTCGAGCAACCTTCCCTACTCCACTCTTCCAAGCTCACGCTCCTTGTGACTTGGGTTCCATTATATATTCCATGAATACAACTTAGAGCCTCCACTCTCTTCTAGATTCCAACTCTATGGGGCATATACAACCAGAGCCTCCGCTCTCTTCTAGATTCTAGCTCTAGGAGGCGTATACAACACACAGCACAAGTAGGTAATGAGTTCCAACTCCAGTCACAACGCTACTTTGCTATAACTTGATATGAAACACCAAAATCAAACCAAGTACCAAAAACCAAATAATAAGATGAAATGAAAGAAATCTACACTTTACTGATTTGTGTAGCACGTTTCAACTCGAGGAAGAATTCGTAGAAGCGACGAATCGTTCTGCTTTGAAGCAAACAACAACTTTGAAGCTTGTTCTTCCTTTAAAAGTGTATAGATCACTCAAATGTAGAAGAAAGTAGAATATAAATCTTAGTAGCTCTTTTTTCCTCTTTTTCTGCTCTTTCTTATGCTTTTTTACGTTTTCTTGAGTGTCTATATATAGAAGAGGGAAATTTTTCAACATTATGGAGTTGGTTGGCGCATAATAAATGCACCAACGTTCAAAAATTCGAACATTATGACCCCAAGTCGTAGGTGGAGTCGACTTCGGGTGCGACTTCAGATTCTTCCAGTTTCTAAGTCTGTCTTTTAGGTCGACTTGGTCTGAGACTTAACCCAAGTTGATGCTGGAGTCGACTTCGTCTGTGACTTAGCCTTCTTAACTTACCAAGTGAGCTTAAACTCTCTTGAAATGACTTTACATGCTTAAACTTCTTTATATTAATTGTTCTACCAATATTTTTATTACTTAAAACTCAGTATATTCATCTTTGCTTTACGCTCCATGTCTTGAATCTTGAGTTCTTGATTCTTAGAGTGCATGAAAGAAATCCAATTGTGTGATCTTGATCCTCCATGATGAATACATCCAACTTTGCTTGCTTTTAATTTGATTTAATCTTCATTTGTTCCAAGTTGAATACTTGAGTCAACTTGGCTTTCAACTTCACTCAAGTCTGGCATTAAGTCAACTTAACCTACGACTTAGCTCTTGAAGTTTAATGTTATTCAAGTGAAGTCGATGTTGGAGTCGACTTAGCCTGCGACTTTGCCCAAGTTGCATATGGAGTCGACTTCATGTGCGATTTCGGCAACTTTGCTCCTCAATTTCAATGTTGGACAAAAATAGAGCTTTAAAGTAACTGCTGGAGTCGACTTGACCTGCGATTTCACCTAAGTCGATGTCTAAGTCGACTTGGCCTGTTATGCTTCACTTTTTTCATTTTTATAACCTTAAACATTGCACAAGACATGTTAGTAGCTAAAGCATACTCAAATTGAGTTGTTAATCATCAAAACATATGCTTTGGGTATTGTGCATTTGATTTTAACAGTTGTTTCCAACAATATAGATATTAATTTTCATTTCTATTTTTGCCTTGTGTTCAATATAATTATGTGTAGCTAAAAACTTCATTTTTGGATCGTGATGGATCTTATATTTTAAAGCATGATTAAATTATAGTTTTCCTTTGATTTTATATTATTAATATTGGATTATTTATTTAACCTTTTCTTAATACTTTTATAAGATTGACCACCTTATAAATTGATTTGAAAATTTCGTGTGAGGCTTGAAAGAGATAACATGAAATTTAACTAAAAGTTAAATAACACATGATCTATGCATAATCTTGAGATGAGATTATATGGTGGGATGCATGAGATTTGCTAATATAGCTAAAAATACCTACTAGTCATGTGTAGTTAATATTAGAGATATAATTAATGTTGCTTGTTATTTTAAATTCTTATAGTTTACGTTGGAAGTTAAAATTAACGGGTTAGATTTATGTGACCATTTAAAGAGGAGTATAAATAATATTGCTCTAGACTAATAATTCATATTGATAAAATAAATCAAAAAATTATAACAAAATCATGGGGTAAGCAAGTGAAGTTGTAACCCTAGATTCATCCATCCGTAAGAGTTTCCTTTTTAGTTTACTCTTGTTCACACCGACCTATCTTTTCTCAATCTTCTCTTCCTTCTATTTTCATTTTACTTTATCCATCTTAGTTTTTATTCATCTTGTTAAATTCTAATTTTTAGCTTTTGGTAATTAGTGAATTTTTTTATATTCAAGTCCTCACAGGAAAAATACTCTACTCATTTACATATATTACTTGTGTAACTCATACACTTGCTGAAAAATAGGTAACAAATGTGAAGGTGGTTGCAGCTATGGCATCATGAGTCTATAAAAAGGTAAAAGCAGTGAGTTGGCCAAAGTAGTGACCAATATACTTCAAAAGTTATCCATAGTAGAGGAAGAGCAGAAGAGGCTATGGACATAATGCCCTAGTTATTTGTGACCATGAATACATATAGTGGATGTATAAGAATTACCCTCGGAGTTTTCATGTTAGTGATGACTAAGGAAGTGTACATATGTCATTTGGCATGAATTTAGGTATATTTGAAAATTTAATTTAGTAAGAATGTAAGCAGTGATTTTCAACATGAGGCACAACTATAATTTGATATTGATATCTATTTGTTTCTTGAATGATTTTGGATGTGTTTCTGTTATTAATATGACTAGATTGCACAAATGTGAGGTATAAGTCATGTAAGAAAATTTTAACTAGAAAGAAGGTAAAGGAGCCATATGTTATAGATAATCAATTGTGAAGTGTTTATAGGCATGAGTAAGATGTCATGTGTGAGTTTTGGGAAAGAGAATATTTTAAAAATTATATAAATGATATGATAAATATGATAGGGTTAAATTTAGAATAAATAGGATAGCTGAAGAAAAATAATTGAAGTAAGGATGAAGTTAGAAAAGCGAAGTTGTTAGATAGTTAAGATATCAAATCATTTATATGAGAATGTGTAGGAGAAAGAGGAAAACCATGGATGTAGATTACCAAACGTTGGTAAGGTATCGAGTTAATTTTGAAGTGTTAAGCATTAAAGGTTAATAATTAAGATTTGGTAGGAAACAAACTCAATGGGTGAAGCATTAAAAATGATGGAGACTTTTTTTCAAATATATGAAATGATAGACATAAATGAGACATGCGATTGGAGATTTCAAACATGATTTAGACCATTAGACTTGTTTCATAGGTAGAAATTAAGGCAAATAAGTTGAAAGGCCATATTTTGCACAAAACATGTTTGGCCAAGTGAACGACTTAAATGTGATATTAGGAGGATATGTGATGTAAAAGGATATTGTTTTAATAAAATTTAGAATGCATTAGGATTGGTTTTGGGATAATAATATGAAAAAGAGATGAATTTTCCTATTAAATGAAAGATAGTTGATTTTATTCTTATGACATTTTTGGTTAGTCGATTTTAATTTTGTGACATATTAGGTCGATGTAAACCCACATGGTATAGTTGAAATATGTAAAATACGTTAAAATAATCAAGGTTGGAAGTTTGATAATGATATACTCATTTGACTTAAAATCATAAGTTGTGAGGAAAAAAATAAGAATTCGTGAGAAGCAACCTAAGAGTCTTGGGATTTACCTTTAATGACTAAGAAGTAGCATGAGGGGTCACAGAACACTCTCAAGAAGAAAAATTTTGACTCATTTCTATCAATTGAGGTATAAGTTAGAGGCATCCTCAGGGAATATGATCTAACATGGTCGAGTTGAGCCCAAACTAACTCACCAAATCAGAAAATTTTCAATATTGAAATTCACTATTTTAGAACTTAGTTCAAAATTGCCAAACCTAAGGAACTTGATTGTAAATATATTAGAGTTAGAGTTCAAGCAAACCTGAATTTGAAGAACCTAAGCTTGAATTTTTAATTTTATACGTAATGAAAAAATATATATAATACCTTCATAAGGGTTTTGCTTTTATGAAACATCTCTTTTGTATAGCCTCCTTCATTTTCAATATCTTAATTATTTATGAAAAATCCACTCCATTTATTGCTGATAAGGTTAGATTGAAATTGGTCTAAAATGCCCCCTCGAAATGTGGGAAAGGGCTTGTCACGGCTTACCTTCTAATAAGAGGCCAATGGATCTCCAAAGAGTAACTTGTCAAGTGACAAACTCTCGAAATACAAAAAGAGAGGCTTGCCAACCTTCGCCTTGGGTTGACAAGATGCCAAGAAGGCATTTATGGGAGCAACCTTAAAGAATGAGAACTATTATCAAGCTAAAAAATCTCATCCCATATTAATGAAAAATCGACGTAGCCAGATTCTTTTGACAACACAACCACTCCAAGACTATTAAGGGGTGAGACAAACACCCGACTTAACTAGTTATAGACAAATAAATTGATAAAAAAAAATCTAAAGCATGATTATTAAATATCCTTACTTGATATAAAGTACATCATAATGATATCAAACCTTAAAAAAATCCTCTAAAACCTCTCTGAAGAGGAAGACAAAAGGCATTTTTTGCACTACTATATCTTGTATTTTCTCCATTCATGGGGAAAATCTCTATCCTTAAGATGTCACCTCAACAAGGGATGCCCCTTCAGTAGAACTCATGACACAAGGGGCAATCCTAAGGGTATAACAGAGAGAGGTCAAAGCCGTACTAAACACACATATATTCTTATCCTGTAAAAGCATAGCGGAATATCAATAGAAAAGTTTTAAAAGGCTCTAAACCCCTTTTCATAATTTTATAAAATTGATTTTATTTCTAAGACAGTTCATTTCCATATAAAAAAACGTGTGAGCAACTTGACCTATTTGATTAAATCATGATTTAAATATTGATTTGGTCGGCCGAGCCTTACCAAATTGAGCTCTGTTAATAATGAATAAATTAGATTTTGCATTAATGATTAACATATTAAAAATAGAGAGATTTACATGGAATCAAAACTACTTAAACAATATTTCTTTATACTTATATATTTTTAATATTATTTATAGTTATATTTGAATGTGATCATATTATATATCATTTTCATTTGCATCCATCTTTACATTTATATTAGCGCAAATTTCAGTTATACTCATAAATTTTACCTCTAATTACACTTATACCATAAACTTTCAAAAATTCTTCTGATATCCATGAATTTTACTACTAATTCCACTTATACCCATATTACTAGTAACTATTATCTAACTTACCCAATGTATTTTTAAAATATTATAATACTTTCAAAGTTACCAAATTCTGCTTTCAAGAATCATACAGAACCAATTACCCTAAATTGTTCTTTTTTCCACTAAATGTAATCTAGATGGTTGAATCTGACCGAGTGGGTTGAAATGCTAGCATATTTTCCATGAACAACTAGGGTTGATGGAATTAGAAAATGGCTGGAATTTGCTGGCATATTGAAGCAAAAATTTGCAAACTACAAAAAAGATCGAGAAGGAAGAAAAAAAGAGCAAAAAAACCTTTCAGTTAAGGCCTTGGAGCTTGGAGAAAAGGCAAGAGATGTAATGGACTACCTCTTCTTTGGACATGTCATGGTAAGAAATGGCGGCATCGGCGATGCTAGCGATGATGACTTTCATCTCCTTCTCGATAGTGCAGTGGTTGGCGTGCATCGTCTTCTTGAGATGCTCAAGAGGAACTTTGAGAAATTGGTGCTTGAGCTTTAGAGACTCCACCACATGCATTAGCTTGTTAGATGAAGGAGGGAAAGGTTTTGTGGTAGCAACAGTAACAAAATTGCTATTGAGCAATGATTCTGCTTCCATGGAAGGGAGGAAGAATTAGAGGAGAGAAATTCAAAAGAAGAAGAAGAAGAAAGTAGTAAAGGAAGGAAAGGATTTTTGGACGACTTGTAAATTGTTGTCTCAATTTTCTTAATTAGTGGCCTCTGTCATAGCTTAGTAAAAACTAGCATTTGGATGAGGAGAATGAAAGAGGAGAAGGTGATGATGGTCCAACTCGCCATCACTAGTGCCACCATGTTCTGCTATTGCTCAAAGCTCACTCTACCAGTTTATCATGTTATCAACTAGCAACCCCAACAAATCACGTGTCCACCATAGCACATCTTACCACTCCCCTAACAAGGCCATGTCACTTGACAAGAACCTGACCTACGTAATGCTGCAAGCAAACTCATTGACAACATCACCTATAGATTGTCCCTCTCATTTGCCTCAATTAGCTATGGTGATCGCACCTTATTCTTAATCATGATGATTAAGTTTCCATAATGCAATGCTAGCTCCACCATTCCCAATATCGACGTAGGGGATTCAATAGCTTCTTGTTCAATTCAAAGAAGCCCAACATGAAATCTATAACAATAGAAAGGGAAAGAAAGCAAGTCTTCTACGAAAGAAAAATATATCTTGGAGGAATAAAACTTCTTTGTGGATATTTATGAATGTGTACACAGTATTTACAAGGTAATCTCACTCTATTTAAAGAGTCCTTACACTACATGTCTACGTCCACTCTCCATAACTATCTCTAACCATCTTCCACATATCTATCTAATACTCACACACATTTACCACTATTTATTGAAATAAAAATAATCCAAGCCTCACTTTTTAATGTGAACGAGCCTTACATATGACTCGGTAGACAAATAACAAATAAAAAAAAGAATAACACATTGTATAGGAAAAGTAGACGCACATTTCTAATCCATGTGTGTTAAGGTTGCACTTACTTTTAACACTCCCTCTTAATGTAAGCTTAAAATTAGCTACTCCACAAACATCTCAGAGTCTATAAATTTAGGCTTCACAAAAGCCTTAATGAATGTTTGCCACTTGAGTATTGGTGTGAGAACTTGTTAGCTTAATCTCTTCACTCAAAACTTTCTAAAGAACAAAATGATGTCGAACCTCAATGTATTTTGTTCTTGTATATAAAACTAGATTTGATGCAAGCTTAATGGCACTTTCATTATCACACTTGATTTGCACGACTGAGTTAATTTCGCACAACATGGCCCCAATTAGCCTCTTCAACCAAATGCACTCTTATGTAGCCATGGTTGCTATCATATGCTTAGCTTCAGTGCTAGATAGAGCAACCATATCTTGCTTCTCGCTAAACTAAGAAACTATAGTTGAACTATTGTGGAAACAATAACCTAAAGTTAAGCGATAATTATTTGTATCTCCAGCCTAATCTACATTAATAAATCCACTCAATACAAAGTTATCACACGCCTTTTTATAGAAGATTATAACCAAGAGTTTCTTTCATATAATGCAAAATCCTTTTTGTCGCATCTAAATGAGGAATTTTTGGATTCTGCATAAACAAAAAACAACACTAAAAGAGTTTTGCATAGCTCTTTTGAGAAATAAAATATCCTTGATCTAATTTTTCCACTTCTAGACTAAGAAAACATCCAATCTCTTCCAAAATTTTCATCTCAAAACAAACAAGCGGGTCATTCCCCAAATTAGAAAATTTTGACTCATTATCTCTAGTTATTATCATATCATCAGCATATAATAATACTAGGAGATGCTCATTTGATTCTAATTTTATAAATATACTAGAATTTGAATAACAAACTCTAGAGCCACAAAAGAGGAGCTATTGAGCAACTTCACCCTATATATCAAGCTCATGGAGCTTGCTTTAAATTATAAAGTGCTTTCTTCAAACAATAAACATGAGTTGGAAATTACTTGGAGATAAAGCCAAAAGGTTGCTCCAAAAATACTTTATGATCCAATTCTCTATAAGGAAATTCATTCTTTACATCAAGCTGCCACAACTTCTAATCTTTAAAAACTGCAAGTGAGATAAATGATCTCACCATCACCATCTTCGCTACCACGCTAAATATCTCCTCATAGTTTAATCTATTATTTTGAAAGCATCCATGAGCAACTAAACAAGCTTTTAACCTATCAATATTATTATCATATTTCTTCTTCAAGCAAAAAACCCATTTGCAAGTGATCGACTTACACTTTTCTGTTTTGGGTACCAACTCCATGTCTCATTTTTATTTAAAGCTTTAATTTATTCTTGCATTTCCCTCTCCCAATTTGGACAACCTTTCACCTCCTCGTAACTTGTTGGTACTTCTATAGTTAATGCTCCTATAAAGAACCCTTAAATTAGAACAACAATTAAGTTTTTCTTCATAATCTTTGAGGTAGTCAGGTTGTTTTTTCTCCCTTGCTAACCTTCTTACTACTTGTTACTCACCATCTTCTCTTGTTTTAATGTTTTGAGTTGGGTCATTTTTTGCCTCTTCACTATTAGGTGCTTGCATAGTTGCTTCAGGAAACATGAGCTCCAAATTATCTTGATCACCGCCAAAAACAACAAAATTTTGAGCAAAAATTATGATGATTTCTCATCAAACACCACATCTTTATTAGTAGTAAACATTTTTGTTTCTGAATCCATGCACTTCTAGCTCTTCTTATAAGAGCCATAGCCAGTGAATATACACTTCCTTGCTTTTAAGTCAAGTTTGATTCTATTAAATTTGGGAACATAAATGTAGAAAATATAACCAAATACCAAACTTAATTCACATTTGGCTTCTCAACATATAACATCTCAAAGGGAGATTTTTGTGTACTTAGCCAAGGAGGTAGCCTATTTGTCACATGGCATGCACGTTGAATAGCTTCTACCTAAATCTCCTAAGAAAGATTCTTATCATGTAACCATGAAAGACAAATTGAAACAAGATAGCCAAGCTTCCTTTCGACAACTTCATTTTACTGAGGAGTGTTTGGACAAGTCATTTGATGAAGAATATTGTTATCATTAAAGTTTTAGAAGTCGTTCAGCATATGTTCCTCACCATTGTCACTCCCAAGACATTTTATTTTCATCTTGAAATTTTTTCAATGGCATCTCTAAACTCCATAAACTTGGATAGTGTTTCTCTCTTCTCTTTCAAAAATTTCACCCAAGTGAACCTTGAGTGATCATCCACCAACACTGAAACATAGCATGCCCGCTATAGCTTGGTGTTCTTATTGGTCCCATTAAGTTTGTATGAACCAATTCGAACAATGTGGATCCTTAATTTGATGACCTTTTGAAAGGAAGACGATGAGATTTGTCATATTAGAAACCTTGACAAATCTCATCTTCACAGACATTCTTAAAAGTTGGCATATCATCTACTAACTTTTTAGAAAAAATTTGTTGCAACAGTTAGTAGCCTACATGGCATAACCGGGAATGCTAGATTACAACATTATTGGTTTGGCTTGTCTTCTTCAAATAGACTTCACTTGTTGACATAACGATAAAGAGCCTTTCTTTTCACTAGTAAAAATAACACGAGTAGAAATTTCTTTCACATTATTAAGCACCTTCACATTCTTTAGACCAAATAAGACATATTTTTTAGAATCAATAAGGGAACTAAAATTAGATTTTTCATCAAGCCTGGAACATGAAAAACATCATGCAACTAGACACTTCTTGTGCTTGTATCATCGGCAATATCGATTATCACAACACTTTCTTTTGTTATGAATGAGTAGAATTATCAGTAGTGACAATCAGGTATTCATGTATTTTCGAAAGCAAGGTCTCATTTCTAGTTACATGATAGGAACAACCTGAATCAATGATCCACTCCTTGTTGCCAGCATAGTTGATAAAAGTTTGGACTAACTTTTGTCCAGTAGCCTCAACAATAAAATAATGCTCCCGCTTGAGTTGATCATCTCCTTCACTTGCGCATTCGACATTGGCTCTAGCAAGCTTCACCCTTCAATTTTTCTTGATATGCCCGACCTTCTCACATTTGAAACATGTGATGATCTTCTTACTTTATGAGTTGACACATTTTTTTGCACTTTAGTTTTCTTCTTTGTTCTTACCCTTGGACAAAATTTTCCTATTTGGCTTTCCCTTCGAAAAGAGAATGTCGTCATCTGTTTTGCTAAAAAAGTTTTATCAAAGAGCAAATTCTCTAACTCTTCAATTGAAGGCTATGTTGACCAGCATTGAATACAAGTGACAAAAGGCTCTTCTTCAAACTGCGAACAAGATAGCAACGTAGACAAGCTTCATAATCTTCTTGTTCGCATTTGTCCCTAAAATTTTAGCATAAATACTTTTACCTAGTAAAAAATATTATGAGGTTGACATACATTCTTGATTCAACATTGCCAACTTGTTCTCCAACAACTGCAATCTTGCTATTTTCTTCTTGGTAAACAACTTTTCGAGTATTCTTAAACTTCCTTCAAAGAATTAACATCACAAACATGATTAATGAATTATTTGCTAATAGATGTCCTCAAAGCAAAGAGAGCCTTTTGCACACTTGATCTTCCACTTCTGTCATGGCTTAGTATTCTTAGGAACATTTGGAAGAATTGCACCAATACCAGCAACTAATTCTCATGAGTCATGACCTGGAAGATATGCCTCCATATACATCCTTTAGGATTGTAATTGTTGCCTACCTGTTCTCAACAGTTCCTCCATTTGAGACCTCCATTGCAAATAATAAGGCTTTCTTTTATTCCGACTCTCAAATAATACTAAGAAAGTTTGAACAAACTAGGCCTTCAACCTAGCTCTCATACCATATAACAGAAGAAAGAGAAAGAAAGCAAGCCTTCTATAAAAGGTAAATATATCTTGGAGTAAAAACACTCCTTAGTGGATATTCATGAATGCATACAGATTGTTTACAAAGGATACATCTCACTCTATTTAAAGAGTCCTTCCATTATGTACAGTCATCTTCTAGATATCTCTCTAATACTTAAACAAGTTTACCAACATTTATTGAAATAAAAACAATTCAAGCCCCACTTTCTAACATGAACAAGTCTCAAGCGTGACTTAGTAAATAAATAACAAATAACCAAAAGAACAACACATTGTATAGGAAAAGTAGACCCACATTTCCAATCCATGTGCGTTAAGGTTGCACTAACTTTTAACAATCTTGGTCACCATGACCAGGGCATTTCAATGTCATTAGTGGTCCAAATATGAATTTGCATTTGTAGGATCTTTTGACAGATGAAGGGTGATGGAGATGGAAAGGCTAAGTTGTAATTTTTTTTAATGAAGAAGATGATATAGTAGGTTGAATGTGGGTGGGGTATTTCCATCTTTTCACTTATGACTAGCAACCCATCTAACATGTCACTAACAACAGTATATGTGGAATTATGATAACAACTTATGAGTACAAAAAGTATCTTTAAAAGTTAGTAGATACAAGTAGAATTATGGGTAAAATTTATAGGAATATGACAAATTCACCCTTTATATTATTTAATTTGTAGTTTATTAATGCAATTCCTTTATCTTATTTTATAAGGTAATTTTTCTATAAATATATATTATTATATTTAATTAGACTATTGTTATTATTTTTCTTTTGTGATTATTTGTTAATGTAATTTATTGAAGTTTAAAACTTGCTACTTTTAACCAAATGAAATTTTGTTAACTTAAATTCCTACTCAAAACTTAATTTGAAATAATTTTCATAAATAGAGTTAAGGTTTAAGTTTTATAAGTAGTGTTAGAAAGTTTAAGTATTATAAATAAGGTTAGGATTAAGATTAAAGCAGACCTTAAGGATTTGTTTCAAGCTATATAAGATTCTCGAATTAAAATCGTATTTATATTTTCAAAATATTTTTTCATTATCAAAACAATCTTTATCATTTTCAACTCATATAATTATATTCTCATCACCTTATTTTATAAGGTAATTTTCTATAAATATATATTACTATATTTGATTAGACTATTGTTATTATTTTTCTTATTTGATTATTTGTTAATGTATATTTATTGAAGTTTAAAACTTGCTACTTCTAACCAAATGAAAATTTGTCAACTTAAATTCCTACTCAAAACTTAATTTGAAAGAATTTTCATAAATAGAGTTAGAGTTTAAGTTTTATAAAGAGTGTTAGAAAGTTTAAGTATTATAAATAAGGTTAGGATTGAGATTAAAGCAGACCTTAAGGATCTATTTCAAGCTATACAACATTCTCAAATTAAATTCATATTTATAATTTCAAAATATTTTTTCATTTATGAAAACAATGTTTATCATTTTCAATACATACAATTATATTCTCATCCCAACTAGAGGTTCTATTTAATAATCTAGTATGGCTTGAAATAGGTCCTTAATTGATTTATATTATTTTCATTTCTTATCTAGATCTTGGGAGACACAAAAGGAGATGGTGATTTGTGCAAAAAGTTGATTTGAGTCCTTTTCATCTAAATATTTGCCAATACTTGGAGGTTTTAAGCTTGGAAATAATCTTAAGACTTACTAGCATTGTCAAATCTTACACCTATTTTTAATTTTTGTGTTAGATAAGTAGGTTTAAATCTTAGATTTGAGATTAAAAGAGTATTTAAAAATCTTGCATATGAGTTTTATGATTTTTTTTATATTTAAATACTTAAGAAAAGAATGCTTAAAAGCTACAAATATGAGAATATGAAGATTTAAATGGAGATTTAAATCATTTTCGACCATAATTTGGAATTGGAAAGTTAGAGACTAAGGGATTTCTTGAGGATTTTAATTGGAACCTATCTATTAAATGATTTGTAAGTGATTTTCCACATTGATGTGATGTCGTGTTTAGCCAAATTAGGTTTCAAGTGAAGACACAACTTGGAGCACAAATAATAGCATTCCAATTCAATGCGACCTAGCGCACTAAAATTTCAATGCAATAGGCCCAATCCATTGTCCACATATCCACTGCCGAATCGGTAGTGTTGTTTCAAAATGCTCCGATATTTGCTATTTTGTCCTTATTCATATTTACATTCTAGCCCCTCGTGGGTTGAAAAAATCATCAAAACTTGAAAGGGAGAGCATTGAAGATAGAGAATAGAAGAGAAATTGAGAGATCCATCTCGTCGGCTAAAAATGATAGGGAAGCTCAGAGACGAACACAATTTCCCAACCCATTTCTCTCTATTATTGCATTTTCTACTTTCATCATAGATGCCCTCCCCATCACCTCAACTCCCATATCACTAGGGGTGCAATTTGGTACCGGGTCGGTCCGAACCCGCCGGACCCAACTTGGAACCAAAACCAAAAATGAGTTTTATTTTTAAGATTTTTTTCAAAATAGACCCGATTTCAACCCGACCCGTATAAATCCAAAACCAAAACTGGGTTCGTGACAACCTGGAACCAAAATCTGATTCGGTCCAAACCCGGTGTAATTTATATAATTTTTTCATAAATTATATATGTTTCTTTGTAATATTAATATATATACACATGTTTCAGGCATTACCAACTCTAGTTCAGACAAATCACCTTTTCCTCCATTACCAAAGCATGCTTGAGGTAATGTAATTTATAGGATGGTTTTTTATGATTATTATTTTCTTATTGTTAACAGTTGCATGCATTTTTTTGTCTAGGTTGATGCATATTATTTTTAA
>JAXCLR010000105.1:47421416-47436870 GCA_035584095.1 Annona squamosa
TTTATAATTTAATCTTATTTTTCTAAAATTGAAATTTGACCTTTTTGTAAACATACACATTTTTCTATAATCTTATTGAATAACATATGAATTGTATATTACATGAAGTTTTCAAATAATACGGGTTTCACAAAGAGGCATTGAGATGTGGCATGTTGTGGACGTCCAAGGGGTCTTCCCATTTGATTTTTTGATTTTTAAAAATGAAAAATATGCATTCGAATGACCTAGGCTGCTAGGGGGTGTTATGAACATGGATATGGGTTGATTTTGTGGCAAGAAAATGTCATAAGGTCCATGACATGTGGACATTTCTAAGTGGATAACAATATGAATGGATTTTGGGGCAATTAAGCTCCCTTAACCATGGTTAAATGATGGCTAACTAAAGATAAAATTTTAAACATATATAAAGAGGTTTATTGGGCAGCAAGAAAGAAGGAAATAAGGAAGAAAGTGGGTAGTAAGGCAAGGGGGTCGTTCAAGTCAGTAATGAGAGAAAGAGAGAGAAAATTTTCTCTACAAAGGGGCAGCAACTAGGGTCGTCCCAAGCAGACCAAGCAAGGAGTAAAAGGAAGAAGAAAGGATTCAACCAGGTTTACCCATGTTCATGTTTAATTTTGGTAAGTATTATGCATTTTTTATTAATATACGTTAACCTAAATCATGTTTAGTTGATGATTAAGGTAAAGATGGTTAAAAATATTTAATTCATGGGTAAATATATCCTTCAATTGTTACTGAATGATTAAGAAAATAAAACTCTCATATATATTATGTTTTAATATTTATAAGGGTGAAATGAATCAGATGGATATGTTTATATGTATTGAATCTAGAATAGAAAAGAAAAATATGAATGAAATAGTAAATGAATCAATTTTAGATGAACATTTGTGTGAAACCTCATAATAGGGTTATTAAGGAATAACCAAAATTTTAGCTTAAAAGGATAAGTAGATTGTAAATTAAAAATCCAGAAAAATTAACCTGAACTGGGTTGACCTGGTGTCAAGATCAGCTACACTAAATGATTTTTAATAATTTTTATACAAACAATTTTGATCTAAAAATTTTATATGATATGTAACACATGTCCTGTGTATTGTTGATGCCCCCTAGGGCTAGAATCTAGAAGAGAGTAGTGGCTCTAGTTGTATTTGTAAAATACAATAGTGGAACCCAAGTCACAAGAGGTGTGAGCTTGGAAGAGTGGAGTAGGGAGGTTGCCCGAACCACTATAAAATCTTGTGTGCTGATATTTATTTCTGCTCTCTACACTATATTGCTTTCCATTTTGTTTCTTCATAAAGGGAACTAGATTAATCCGGGGTAAAGTTTTTGTTTAAGTTTAAATTTTTCAAGAACCCAATTCACCCCTCCCCTCTTGGGTATTGCTATAAACTCGGGACCAACAAATCTAAATGGATTTATGTAGATTGAAAAACCCTAAGGGATGCAAGCATTTGAATTTGATGCATATAAATATAATATCATTTTCATTTATCTAGGCAAAAGCAAAAAAAAGAAAGGAAGAACGAGGTTAAGGCTATCTCAGGTCAGCAAGCGAACTTTCCAAAATATTATTTTTCTTCTATGTGTTAACATAATTGAAAATGTTATGATAATATTTTGATTAATAGGCAAGCACGAGTTTTGAAAATGATGGCTTTAATGAAAAGCCACAAATTTTGGAAAAGGATAACTTTAATGGAAAGCTTTAAAGTTTGCTTCGTAGGAAGCAAACAAAAATTTTTAAGATAAATATTTTATCACAAGTGTTGCCAAAGATTGGGAATACTTTATGTTGATAAATTTAGGAATTTGCTTACAACTAGGTAAATTCTTCATGATGTTGTTTCTTAAGAATTTCATATTTTATACCAATGGATTTTATATAAGTAAGTTCTTTATGATGTTGATTTCAAAAGGGATTTGATTTCGATGCCTCGACGTTTAATTATTAATGATAATTTTGACATGGTTCATACATTGAAAATGATATTAGAAAAGTTTTGATTTCCTTTAAATAAGAAAATATGTTTAAAATGTCTTGAAAAATATCTACATGAATGTTGTTAACAAGGGGTTTAAGGATGATCAACCTGATAAGTTGATTTCATATAATGGTTTGAATTCATGTTGCTAGAATGACATGCAAAAAGCTTTGAAAGCCCCTCTTTATGCAAAAATGACAAGATAGATATGTGAACAAGAATTTGATTTCAGGGTGGTTGAGAAGGGGATGGTACAATTGCAGAACCTTTGTGAGCAAAAGGCCCCGAAATGGAAACCAAGAAAATGCTAGGAAAATACGTGGTTTATTCTTGAAAATCAAAAAGCTTTGTAGTTTCGTTATTATAAGTATTTTAAGATCTTTTATTTTTTCAAACATCTCAAATGCTTATCAAAATATTTTACTCAAAATGTTTCTCAAAGAATTTGAGAAAGGTCATCCTACAACTAGATTCAAATGATAACTTGTTAAAGTGGGTGTGCTCACTTTACAAGTTGACATAGACTGTGGTCTGTGATGTTCTTTTTTTTTCAAAATAATTTAAAAAGACACAAATTATGGTTTGTGATTTTTTTTAAGATTGTTTAAAATGACACGGGCTACGGTCTGTGATACTGTAAACTACACAGACTATAGTCTGTAATGTTTTATGAGATCATGCTAGCATATGAACATTAATGATGATATATGGTGCATCGATACAAGAAATAAGTTGGTTATAGAGCACAGTTGGAGATGGACCGAGGCATGCTCTACATATGGCAAAGTCGCTAAGAGATGACAGGAGGCCAACGACGCCCTCCCTAAGATGGGAGAAGATGAAAGAACAACCGCCTGACTAGCATGTTGTTAATGATGGATTCTCTTTCAAAAGGTAGAATGATCACTTGATAAATGTCACTACTAGATGGGGAGAAATGCATTTGCATATATTTTGCTTTTGAAAAATTCAAAGATTGGGACATGAAAGTATTTTTATAAAAAGTTATCCTAAATAGGATTGTATGAGTCATTATGAACAAGTAACCCTAAAAAAAGAATATTTTACACAAAGTGTAAATAACAAGATTAAAGAAAATACTTTCTATGCAAATGCTTTCATAAAAATAAATTATGTGTATTATGTCTTGTTTATTATAAACAAGCCCCAAGAAAGAGATTATGAAATATGATTTATATGAAAAATGCTTTATGTGTCTTGTTACTTTAACAAGCCCCAAAATGGGGAATACAAAAGAAGTTTTCTGTCTTGTTTTCTATAAACAACCTCCAAGACGAGGATTAACAAAAATGTTTATGCGAAAAGTATTATTGGACATGAGAATGTCCACTGCCAAAGGGTTGATGTGAAAAATATTTTTTGACATACAAATGTCCATTGTCGATATGCTTATACGATAAATATTTTAGGACATATGAATGTCTATTTCCAAAAGGATTTACGAAAAAAATATTTTTGGACATATAAATGTTCATTGCCAAAGAAAGATTATGTCAAAGATGTTTTAGGACATCAAATGTCCCTTGGCTAAAGGAATTTATGATAAAAAAATATTTTATTCATAAGAAGTCTATTGGTAAAAGAAGGTTTTATGTAAATATCTTGGAACATTATAAATGTTCACATAAGACCAAAGAAAATTAATTAAAGAGGATAAAAAATATGTTTTGTCTTAACAAGCCCAAACGTGGCTTATAAATAGTTTTAACAATGAATGTCTATGAAAATGTTCTAGGACATAGAATTGTCCTCATGAACAAAAGATTTTATGAAAATATATTAGGACATATAAATGTCCTCATGAAAAAAGTATTCAAGATGTTTATGGAAATATTTTAAAGGAAAGTCTTGCCCCAAGATACTTGCTTACTGAGTTAGCACTCACATTTATTTTTCTAAACCTTAGACAGGTACTGGGAAGCTCAAAAGGTCGTGGACCTGAGCATCTAAGGAAAGGTAAGAGATGATGTGAAAATGTGGGCTAAAATAATTAGCTAGAATGTATGAGATGATATGCCTTAATGATTTGAGTTGATATATATGAATTAATTTAAAGTTCCAAGTTCTATGTGAATGTATGGTTAGAAGTATGTATGTATATAATAAAAATGTCATGATTAGGTCAAGAGGACCTTTAATGTAAAAGAGCAAGTCAAAATATCATGAATGATATGTGTTATTGATTACAAGTGTATCATTGCTTATAATATGAATGAAATGATGAAAAATGAAATGAAAAAAAAATGGATGAGATCCAATTAAGAACCCGCCGCATGATCAGGGCAACAATCCTAATTCACATTTAACAATCGATAAGATCTTAGAATAAGGATGTGACGTCTCAGGTTAAGGGCGCTACAAACGCAAAATGCAGATCTCTATCATGGGTCAGGATTTAAAACTTTGCAATGTTATTCATAAAGGTGTTATTTTACCTGGAGATGATATAACCGAACCTAATGAACAATAAAATAAACAAGTGCATCTAATGCTAGAGCTTTAAATATTTTATATTGTGCACTTTGCCCATCTGAATTTAATAGGGTATCTACTTGTGCCACGACCAAAGAGTTTTGAGATACACTCATGGTAACACATGAGGGTACTTCTCAAGTTAAGATGTCCAAGATAAATATGTTGATGCATAATTATGAACTTTTTATGAAGAAATCTAATGAATCTATTACCAAGATGTTTTACAGATTCACCAACATAATTAATGCCTTGAAAGCACTTAATAAGTCGATTGAGACAAAAGAACAGGTAAAAAAGATATTAAGATCACTTCTTTCTTTTTAGACTGTAAAGGTTACAGCCATAGATGAGGTCAAAGATTTAACAACCATGTCTGTAAATCTATTAATAGTCTCTCTTGTGACACATAAGATCATTGTGAAGAAAAATGATGATAATGATCCAAAAGGTAAGAAGATAATTTGTCTCAAAGTTTCCTCTGATCATTCTGATGATAATGTAGGTGATGAAGATGAAGACTTTGCTATGTTGACAAAAAAGATAAGAAATTTCATCACTCGAAATCGAGAAAACAGCAATAACAACAGGATTGTAAACGCTGGAAGGATACAACGATGACTTGAAAAGGAAAAAAGAATAGAAAGACCAAAGGAAAGATTTTGATAAAAGAGAAGGAGATAAAGTAAGGTGCTATAACCGTCAAGGTTTTGGACATCTTAAGAACGCATGCCCATCTCCTGTTGAAAAGAAAGATTTAAACAAAAGAAAAAATCAAAGCTATGGGGAGTGATACTTCGCTATCAGTCACTTCAGGATCTTATGATGATCAAGAGAATCTTGCATCACATTTAAAATTTATGGCAGATCATGGAGATGAATCTAAACATTCTAAGGTAAGTTATACAGTTAATTAATTAGAACAAGAATATGATGAACTAGCTGGAGAATTTACCACTTTGTTAGATAAATATATAAAATTAAAAATTGATCTTAGATGTGAAGAAGAAGAAAAAATGAATTTGCAAATGCAAATAAAATTTCTTGCTGAGAAAAATGAAAATTTGAAAAATCAAATAAAAGAAAACAAAAAAGTAAATAATAAAAAGTCTAATAAAATTTTTAGAAATCAAAATAGAATTTGCAATTTTTGTTGTAATTTTGGACATTTATCCTATATTTGCCCAGTCAGAAAACTGCAAACGTTTGGAGCAAAATTAGTTTGGAAACCTAAAATATATAATAATAATGCTAACCAGTTTGGACCCATGAAATGAGTACCAAAACAGTAGAGCATTTTTTTTATTTTACAGGAATGCATGAAGTCAACTTGTCAAATAAGATGGTATATGGATAGTGGTTGTTCACATCATATAACATGAAATAAAAATGCATTCAAGTTCTTAGAAATGCAAAATAAAGGTAAGATACTTTTGGAGACAACAAGAAAGGTTTTATCAGAGGTATGGGTACGGTAAATTGCAGAGGTATTGAAATAAATGATGTATTTTAAATACAATCTCTTAAGTATTAGTCAATTCTGTGACAAAGGCATTGAAGTTGTGTTTAAGTCTAATATATGTATAGTTCATGATAATGTGGGCAATAATATTTATTATGAAAAAAGGAACGGAAATATTTATATTCTAGATCTTAGTATAGAACATATAAAGTACTTATCTGTAATAGATGATGAGATTCTAATTTGGCATAGAAGATTAGGATACGCAAACCTTCACAAATTAAATAAGCTACAAAAGTTTAATTTTGTTAATGGTTTACCAAACTAAAAAATTAATTTAAAATGTATTTGTGATATTTGTCAATTTGGTAAACAAAAGAAGATTTCTTTCAAATTAAAAAAAATTGTGTCAACAACAGAATTTCTGTAGTTACTGCATATGGATTTATTTGGACCTACATAGACTAGAAGTTTAGCTGAAAAATATTATGCCTATGTTATTATTGATGATTTTTCAAGATAAACATAAGTATTATTCTTAGGAAGCAAGGATGAATGTTTTAATTTATTTCAAAAATTTTATTACAAAATTCAAAATAAATGTGGATTGAAAATATTTGCAATTCAAAGTGATTCTAGAAGAGAATTTGACAATTAATATTTCACAAAATTTTGTGACAATTTTGGAATAAATCATAACTTTTTAACTCCTAGAACACCACAACAAAATAGAATTGTTGAACGAAAGAATAAAACATTGATTGAAATGGCTAGAACAATGTTGATTGATGCTGATTTGTCACATAGGTATTTGGCTAAAGCAGTAAATACTGCATGTTTTATCATAAATCGTGTTTATATTCGTCCAATATTAAAGAAAATTCCATATGAATTGTGGAAAGGTTAAAAGTCAAATATTGCATATTTTTATACTTTTGGTTGTAAATTCTTTGTACTAAATAATGGAAAAGATAACCTAAGTAAATTTGATTATAAAAGTGATGAAAGCATTTTTCTTGGTTATTCTTCTTTCAGCAAAGCATACCGAGTTCATTATAAGTGAACTTGTATAGTTGCAAAGTCAATATATGTCATCTTTGATAAATCTAACACCAAACCAAGAAAGGTTATTTTTTCAAATGAAGAAGAAAGCATTCTTGACATACAAAAAATATCAAGAGATAAAGAAATGGTAAATGCAAGTAATATTCTAAGCAAACCTCTAAATTTGCGAATACATAAAAATTATGTACTTATTCAGGTTATTAGCGATGTTTATGACAGAGTCAAAACTCGAAATTCACTTAAAAATGTCTTGGGTTATTATGCTTTTATTTTTCATATTAAACCTAAAAAAGTTAATGAAGCAATATCTGATGAAAATTGAATAATTGCTATGCAAGAGGATCGGGATCAATTTAAAAGAAACGATGTATGGTCAATTGTACCTAAACTTGATGATCATCCAGTTATTGGTATAAAATGAATTTTTAGAACAAACTTGATGAGTCTGGGATCATTGTTAGAAATAAAGCACGTCTACTTTCACAAGCTTACTCTCAAGAAGAGGATATTGATTTTGATGAGACTTTTGCACATGTAGCTAGACTTGAAGTCATTAAAATGTTACTTGTATTTGCATCATTTAGAAAGTTTAAACTTTTTCAAATAGATGTAAAAAGTGTATTCTTGAATGATTTGATAAATGAAGAAGTTTCTTTCAAACAATTATCAAGTTTTGAAGACCATGAACACCCTGATTATGTATTCAAACTATCAAAAGTTCTTTATGGATTAAGACAAGCTCCAAGAGCTTGGTATGATAGACTTAGTGGGTTTTTTCTAGAGAAAAAATTCAAAAGAGGTAAGGTTGATACTACTTTATTTATAAAAAATATTCATAAAGATATTTTGATTGTACAAGTTTATGTGGACGATATAATTTTTGGGTCTATTAATGAGTTGTATTAAAAGAATTTTGAAAAATTGATTCAGAGTGACTTCAAAATGAGTATGATGGGTGAGCTTACTTTCTTTCTTGGACTTCAAGTAAAACAAACAAAAGAAGTTATTTTTATCTCTCAAACAAAACATGTCAAGAAAATGTTGAAAAAGTTTGAAATAGAAAATATAAAGCATATGTAAACCCCTATGAGTGCAAGCATAAAAATGAATAAGGATGAATTAGATAAGTCAATAGATCAAAAGTTATATAGAAGCATGATTGGCTCACTTTTATATTTAACCGCCAGAATGATGGTCGAGAAAGCCTTTCGAGTCCTCTTTTTGCTTTTGATGCCTGGCTCTTCAAAAAAAACCTAGGCTTCGGTCTAAGCCAATGGTCTCAACGGCGCCATAAAATCATACAAGAAGAGAATGGAATCCTAATAGGTGAGGCAAATGCTATATTATCAAGAGGATTAGCCTCCGACGACTCTGCAGGACCGCCCTTCCTTGTTGTTTAATATGAGTCAATCCTTTATTGACTCGTATTAGGTCCCAAGGGTGGGATACCTTCAATGTGAGAAAACTCTGGCTTCATCCCCCTTGGAAGAAAGATTTAGACGTGATGGATGTAATTCAGTGGCATGAATGATCTCCTCACTCATCTGATCTTGAGTCCCCCTTTCAAGGTACTCTTTGCCAAAAAGTCACAAAAATTGCTTGACGCACCCATCTATTAGATTATGGTTGAACCAACTTTTCCTCTAGTGGCACCAAGCTCCTTGTTCTCTCCCATCATATAAGAAATTCCATCAACTGATGAATTTCAGGCTGCTTTGAGTTCCAAAATCGGGTTTTCAAGACCTTGCCTTTCTGGACCTAGCTCTTATGCGAGATCGGGCTTAGAGCCTTTGATCGACGATGCCCGAGGGAATGTAGGAAAATAAGGGTGGGAACTCCTTGATCATCAGCTTTTAGGAACTATCAAGTTAATTCGTTCGCGCCTCATGACCTGATATTTTGTTTACTGTTTGTATGTGTGCACGTTTTCAGTCAAATCCAAAGGAATCACACATGAGTGCTGTTAAACGTATATTTCAATACCTTGTTGATTCACTCACATTGGACATCGGGTATCCTAGAGAACCCACTTTTACTTTGATTGGATATTCAGATGCTGATTTTGCAGGTTATAAAGTGGATAGAAAAAGTACAAATGGTACTTGTCAATTTCTGAGTAGTATGGTTATATCATGGTGCTCTGGAAAACAAAGCTCGATTGCATTATCAACTGTTGAGGCTGAATATATTACATGTGCTAGTTGTCGTGCCCAAAATTTGTGAATGAAACAACAAGTGTGTGATTATGGGTTGTCATATATAAAAGTTTCAATTAGATATAACAACACAAGTGCAATAAATTCGTCTAAAAATCCTATACAACATTCATGTACTAAACATATTGAGGTGAAATATCATTTTTTAAGGGATCATGTATCATAAAATGAAATTTCCATTGAATTTATTCTCATAGAAGATCAACTAGTAGATATTTTTACAAAACCACTTCCCCCTAAAAAAATTTCTTCGCATAAAAAGGGAATTTGGTGTAATTGATCCTTTTTTATGACACATGCATTTATATAAATATTATATCATATGGTTGATAATTTTGAAATTATATATTCTGCTAATTTTAGTTTTATTTTTAAATAAGGTTATTTTTGTTAAAAAACCATTCAAACACTTAAAAAAACCCATTCAAATACTTAAAAAAAAACCCGTTCAAACACTTGTTAAAAAAACAAAAACCATTAAAACAAAAAAAGCAATAAAATCGGTACACGAAAATAAAAATAGAAAACATAAAACTATTTAATAAGAGTTTTAAAAAAACCAAATAAAAAATAAAAAGGCAAACCAAAACTCATTAAAAAAACAAAGCAAAAAAGAGATTGGTAAAATAAATAAAAACCAAAGCAAAGCAAAAGGAGTGGAAAAGCAACGTCTATTTTTTAAAAAAAACAAAGGGATAAAAGCAAAAGAAAGAACGACAAACCAAACAAAAAAAACAAAGCAAAGCAAAAAGCGCGAAAAAGCAACGTCTGTTTAAAAAAATAAAAACGCAAAAGGATAAAAGCAAAATAAAGAACTATAAACAATACAAAAAAAAATACCAAAGCAAAAGGAGGCGTGACCTTTTAAAATGCATGTATATGTTTTTTAAAAAAAAGAAAGAAAAGAGAAAAGGCAAAACAAAAAAGTAACAGGTATGCATGGAGACTCCACCTGTACATGGAAGTCAAGCATGGAAACAATTTCTCCTACTCACAGCTCACTTGCTCATGGCTCTTTGAGTTTCTTTGAGATTTCACTCCTCTTCTTCAGCCATAAAAAGATAAATAACTCTAAAATTCTCTCCAAATCTTCTGTTTTGATTTTTGTAAATCAAATTCTCAACTATCCAACTAAGTTTCAATAATTTGATTTTTGAAAACTAAAATTCTCTCTCTTTCCCCCTCTTTCCACCATTTGCTTCATTCCACAAAAAAATTCATCTCACAAATCCATTCAATTCCATTCTGTATTCACTGTGATGGCTTGGACAGGTGGTGCAAAGGCTGGAAAAAAGCACTCTTATGAGGAAAAAGAAAAGTGGAAGGCGTATTCAATACCCTCGGATCCTCTATCCACTCATCGACGTCAAAGTTCTAGCATCCGCATCAATGAGAATGCAAACCCTTCTTCTCATACTACACCATGCATGTCTACCCCGCAAAACTTCATAAAAGGTAATATTGCAAGTTCTAGACATCAGTCTTGTCAAGCTACTCAAATGTCCCACTCTATAAAAAATGTTGCCACCTCATTAAAAGTTTCAAATTTTCTTCACCCGTCTAATGAAAATACTTATGTGGGTAAATTTTCACATCAAATATTTACCAAAGATAAAAGGTGAATTTTTTATTTTTTGACAAAGAGATGTTTGGATTTGTGCATTGGTTGAAAAAATATGAGCTTCTTAAATTTCTAAAGAAAGAATTTTATATCTATTCGGATCTTGTGAAACACTTTTATTTCAACTCAGCACTGGAAGGCACTACTTATACATCTTTTTTAGAGGAATTGAAGTTAGTTTCATAGAAGAAGAGTTTGCTGGGTTTATACTTTTACCAACTCATGTCACTGGTTCATATGAAGATATTGATTTTGAGGAGATTATTTTCTATTTTACACAGAATGAGTCATTAAGTCAACAACAATGCAATTTTACAAACAAGGAATTTTCTAAATTAGATTATAAATTACTACATTTGGTTGTTGCACATTATTTTCCGCCTAAAGGGATAGGATATGATATTGTTACACTGGATGATTTGGAATTAATGTGGGCAATTGTGAAAAACAAGCCCTATAACATTGCTAATGTGATGTTATCAGAAAAAGAGAGCAAATGGAAGTTTACCCTATGTTACGTATTTAACAAGGTTATTTCAGAATTTCAACATTGATTTAAGAAGAGAAGCACCTATCAAACCAACAAGTTACGATGTGATAAATGAATCTACACTCAAGCGTATGCGGTATACTCATATTGGTGATGGTGAATGGGTTGTCAATTCAGACTTACACGTAGTAGGTCATCAGTCTCCTCCACAACAACAAATTTTTGTTCAAGTCGATGATCAGGATATTGAACTTGGTCAAAGATAAGATGGATAAGATGGTTACTTGGGTGGTGACGAGCATCATGGATATCAAAGTGGTTCTCTTAGAAATGCTAATTCTGAAAATGAACCGATCCCACATTCTCTTTTCCATGGTAGTGCTATAGCAGAAGTCAATTCTTCAACTCATAAGCCTACAAACTCGCCTCACGTTTCACCTACCAATCCAACTCCTCAAGTGGGAACCGCTTCTACTTAACCCGATTGTGCACTTCAATCTTCAGCAGGTATACCCCTTCAATCATATTCAGTTACCGTTGATTTTTCTTCTCTCCAATCTTTTTTGGAATCTAATTTTCAGCAATTAAATTCTAGAATGGGAACCATTGAAACTAGACTAGATATTTTAACTCATGAATTTCATGAGTTTAAGCATGAAACTGTTATTTCTTTTTCTCATACACAAGAAAGCATCAACACTATTGCATCCACTATTTCAATTGTCATACCAATAGTGAGAAATTTAATTTCAACAATGATGCAACAACTTGAATTTGCTATTAGCAGCTTGTGTGAGTTTAGTAGACAGTTGGATGCTACTATGAGAGATTTAAGAGATAAAACTTACGAAATATGTTTGATTGCTACATTACCTGAACTAAATGAACTTCTTCAAGAGCTTACAAACAACAACCATCGTCGTGCTATGGGTTTGCTCCCAAAATCATCATCTAGACCGTATCCTCCTGGAAAAGAGCCTTATGAGTTTCAAGTTCTACCTCATTTTTGAAGATCAAAACCTTCAAAATCCAGCAAAACCAAGGGTCGATCATCTAAATCCTCTAACTATTCATCATCTCATATTCATTTGTCAGATTCTGATGATGAGTAAAGCTTAAGTTTCATGCAGGTGATTTTGATTCATATGATGACAGAAATGTAGCTTTTTTTATGGCATTTTGGTGA
Source organism: Annona squamosa (assembly GCA_035584095.1). Lineage (NCBI taxonomy): Eukaryota > Viridiplantae > Streptophyta > Magnoliopsida > Magnoliales > Annonaceae > Annona > Annona squamosa. The sequence continues at coordinate 47,433,947 of JAXCLR010000105.1, forward strand.
ACTTCACAAAATTTTTATTTTTTGTTAGCAAACAAATAATATTTGCAAACATTTATATAGTTTATTTTTATCATAAACATAATATCATATATATTGTTGCATTTAATTAAATTTATTCTCTAGTTTTATATTTTAGTTCAATTTTTCAATAAGGCTATCTGATATTTTTTTCTTGTTGCTTTTTGTTAATGATAAAGGAGGAGAAAATGACATGAATGATTGGGAGTATTAAAACATGGAGAGTTTTGATTGGAAAGTTCATTATATTCTCAACCTGTCACTCGTGATTTTTTATTATCAAAAATGGGGAGAATTGTTGACTAATTCTGTTTTAAAGATAGGCAAGTTAAGAATTTAATGCTTAAATTGTGTTGCTTGTATTTGATTCGTGATGAATGGTTGTAACAAGTTAGCGTTGAATTGTATTGTGAATTTTTAGAGAACTTGTCGAAGTTTTAATGTAAAACTTCAGCGATTTTGGTTTGCAACTTCAACTAATTTAGTTTCAAAAACTTCAACATTTTTTGGATTGAAACTTTGACAGTTTGTTTAGCAAGATCAATGGATAGGTGATTGGATGATGACGTGGCTAGTTTGAGGAGTTGTCCTGAGTTGTTACAAGTTGTTGAAAAAAATCAGATTGGTTGTAGATTTGGTAGAGAAAATCTCTTTTGGCAGTTTCAGTTTATTAAGTTGCTACAGGTGGTTGAGAAAAATACAATTGGTTGCGATTTAGTTAAGAAAATCTCTCTTGGCAGTTTTAGTTTATTAAGTTATTACAGGTGGTTGAGAAAAATTCAATTCGTTACGAATTTGGTAGAGAAAATCTCTCTTAGCGATTGGAAGTTAGAAGTTATAAATAGACAATGAATTTCAACTAAAAATTCAATTCAGAGAAAATATTCAAAAGTGCAGATCTGTCTTAAGGCGTTCTTTGTTATCATCTGTCCATCTGTCAGAAGCAACATATTGAAGATCGTCATGACCATCTTAGTAAAAGTTTCATCTCTGTGCTTCTGTGCTATTAAATTGGTTGTAAATTTTATTTTATTTTTATTTATTTTACCTTGAATTAGAGGTTGTCTAATTCAAGAGGAAAGCTTTCATTGTGATTTGTGAAAAGTTTCACGTGTCACCTAAAGCCATTTGTGTAATCTAGAAGACGATTGAGATCGTACCACTGTAACTTGAATTCTAAGTTAACTAGTGGAAACCTGAGTCAAGGCGTTGACTTGGAGAGTGGAGTAAATGCGTTAATCGAACCACTACAATTTGTGGTGTCTTCTATAAATTATTTTTGTGGTGTGTAAAATTTATTTTGTTCCTTTTTAGATCACTCTTTGCGTTATTATTCTTTTCTTTTATCAGTTTCACACGGGCCTAACAAATTAATTTTCTCTAGTCTAATGAAATAAGAAAACAAAATGGATTATTGGCAACTATTGGTTCAATACTATAAAATGTTGAAAAATCTTACTCTTCATGGTATTAACCCCAATAACTTTTTTCTATGCTATGAGAACTAGAATGTTGTAGTAATAAAAGGACCAAATGGTACGAGGCATAAAAGTGCTCCTCGTTCATGGTAACTTAATGAAATGGTAGGCATTAAAAGAATAGTTTTTATAGAAAAGAGTTTGTTTTTCACTAGAAATCTAAATGATATCTAAAAATCTATTCTGGCTAAGTGTTGGAGCCTAAGAAGATAATAAATATGCTTACATGGGGATAGTAAGGCAATAATATTTAATTGCTCAAGCTTAAGAGTCACTATTTAAGGCTTTTCTGCTAGTAAATATATAAGATAATAACATAGGGAAAATTCAATCTGCGAATCCAATAGTTAATGATCACAAGCAATAATATGATGTCTTTTAAAAATAATATAACTTTTTGATGTTACAGGGAATAGATAATAATTCAATTAAAAATAATATACTTTTTGATATCTAGTAAACTTTTTTTAAACTTATCATTAGCCCATCAGGGGCATGAATAATAATTATTCACATGAAAGGTGGTCTTCACAAATTTGGACTTAGTTGGCATCAAAGATTGTTACATGTCATTACATTATTTCATCAACTACAATTGTGGCTAAAGTTACATCCATTCCAAATGATCCTATCTTTGACTGGATATCCATCAAGTTGGATAAGAGATCTCCTTAGATATGGAGGAACAAGAGGCTCATTGATTTCAAAACAAAAAGAACAAAATTATTTCTATTTAAAGGAATTATATTATCTCTATTTTGGCCTTCAATAAAATTTAAGAAAGCATAAGCAAAAAACATAACCAATATCCCAAAAAGCTTTTAACATAATTCCAAGACCAAGTTGTTACAACTTCTTAGCACAACAATAAGTATAAATAAAAATATGTTACAACAACAAATTCCTTCTCTACTTCAATTGCTACCTTTTCCAATACCTTCAATTGAAATAACTGAAAAAGGGAAGTTGATATTGCTGCTTTAGAGATCCACGTTTTGCATCTTGTCGTGTTATGTTCCTCCATCTCAAATTCCCACTAATTTAAAGCAATGCTCCAATACTCAGCTTCCAAACTAAAAGCGGTTGCTTATCGCATTCAAATACTCAACTTCCCACCAATTCATAAGCCAATCACTTCCAATTCCTTCCTTAAGTTATGAATACTTAGCAAAATTAGAATAGAAATCAAAATATGATGAGTATCACTAAACAAAGGCAAATACACCTGTGGCGCCCCGAACCGAGGTGCCTAGAAGCCTTACTCTATGATCGTTTTGATTGGTAAACGTGACTCAGGATTGTTGCCTTGATCACACGACAAGATTTTTTTATCATTAATACATGGAAAATTTCCATCATTCGTCTAACATGAAATATATTTCACATATCATAGTTATAAACCAAAACTGTTTCATAAAGCAAAAATAT
>JAXCLR010000105.1:47441934-47478296 GCA_035584095.1 Annona squamosa
CACATATCCATCAATATAATTCATGAATTTTTATTTATTCATAAAATAATTACAAAATTACAAATATCGAAATGACGTGTATACGGTCGGGGTTTCACAACACCTAAGATTATATAATGTAAATGTTTAAATTAATCATCAACATGATGATTTCTTTATAGGGACAAGAGGAAATTACAAGGAACCAGTGGTCTAGTATAGGAATGTAGATTGTTGGACTGGAAACGCATCTTAAAAAGCATGGAACAAGCAATGGATTCATGTGAATGATCATTCAATTCCATTGCATGTACTTTAGAAGAAGCCACAAAATGGATGACAATTTTCCTTAGGATAATCTAAAGATGGAAATAGTTATATTGTCCATATCAACAGTCAAACACCTCCACATTGAACATTACACACTCATTGTCGTCTCCAATTATAGCGTATCGGTTACAACATGTTGATTCCATGTCAATGATAGTCAAGAACTCACCAATTGCATACCAATTTGTTATGGAATTCTTGCAAACACATAAATCGCTAAATGGTTGGAGGAAAGTGCATTTGCAACTATGAAATCAATGCTACCATTTTCACTTCCCACCTATGTTGACCTACTAGTTGTAGGACACCAATGGCTCCACTAGCTTTAGCACAAGTGGCTCATGTTAGTGGCTTATCCAATATTTGCTCTTTGGTTTTTGGTGCCTTTAGGTACCGCCCCAGCTTGAGTGCTTGCAATATCTCCAATTGCTCTCACCCTCCTCGCTAGGCATTGTCGAATTGAATGGCTCAAAAGAGGAATATTTGTCTTCTTCTTCTCGAAGGGGGCCTTTTCTGTCTATGATCATGGCACAAATGGCTCGTAGCTTCTCTTGGATTCATTGAGGGAGCTAGTACAAGACATTAAGTTTGACGAGGATGACCAACCAATCAGAGTTGTTCTTTGCAATGATGTTGTTCGCCGATATGGGTTTAGGTATTTGAAGTCGATCAAGATGGACTATTTTGAAGGCCACCACATTGAGAAATGGGAGTTACAAAGGTGAGTAGAGCGACCATGGCGGAGGAACAAAAATGTAATAATATAAAGGAGTTGGGAGACTATGTTTGTCGTTGAGCTTCCCGTTTATTTTTTTGTTTACAAAGATGGATCTATCAAATTCTCTTTTTCTCTCTTGCTTCAGTGCTCTCTCTTTCGAGTTTTGATATTTTTTAGCACGCAAGGGGTGAGAATATAAATATGAACATGGGTGAAATAGCAAAAATCGACACATTTTGAAGCAACATTGCCAATGCGGGAGCAAATATGTGGATTGAAGATCACACTTTGTCGCGTTGAATCGGGATGCCAAAAAATACTACAACTTTTTATTGGTTAAATTTTTCAGCATCTTAGGATGTGTTTGGCAGTAAAAGACATCAAGCTAAAACTTTTCACTCTTCATAATTATTGTATTTTGTAATCTTTTCTTCCCATTTTTAATACAATTACCTTACTTTTCAATGATTTTTACACATCTACCACATAATTAACCTATTTATTTTAACTTTATTTTCTTTATTCCTCATCATTACCTCTACCATATTACATCGTTTTCTTTTAGTTTAATAACTTGTATATTAAAAAATTTTCTTATAAAAGTTTTATAACTTTCTAAACACACCTTGACGATGTTACAGTGCTTGTTAGTAATTGCATCATGCTAGCCATTAACATTAATTACTTGTGGAAGCAATTTAGGCATCAAAGTTTTTTTGGGATGTTTGGAAAGTTGAATTTTTATAAGGTTGTATGATAAGGCAGAGAGTAGGAAATGAAATATTTTGAAAATTATGTGATTAATATGAAATAATAGGGGTAATGTTAGAATAAATAAAATAGTAGAAAAAATTGATTAAAATGTAAAAGTAAAATTGAAAAAAAAGATTGTTAAACTATTAAATAATTTGTGAGAAATGGAGAGGAACGAGACATTTCCCAAACCAGTTACTAAATAACTCCTTTATTTGCATTCCCAAGTATGAATTCAACAACTGTTTAAAAAATCAGCTGGATAAAATCACAAGTTCCCTTCTTCACCCTTAAGTTTTAAAAATCTTACGCTATGAGTGTCTTTAGGAAGTGATAAAAATTTTAAAGAAAATTTTTAGAATGAGAGAAAATGATATAATATGATAAGAGTAATAATGAAGAGTAAAGAAAATAAAATTAAAAGAGACAAGTTAATCTTGTATAAAAAATAGATATGTTAGTCGATTGATAGTTCTGTAAAAATAATAAAGAAGTATAATAATTTTATATGAATATATAAAAAAATAATTAAAAAATAAAGTAACTACGATGAGTGAAAAATTTTAAATGAAGGGTGTGTTTGGGAAAATATGAAACTTTTGGATGAAAAGTTTTTGATATAAAAGTCGTTAAATTGAAAGAAAATGATGTAATATGAGAGATGTAATAATAATAAGTAAAGAGAATAAAGTTAAAATAAATAAGTTATTTATGTAGATAATTCTGTAAAAAAATTGAAAATAGAGTAATTATGTAGGAAAATATGAATAAATAATTAAAAATAGAATAATTAGGGAGAGTTAAAAAGTTTTAAAGTAAAAAAGTTTTAATTAACATTTTTGACTATTTGCCAAACACACAAGTTTTATTTGAAAATTTTTAGGGATAAACAAACACACATGTCAAATGCTCCTAGGTTAGCTATTATATAATTCTTTTTTTTATATTAAGAGCGTATTTGAGAATGAATAAAACTTTTGATGAAAAGTTTTGGAAAGTAAAAATTGTCAAATGATGTGATATGATAAGAGTAATAATGAAGAGTAAAGAAAATAAAATTAAAATAAATGGGTTAGTTGCGTGGGATGTAATCTTTTGCTCTCAGGAGCATGCAGTGTTGCATGCTCTCGGGCACATATACCTAATTTTTTTAATTTTTAAAAAATTTTTTTTTGTAAACTTATTAGCCTAAGTATATTTAATGTGTGTGTAATTTTTTTACCATTTTTGGAGTATTTTAGATATTTATTTTTGATTTTTGAAAATCAGTGACATTTTAAGTAATTTTAAATTACTAAAATGCCACTGATTTTCAAAAATCAAAAATAAATATTTAAAAATCTACAAAAATGGTAAAAATTAATACATACGTTAAATATACTTTGGCTAACAAGTTTATGAAAAACTTTTCAAAAAAATAAAAAAATAGGTGTATGCGCTCGGGAGCATGCACCGCATGCTCCTAGTTGTGTGGGTAGTTGCGTAGAAATGATTGAAAAGTAGAATAGTTGTATAGAAAAATATGAAAAAATAATTAAAAAATATGATAATTATAAATAATCAAAAGTTTTAATTCGACATTTTCTGTATATTGACAAACACACCTTAAAAAAGATGAAACCTTGATGGTGTACAGATCCCAAGAAACGCACACATCCATTGTCAAGTTTTTAAAACAATGCGTACCCTTTGCAACAGCCGGGCCGCCCGTTCCCCGTGGTGAGCGGGCTCATCGCCTTACTAAAACTCAAAACGACGTGCTACGGAAGCCCGCCTTGCCCCGCCAGCCATGGTCGACCGAGAACGCGAGCGGGAGCGGGAGCGGGAGCGCGAGAGGGAGAGAAGAAGAGAGAAGGAGCGCGACCGAGACCGAGACCGGGACCGAGACCGTGCCAAAGACCGCGACCGGCGGCGCTCTCGCTCATCAGAGCGGACCCGGACTAGGCACGCTCGTTCTCGAACTCGCTCTCCCGACCGCCGACTGAGGTCCCGATCCCCCGTCCCTCGCCGCCGCTCTCGGTCCCGCTCCCTTGATAAGCCCCGCCGCCACTACCGCTCCACCTCCCCCGACTCTCACCGCAAGTACCGCCGTCGCGGCGAAGATGACAGCGCCGACAATGAACGGGAGCAGAAGAAGCGCTCCTCGCAGGATGCTCCGCACCACGACGACCATGACAACGGTGCCGCCGCCGCTACTGCTGATATGGACGCTGATGAGCTCGAGATGATGAAGAAGATGGGGATTCCGATGGGGTTTGACTCCACGAAGGGAAAGCCAGTGCCCGGCGCTGACATAAGCGGGGTTCGCGCGGTGACCAAGCGGCAGCCGCGGCAGTACATGAATAGGCGTGGCGGATTCAATAGGCCGCTGCCGTCCGAGAGGAATAGATAGTTGCTAATATTGTCTTGCGAAGAAAGGTCAGGATTTCAGCTCTTTTTCTTTTTTCTTTTATAGTTTCATTAAAAAACATGAACAGCACTGAATGATCGTTGTGAAAGCAGTAGCACTGCAAATAAATGACTAATACGACCCAAAGTGCGCGGATTTACAAGTATTTTGCAGTTTCTACTTCCCTTAGGTCTACTAATCTTTATCAGGGCTCGTTTGTCACGCCATTTGTTTGATGTGGGTTGCTGCGCTAAAAGGACTGAAAAGCGTGAGAAAATCACTTGTGATCAGATCAATAACCTTTAGCTTCGTGAGCTTGAGGCCATGCAGAGAAGATCAATCATGATACATTCAATAACCTTTAGCTTTGGAAGCTTGACGCCATCTGGACTGCATGCATTTATTATAGCGGACACTGAACGCACACATGTATTTGGATATTTCCAACCCAGTTGGCGATAGCTTCGAATCTTAAACAGCAACATTGATTCTTGATACCACCATGTTTTAGGTTATATTCTATTGTATATGCTGAATTACTGCATTTCTTGATATTAATTAGCATGTCCCACTTCTGAATGACTGCGTTGCTTCATATAAGTCAACAAACCACTTCTGAATTACTGCATTGCTTCAGTCTCCTTCATGCGAACGACTTGTTGCAGAATCATTTAGCATCTGCTTCTAGTTGCTAAATTTTATGGATGTTGATGTTCTGAACACTGATGATAAGACAAAGGAGGGAAATAAGGATAGAGTGCATGTTATAATGAAGGAATTGATTGATTAATTTCCATGTGATGGTTGAATGCAATTTGTGTTGGTCCACTAGATGGCAGTCATCCAAGAGATGGTAAATTGGGTGTCTCAAAATTTGCAACCGTAATGCAAGAAGAGAAACTAATTTGGGGATGTTTTGCAATAATATGGAAAATAAAAAACACACAAGTATGAATTTACAAGAAAGCACAAAGAGAACTGGAGTGGTTACACCCAATACTTGGCTTCTACTTCTCTCTGAGATTCCTAGGCCTAGGTTCCAATATTAGCATGTGCAAATACGCATACCAGCATTGTTCATGACTGACTTTTGGATTCCTAACCACCCAGGACCAGGGTGCTTGTGCAACCTAGTTCACCAATCATCCTCTACATCCAAGCTCCTGAGTGGCTCCAGTTCAACAGTCAATCCAACTGTCTTCTTGGTTAATAACACCCTTTAATATCAAGGAAAAGCAAACAGAAAGATAGATAAGAATCTAACTTAATAGGGAAAATACCAAAGTCAAAGTGCAAAAAATTAAGTTTTTTTCACTTATTATTTTTTTTTTTTTGGTTGAAATTATCTAGAACAGTTACCTTATATAGATACGTGATAACCATTTCAGTTAGTTTGGCTTTGATGGGCTTCTTAACTTCAGAACAAAGTGGGAATCTCTCATGGTGCACTGGCAGATTAAAGTGGTCATTTTCTCAAATTTCACTATTATATATGTTCAATAATGTTTATGCTACTTTGGCCGACATTTTAGTGTTAGATGGTTAAAACTGAGACTTAGGACCACCTAGATGTAAACAATGAAATAGTCAAATATTGCTTTTGATGGATATTCAAGTTTCTATGACTAGAGATCTTACTGGCTATGCTTTTCTTTCTTCTTTTGTGATGCATGCCTTCTAAACAGTGAAACCATTGAAGTTTGTCTGCATGAATCATGATCTTTAGTCATATGATCATTGGAATGATTTTAGATTTGTGTTTCATTGCTTTCATTTCTATAGGCTCAAAGCTAATGGTTGTTGTTTATAGTTGGCAGCCGAAATGTAGATAGTTATTGCACCAGAAGGAAAAAAAAGAAAATACGTGATGCAGAATGAAAATGGGGAAGAATGAAACTTTTGGATGTAGAGAGTAATTGTTTTCTGAATCAAAGTTTGCCAATCAGCCCAGTCCTATTTGCGTAATATACTCATAAGTCATAACAAAGTCTCTCATTGAAATTATTTAAAAGCCTGAGAAAAATAGTAAAATTATGCCTTAATGCATAAGTCCAAATTAATGGGCGAAACATCTAAAATCCTAAATATGAGAAAAATAAATTAACCCAATTTACTATTTTATAACTGAAAATAACTATGTTTTTTGCATATCTAACCCTCTTAACTTTGTGAACAAGGTTTGAGTATTTGCCCTTGTGTTTTGAGTATCTACGAATGTAGCCTTTTTTATTTAAGCATTTTGTAGATCGAACCCTCCGAAAAAACCAGCTGTTAATAATTTTGTATTGGATGAAATTGCTCCAACATCCTTTTGAAAAAGTGCTTCAATTCAAAGGAAGGATTAATACAGGAAATAGGTTGTTTAAAGTATTTTCTTGTACCTTTTTATTATAATACTATAAAATTAGTATTTAACAATCTGAGCTTTAGTTTTTTCATAAGCAAGGGTAATTCCATATAACACGAAATTGTTTACGACCATTTTTCATTTTTTGATTGGGGTTTTGAGTTGCAAAACTATTAAACTCATGGGGTTGCTTTTGCAATTATTTAAAACAAAGGGCTAGCATGCGGTTTCTAAAAATTAGAGGGTTAACTACGCACAAATCCCAAAAATAACTACATCAGGTAAAGCATGCTGTGATTTTCATCATTTGCTGCCTTTTGGTCTTGTTGTCTGCATTTAATTTGGTACAAGTTAAAAAGATGTATTCTTCCACATTGAATGATTGTTGCATGTAAAATTATTGTTGTCATCATCATCATCATCATCATCATCTTTTTGAATATAGAATGCGAACAGGAAAGAGTGAATCGACGTTGACATCTTTAGTACTGTTTTAGACTGTTCTTTGGCATCATGGGACTGATCTTTATAAATTCAGATTTCAGACGATGTCTACAATTCATCTTTCCTGAATTCACAGGTTCACCTACACTTTACTTTCTTGAATCTTAGATCTTTAAAATCCAATGATTGGATTACTCTTTCATTTATGGGAAATAGAGTTGCCTTCATTTTCAAATGCAAGATTAGTTCCTTGTTTATCTTTAGCAAATGGCAATATTAAATATTTAATTGGAATATTTTGTTGATCTATCCACAGATTATGTTACATCCATCAAGGATATCATCTATGGATTCATTTTGAATAGTGTACTTGGCTACTAGCTGCATGTTACTTCTAGTTAGAAATATCAACTATCAATAGAGAAACCAATGGTTTTCATTAAGTGCTTTGTCCCATGATGCAAACCTCTGAGGCTTTGTTTGGTCCCACTTCCTCCACATGACTTTGGCTTCTGAGAAAACTCATTAGTTCTTCTATGAGAAGTGATATTTTCAACTTTGCTCAATTGGCATTTTTCTGAATACATTAGATGTAAAAAACACTTAAAAATGTAAAAGCAGGTGATACCCTACCAAACTGATATTTCAATCTATCACAGTTAGTTTACTATTGGCTCATGAGCACACACTGAAAGAGGAGCCAAATGAAGCTTGATTTCATTTCTGAATAGCTTTCCATGTCATTTATTGACTGGATTTACATTGGCTATATATGGCATTGGACTTTGCTTGCATGATATTCCTTTAGTTGCTCATCAATTTTGGATAATTATCTTTTCTAACTCTTGATTGCACTCTCTACTTTGGCCATCTTAGGATGCGTTTGGTAACATGTGGGGAAAGGGGAAATGGGAAAGGGAAAGGGAGCAAGAAGGAAAATTTTTGGAAATGGTGAGAGTGATGTGATATGAAAGGCGCAAAGTGGAAAAAAATGGGGTGGTGTGTGAGAATCTAATTAGAATACAGGGCTAAAATGAAAAAAGAGGATAGTTAAAGCAGGTAAAATTATTGGGATGCATGGGGAAATGAGTTTCCCCTCCCCTCCTAAATGTGTTACCAAATGTACCCTTCGTATCTTTTAGAAACTCGGGATTGTCTAAATTTCTAAAGACGATTGTTTAATGTAAAGGTCTGTTTGAGAATAGGTAAAAGTAAAATAAAAAAAATAAAAAATTTGCCACTTCATACCCTCCTTTCGATATGATTTCATGCTTGAACTGCCTAGCAACTTACTACCCTATTTTTTTAAATTACCACTTATATGTTCCAATAATTTTTTGTATGAAAAATTTATTTTAACTTTATTCTCATACTCCTAATTATTACCCTATCAAATTGCATTACTTTCTCATTTTTAAAATTTTTTTTCCCATTCTTCCTTTCCCATTTTTACATGGACCTTAATTTCAGAAACTAGAACCTTTTTGTTATTTTTTAAAATTAAGGTTATTTTGCAACTTTTTGCAAGTAGACGTTTGGTTTTTCAATTTTTTGATGTGGATGTCTGTTTAGTAATTTTGAGAAACTTTAGTGTTATTTTGAAAATTTTAGATATTCACAACCTGTTTGCCAATCTTAGAAAATTAGTACTTTTTCTAAGGACTTTTTTTGTTAAAACATCAGTAAAAGAACAAGATTATGACCTAAGAAACTCATGGTTTTTTCAATTTTTGGAGTGAGGCAACTTTTCTCTTTTGGAAAAATCAAGAGGGAGATTATTCTGAAAAGAAAAACTTGGGTTTTTGTAGAGGGGGTTTCTTCCTCTTCTTTACATCTGCACTTTTGCGTTTAAGGGTACATGAATCAAAGAAACAACAAATGGAGACTTGGATGGTTAGCAAAGATGGATTCTTCTTCCTCCTTTTGGTATCAGGTGGTGTATTGGTCTCCTCCAAATATGATATAATACAACAATATCGTATTAGTTTTGAATCATATTAGACCGAATTAGATGAAAATTCTTCTAAAAAATGTAAAAAAATAAGAAAATTGAGAAATAAAAAATATGTGGCTGAGAATTGGAAGCGTCATATTTAAAGAATGCACATCATAGGTGCAAGTACATAATAATAATATAAAATTTCATACCGCAGTGTGTTTTCTTTTTTTTTTTTTTATCCTGTTTTAACAGTTTCTATTTTGAATAGCTATATTTTATTCTTGATCCTTTAAGAGTTTTTTGTTTTTTTATGTTTTCAATTTGAATAACTGTATTTTTGTTTAGAAGATATTGATGATTTTGGGACTTTTCTTGGAAGATGTTATTCTCTTCTTCCGTGGTTTTGTTTCTTGTAGATGTCAATTATTGTCGTTTACTTCTCCAAGAAGTTAGTTAAATTTATTCGTTAGTTAGTTAAATTTATTTGTTTTCTTTCATCTATAAATATAGCTTTTGTAAACCTTAAGAGGCATCGAAGTTTTATTATAAACAAAGTTTTTTTTTGCTTTCTCTACTCGTCTTCTTTTCTTCTTTGCTTCTTTTTCTTGTTTCTATCTTCTTCGTTACCCCTTTAAGCTTTTCATCGGCCTTATTTCTCTCTTAATTCATTTATGGTTCTACTTATTCTTCCGTTTTTTCTCTATTGAGAGGATCTTCCATCTTTCTTCTAAAATCTTCTCTTTTGTTGATTTAGGGCTACTTGTCCTATATTAATATGTAGTTACTTTACATTTTGCATTGATAGATGATGGCGTATTGGTCCATTTTCCGTATAAGTGAGCTAAGTCATGGTTCGGAATATAGTATCAGGTGGCATATCGGCTTCCTTTAAAAAAAAAAATATAATACAGCTGTATTGTATTGGTATCGAACTATATCAGATTGTGTTGGGTGGGATTTTTTAACCTAAAAAATATGTAAAAAATTTAGAAAATCGAAAAATGCAAGAATGTATAGTTATTCAATATTTTGCTTATGAATAGTATAGAGTATTGGTTTAGTTCCTCTTGTAAGTAGTTGTCTATGACAACAGTAAGTGATAAAATTTATATATGCTGTTGTAACTAGGAATTAGAATATCATGCTGAAAGTAAATAATAAACACGAATACGATAAAACATAAACTAAAATTAATACTAAAATAGCTCAACTAGCTCAATTATCAACGACATAAAGATGAAACATGTAAAATGAAAAAATATCTCAAGTTAATTACTTAGAATGTTACCTCATTAGATTTACATGTGCAAATTGTAAACCCAAAAAAATGATAATTTTTTATTTTTGAAGTGCTCAGGTTTATTTCTAAAAATTTTAAATTCTATAAATTAAAGATGTTAAAAATAACCTTAAGATATACTTAAATTGCAATAAAAATCTACACTGATTGAGTAAAAATTTACCTAAGTTGTAAAAAAAAATATAAAATTACTGCAAAACAGATGATCTAAATGCACACAAATTTTATTTCTTTAAAAAAAATCGTGGAACTTTTTTATAATTTATAATTTCAGTAATTTGAAAAATATAAAAATAAGGTGAAAACACACCTAAGTTGCAACAAAAAAAAAGATTTTAGTAAAACATTTTCATCCAAATTCACAGAATTTTTTTTAAAATTATAAATCATAAAATTACAGTAAAAGCTTATATTCCTCTAGTCATCAGATCTGGCTAAGATCTGATGATTTAAATAAAAAAGAAGCATAAATATTACCAAATTGGGACTTCCCTAAATTTCGTTCTTCGATGTAGATGCAAAATTTCTACCCAAAAGTCTTTCTTCATTGATTGAATGGACAATGTTGGTAGAAATCACCTCCCATAGCTTTGATTATGCCCAAAGTCAAGTAAGAACAACATTTCTTTGGATTTTAGTCTCTCTGTTTGTGTTGGAATTAGGTAGGTTAAAAAAAAGAAAAGCAGGATTTAATCCCTGCTGTACCTGGTTTTCTTGAAAATTTGCTATCGATTTGAAGTTATTGAGGGCTAGTAGCAATTTCGGAAGCAAACGAGAGGGAAAATAAAGAAAAATATGAAAAAGCAATTTTCACTCATTGCTCTAATACCAGATATGAGTCTTGTTTATTTGCATTGGCCGATATGTTCTTAAGTTGGTGTGCTGCAGTACTGGATGTTGAGCACCCATTTTGAGTCATCATCATTTGTCTTCTTCTCGTCCTTACCTTTTATGACAGCCATTCCTAGTGCCTTGTTAGCTCCTTTCACCACTCCACAGTTGCAGGTATTTATCTTGCTGGTAATAGTCCGCGTTCCTGGTAGAGCTTACTTTCCTGCTAGGTCTGTATACAGTAGTCGTCCATATGGTCGAGACTTAGGGTGTGTTTGGTTGGGGATACAACTCTTTAATGAAAAGTTTTTAGTGTAGAAGTTGTTAAATTGATAGAAAATGATTTGATATTGTAATGACGAAGTGTAAAGAAAATAAAGTTAAAATAGATAGGTTAGTTGTATAGGTAGTTCTATGGAAATGATTGAAAAGTAGGATCGTTGTATAGGAAAATGTGAAAAAATAATTAAAAAATAGGGTAGTTATGGAGAGTGAAAAGTTTTTTATTGAAAAGTTTTGTTTGAAAATTTTTGTGCCCGACCAAACACATCCTTAAAAAGGCATGGGAGGCCCCTCCATAAATTCTCTTAGATGACACAACTCTATTGGCCCCTATGTATTCTTTACCTAATCTGCTCATGCAGAGGCCTCTCCATACATTCGCTTAGATTGCACAACTTTCTTGGCCCCAATGTATTCTTTATCTAATCTGCTCATGCACTAACCCCAGTGGCTATCCCTCTCCCAAAGTTTGTCTTTCTATTTGCTTTGCAGGCATCTTTGGGAGAGCTGTACTTGTCATCTGTAGTTTGTGTTGGTCTACTATTTATAAATTTAGCTAGTCCTGGACAAGTTGGAGATTTCAGATATTTTAATTTTTGGAGTTGACTCTGACCTCATTGACCATGCAGTGAGTTATAACATCTGCTTGAATCTTTGCACAAAGACCTTTAGTGTAAGGCCTTCACTGCCACTCTAGATGAACAAGGCAAGATGTGCTTGCCCTTGGTTCCATCCATAGTTGTTAAAAGTGCAGCAAGGTGTGCCTATAAGTGTAGGTAGGCGCTCAGCTTTAAAGGGGGGTCTATAGGTGCACAGCTTTTCGTGCAGGCCCTCGGCACGCCTTTGCGAGGCCCCTTTCCAGTTGTCTTCCAGTCCTACGAAAAGGCCAAAAAAAAAAAAAAAAAAAAAAAGAAAAAGGAAGAAGAAAGCTTCTGAATGCCAACTAGTGCTTCCATCAACACCGACAGTATTTATTTCCTTTTCTTTTTCTTCTTCGCTGGTGTTGCGACTCTAGTTCTCTCTCTCTCTCTCTCTCTCTCTCTGTTCAGCACTGTCTTCTCTTTTCTTCTCCTCCACCATCTGGAGCCAACCGAAACCCATCCTCTTTACACATTTCTTTAATTTTATTAAACCCTTTCTCGAATGTCCCTGTTCTCTCTATCCAGGGCCACTGTTTATAATTTTTTTTCATCCAGACTCCCAAGCAAGCTACTGTTAGCCTGTTGCCCCATGTTTATAAATTTTTTTCATCAGACTCCCTAGCAAGCTGTTGTCAGCCTGTTGTGTTACTTGTGTAGGCTGTAGCTTAATTTTTTAAGCTAAAATTCACTACTGATAATCATCAAATTAATTGAATATTTTGAATTTATTTGAAGATTTATGCATGCTGCTGTTTGGAATAGTTGATACTTAGTTGATGTTGCTGCTATTTTAAAATTAAATATTTTTTATTGAGATTATAATAAACATTGTTGATGGAAATGGACTTTGATGTTTCATTAATGATATTTGTATATTGAATTGGAATTTAGCCTTTTTTGAAATCATATATGCTGCTTATTGGAATTTAGTGGACTGAAATTATATATAATTATATGTGATGTTTGGAATTTAGTAAATTGCTTGTTTTTAAATTATATGCTGATATTTTAAAATCCATTGAGTGATTGCTCAATTTAATGATACTTTTGGATGATATGAATTTGTTGAAATGAAATCTATGATTGTTATATTGTAGGTTTGAATTGTGTTTTTACTTTTTACACTTGATAATTGTAGGATGTATGCATATTTTGACTCTTGAATGCTAATTTTATTTTTTACTAATTAGTTTTAGGCATCACTATACTTTAGAAAAGATTTATACAGGCTGTGCCATGCTTAAGTTAGGCCCATGTCTTAAAAGTGTACGTAGGCATTTGGAACTATGAGCTCACTAGGAAGCTAGAACTTTGACTTGATAGTATTTGCAGTTAAGTGAAGTCATTTCTCGTGACAACTGCAATTTTTTTTTTTCAGACGAACTTCTAATAGGATCCCCTCAATCTCACTCCTCATCTAATCCATGAGGTTAGTAGGAAGAGGACGTGCCATTAGAAGCTTCATTTAGAGCACCTGAATCAAAATACAATAAATTGACTATACAGGATGTTGGTTTTTCTCACTAAACATTCTCAAAAATATCACCCTTTATTCCGCATTTCCTGTATGTATTACATGGACAAAAGAACAAGTATGTGCACATGCGGCAAGAGTTCTAATGTTGGCAATCAAACGGCACAGATAGGAATATATAGGACCATTGTCATTAGACAGTGCAATTAAAAACAGCGAATCACTCTCCACTTGGATGTCTTGATGATGAAGCTTGTTCAGCCATTCATGCCCCTTGAGAATGGCATGTGCCTCCATTAGAATACGATTAGCTATACCTTGATTCATCCATGTTTTTGCTGTGATAAAAGTACCCTGCCAATCATGGAGAACAGCTCCAAAGCCCATTTGCTTAGTGTTTAAGTTGAAACCTGAATTGACATTTAACTTAATTATTCCATGATCAGGTTTCTACAATCTTGTAGCACTTTTTTGGACTGACTGATTACAGGTTGTTAAAATTCGAGCAGAGGTTGTTGTTTTTAAGGAATCTGCCGTCCATTTAGACACATCAAAAAATAGTAACTTGATCCTCTCATACTAGAATTTATTTCTTAGGTACCATATCCTCCAACAAGAGCAATGGATGAAAAGAAAGGATAGAGTTTTCTTTGGGCCAGAAAATGTTTGAATACTTCCCGTAGATTATGAAGCACCTCTCCAAAAAACGATTGTGAAAGATGAGTCAAAAGCACACCTTGTAGTCAGACAAAACCAAAAGAGAATCTTCTGTGCCTTCATTATATAGCAAACATACCATATGTTTGGGAGTTCCTCTTTTTTCTGAGTTTACTTTAGTGGGCAGGGAGTCCAATAACAATCTCTAACCGAAAATGACAATCTTTCTAGGAAGTTTGAGCTTCCATAGAATTTTAAGGACCTCTGGATCTATTAATTGGCCATCATCATTCTCCAAATTGGGAAAAGCAGATAAAGCCAATTTGTAAGATGATTTCACCCTGTACACTCCATCATGTTCAACGCCTAAAATCTGCTATTCTCCTTCTCACCATCAGGTATAGGGACAGAACTAACAGCCCCTCACCCCTCTAAACCCACTACACTAAATACCAGTGATCACTTCCAACTTCTAGTGCGCCAATCAACAAAATCTACCACTTTACATTCATCATTAATCTCTCTAGAGAAAGGCCAAACTTCCATTAGTTTTATTGGAGCCCAAATATCCCCAAAATGACCTGATATTTTGCCCATTTACTAATTTCCATTTGCAACCAATTTTGAAAATCTGCATTGCCTTAATGATGCTTTTCCACATAAAGGAGGTAATGGGTCTGGCAGTGCAATTCCACATATCCCCTGTTGGAAAGTATTTAGCCTTCGTGATTCTGTAGGTGAAGGGATTCTGATTTATCAGAAGTCGCTATGCCTGCTTAGTTAGAAGAACCTAATTAAAATGGTGTAGGCTCCTGAAACCCTTTCCACCATAAATTGTGGTTTTGCACATCTTCCACTAGGCTACCCAACTGATTTTATGTTTGCCATTCCTATTCCCCCACCATAATCAACTCATTAAAGCTTCAATGTTCTCACATAGCTTCTTTGGCAAGCAAAATAGATTGATAGCATAGTTTGGAATCGCCTGAACCACTGCTTGTAGTAAAACTTCCTTTCCTCCCTGTGATAAATGTCTTTCCTTGTAGCTTCATGTCTTTTTTTTTTGGGTCGTCTCTAGCTTCGTGTCTTTGCCCAAACCTTTTGCTTTATAAATTTGAAAAATTGGGATCTTGATCAATTAGCTTCCCCCTAGATCCAACAAGGGCTTCCATCTTCTCTTTAGCTTCCAAAGGTGTATTACTACTTAAGAACAATGCTGTTTTATCGATGTCTACCTTCTGCCCTGAACATTCTTAATAGACTCTGGTTATCTCCATCAAATTAGTAGCTTCCGTGCTGTCAACTTTTAGAAAAAGTAGGACATCATCATCAAAAAACAAATGAGAAATAACCGGCCCATGTTTACAAACCTTAGCCCCGTGTAATAATCCCCTTCTGTGATATTCATTAAATATAACAGAGACCCTCATCACAAAGAAGGAAAAGATAAGGGGAAAGGGATATCCTTGGTGAAGATCCTCAGGTTGCCATGCAAAGTGCAGTCTTGAATCCATTAACACCAACTCGTTAGGGAGAAACTACTATAGATCCAACCTATCCATTTCTTACTAATGGTATGTTTGGATAAACATAAAACTTTTCACGACTACCCTATTTTTTAATTATTTATTTACTTCTTCTTATACAACTGCCCAACTTAATCATTTTTACACAACTGCCCATACATCTGACCTATCTTTTTTAACTTTGTTCTCTTTACTCCTCATTATTACCCATATCATAATATATCATATATTATTTCAAAAACTTTTATACCAAAAACTTTTCATTCAAAAGTTTTATCACTTGCCAAACACACACTAAAGTTCATTTGCCTCTTAATTTGACAAAGATAATTCCAAACTACTTGATCATATGCTATTGCCAAATCAAATTTTACTGCCATTTCCCTATTTCTTATTTCTTCCTCTCTTCTTCTTCTGCATCGTATGTATAAGTTCATATCTGTAATCAGTCTGCTTGGCACAAAAGCACTCTGCAATACTATCCAAGGATCCCTTTAGTCTATTTGCTAATACCTTGACCAGAATTTTGTAGCTCATGTTGCACAGACTGATGGGGTGAAAATAAGACAATATGGTTGCACCATTCTTCTTGGGATTGAGAACAATGTTTGTTTGATTTATTAATGAAATCATGCCTTGCTGTTGAACAGAGGACTCTGCTTCCAAGAAATTACAACATGCCTCGAAAATTTCTTTACCCAGAAGTTGCCAGTGTTGTTGGAAGAAGCCCGCTGTCATCCTGTCCAGTCCCGGAGCCTTAGTAGGGTCCATATCTTTAATTGCTCTTGAGACCTCTTCCATTGTAAGGGGAGCCATTATTAACTGATTGTTTGCATCACTTACTCTTGTTTGAATAGCCTTATAACTCTTTGTTCATCATTAAGGAGTGTTGAGAAATATTGACCTGCAAGATCTTCAATCTGCCTTTGATCCCATACAGGATGACTGTTATCATCTAGCTAGAAAAGCTATGTGATTTCTTCTTCTTTCTGAAGTACATTTGTGAAAGAATCTTGTATTATGGGCTCCATATTTTAGCCAATGCACTTTTGCCTGCTGCTTCCATAAAATCTCCTTGTCTTCTAATAGGTTATTGGCAATCCTCTCTTGCTTTTTGATTTGGGCATTCCTATCATTTGAAGGAGGCGGAGATTTTAGGTCTGTGTAATACCTCTTTCTGCTGCCTTGTTGAGTGCTAAATGTTCCCTCTTATTGCACAGTTCCAAGCCATTAATTTCTCTCCACAAAATCTGATTTTCCTACTAATCAGTCCATAAGAAACCCAATCATCCATTTCCTTAGCCTGCCATGAATTTTGAACCACTTGACAAGCCTCTGTCTTTGCCCCAAAAGTGCTCATATTCAAATTCAAACATGGTTTCTTTCGTTGTTGCATCTCCAGCAATAATGGATAGTGATCTGAAGTGACCATTGATATGTGGAAGACTTTAGCTAGTGGAAACATGGAGAACCAATCACTAGTAGCCAAAGCATGTCTAACCTGGCTTCAGCATGTGCTTTCACCCTTCTTTTGTTGTACCATGTGAAATCAGTGCCTACAAAGCCCAAATCTATTAACTCACAATCATTTATCACTACCTGGAAAGACTACATCTTGCTTTCAGTCCTGGATGTGCTAATATATTCAGAGGAACTTGTTACTTCATTAAAATCCTCTAGTAATAGCCATGGTTATCTTCTTTGAGCCTTCAGAGACCTTAATAAGTTCCCCATCTTCCATCTTCTATTGCAATGGGATTGCCATATGCACATTTCAGACTCCCAACTTTTTCCAAATCTGGTATTTACTATGGCATCCGTGTTATTTTTTGAATATGAAAAAATGCGCACATCTTTGTTTCAGTTCCATAAAGGGGCAAGCCCCACTCCCCTTTAATCGCTACATTCTAATGTAAAGCAGGAATCAAAGTGTGCCTTGGCTCTGATTATTTCCATCTCCACTTATCTGCACTTTGTTTCAGCCAAGAAGATGATCGTGGGAACTTTGCGCTTGACAATGTCGAGCAGATTTTGAATTGTGCACAGGTTCCCAAGCCCACAGCAATTCTATCCTAAGATAATCAATTTTCTTGGTGGCACTGAGATTCAGCCTCAACCTCCACGATTAAATGAGACATTGCATATACCTTGCTGCCTTGGACCTTTTTCTGTTTCTTATTACTTTCCAGCCCTTCCTCATTATCCCAACTGTCCTCTCTCTTCTACTTCCCATTAATACCCCAATTTGATCTGCTTGATTATCCCCTTACTTCAACTGGCCTAGTTTGGTTCTTCTCCTCCACATGCCAATGTAAGCGTGTGAACTCTGGTGCCCATCGCATCTGGCCAGAGGTTGCTCCCCTTGCCTTTGTTCGATCTTAGCTTCATTGCATATTCGAGCTTGCTGCCTTGTTGTATTCTGCGTATGCAGTTCTGGAACTCCAGTAATATCAGATGCATGGTTAGGTTGATGAGTATAATCAGTTGAAGAGCTTCCCCCAGAACTATACTTGCCCAATCTGCTAAGTTCATCTACCTGTTTTTGAACTGTAGCCAACCCCCATTTATCTAAGCTTGGTCCATCTATGTGCTCTTCCCAATATGTTCCCTGCAGGAGGTTCATATAATGTATCTGGTCATCTGCATTACAAGTAGCAGAAGGTGAAGCAGGTATCCTGTGGTTCATAGCATCCAAATACTGCCAAGTCTTCTTTATTGCTCTCCTTGTTGTCTGCCCTATTTAATTCTTCACCGGCCTCTTGACTGACATCATCTCTATCATTGTTTCCTTCACTATTCACCGTTATGATATCATTTGTCTTTCCTAGTCCCTGCCTCCTCTCGTTTTTTCAGTGCTGACACATCTGTGTTATCGCCTATTTGTTGATCTCCTCCTCCTCAGTTTTCTCTACGATAATTGTCCCAAATTTTCTTGTGGAGGTATTTTATCATCCTCATTACCTTCCAGATAAAGTCTAGGAGCGACCCTGTTTTTCTTCCCATATCCCCTTTAAACCAACAGGCTTGAAACCCGCCCTCAATTGGCTACCATATGGTAAATCAGCTTCATTAACATCTGAATTAAACAGGCTCTTATCAATACACATTTTGTAGGTATGTCCCAAACAAGCACATGCGTAACAAAAGGTGGGAAGTTTTTTCATGCTGAAAAGTGATCCAGTGCCTGTCTTGGTCATCAATTTGTACAGATATTCTCCGCTTGAGAGGTTTCCTTGCATCGATCGCTACCTTTATCCGAATCATATGTTCCATAGCTTCCACTTGCATACATTGACCAAAAGATTCCCCTATTAGCTTTCCTAGAGTCATTTTGTCACCCATTTAAGATGGGAGCGCTGTCCTATGCGCCCGGGAGCATGCTCCTGGGTCCATACACCCATTTTTTTAAAATTTTTTTTGAAATTTTTTTTACAATGTTGTTAATCTACATGTATTGAACATGTGTATAAATTTTTACCATTTTTGGAGTATTTTAGATATTTATTTTTTATTTTTGAAAATTAGTGGCATTTCAGGTAATTTTAAATTACCTAAAATGCCACTGATTTTCAAAAATAAAAAATAACCCGGGCACATAGGACAGCACTCCTTTAAGATGCATTGGATATTTTGGATTCATACAGGTGATACGACCAATGTCACCTCAATAGAGCTTTTTGGTCCAGCATCTCATTGATTATAACTAGCTGTCGATCATACAGCCATGGCTGTCCATCCAAAATTGCATTTTTATCTTCTGCAAATTCAAAATCAGCATGAAAAGGTAGTCATCCATTTCCATAATAAAACTTTCACTTTTGTCTTCTATACCTCCCTCATTGTAGCCTTAAGCATCTCTCGGTTGTAATTCTTCCGTGTTCGAAACGAGCACAAAGCTGCAAGTTTCTCCTCAAAGTCATCTGACATTTGGATGAATCAATCTTCAATGTGTTAATTTCATCCCCAAGCAAATCCACTTACGCCACTGACATTTTCCTCCTCTATTCTCACCCATCTCTTTCCACTCAAGAAGACCTAAAACTCAACCCAAGCTCGGCCTGCAAAATTGCCCTAAAACGAGCCAAAATAGGGAAGATGAAATTTTAGGTTTTCAATT
This sequence comes from Annona squamosa, assembly GCA_035584095.1. Lineage (NCBI taxonomy): Eukaryota > Viridiplantae > Streptophyta > Magnoliopsida > Magnoliales > Annonaceae > Annona > Annona squamosa. The sequence goes on from JAXCLR010000105.1 coordinate 47,461,662, forward strand.
GCTAGTCAAGAGAGGTTGATAATCTATCACATCTCCCTTGAGGATACAGAAAAGTGACAAGTTTAGGATTGCCTATCACGCACCTCTTCGGCAACCGCCTCAAAGTGGTGTCATTACTCCTCATCGAGCCTCAGATTGCCACCTTTTGAGGTTAGCTTATAGTAGTTGCTAGATTGGCAGTCATAAGAACTTGTTAAGGGCCAACATCAATCACCTTTAATGCCATATGGAGAGAAGTTGCAGCAGTGTGATCTAAAACTTCAATTGCTTTATTCTTAAGAATTTGTAGCTCTTTTGAAGTGAGGTTTTTCAAAAAAAAAAAAAAAAAAAAAAAAGGGTTCTAGACATAGCTTGGAGTGAAGCGGGCTCAGATGTGAGTGCCTGGTCATTGTTGCCTTTTCTTACAAAAGATCGTTTCATCTTTTTAGCTAGAAAAAGAATCATCCAGAGTAAGTAAAAATTATCTCAAACCATCTTTTTGCATGGGGCTCAGGTTGCAGCGATCACTGGTTGCATTACTACTAAATAGGGATTTATGACCTTGCGTAGGAAAAGTATATTGCTCTAATTGTTGAAATGTATTGCCAATTTTGCCTAGATTGAAAAGTTTAGGAAATGATCTGAATTTCTCTATGAAACTATAATACAAATAATATATATATTCACATCTAGGGTGCGTTTGATATTTTATAAAATTTTTGAAAGATAATTTTTTTGCAAAAAAGTTATTGAAATAAGAGAAAGTCATGTGATATTATGGGGTGTAGTGACGCGAAGTAAAGAAAATAAAGTTAAAATAAACAAGGCAGTTGTAAGAAAATTTGTGAATAAATGATTAGAAAATATAATGGTTTAAATGGAAAAGACTTTGTTTTGGTAAATACCAAATGCATTCTAGATGTGCATATTTCCTTTGTAATGTTTTTGTTTTGCGAAAAAGATACAAATCATTTTTTATTTCCTTGTAGGGTATTCTTTCAGGCTATATAGTCGGCTTAACACAAAGTGGCAAAACTGTATAGGCTATATGCTTTAGCAGAATCTGATGGGCCCAAACTAAACAATGGCTGAGGCACTGCGTTTCTTTCTTCTTATTTGTTTCAAAAAAATCTGTTATTGCATCTTTATTTACTTAAATGATTTCTTCACCCCATCCTTGGACATTTTGTTCCTCTTTACCTGAATCTAAAATCTAAGCATAAAAAAAGGAAAAAAGAAGAAGCAGAAGACAGAAATGATAACAACCATGGAACTAGTAAATTAGTTGCAAGAAAAAATGTCTACGCACATTTTATATCGGTTGGCAATTAATGATTCGGCAGAGATATGATATTTATGAAGGAATGTGTACATGGTTTTCCAGGATTATTGTTTTTTTACCGTGCCTGTAGTCTTACCAAGAAAACTTTTCCACAATCCTCATGAAGTCTTACAAATTTCAATTATCTCTCACTTCCCTTTTCTTAAAATTCTGCAGGGTGCAGCTGTAACATCTGCCTGCCATTACAAGGGTTACAGTTAAACGGTGGACAAATGCCATGCCAAAGCCATTGGAGCACTGCATTTGCTATTGTGTTGAACCTTTGAGCAACATATTGATGGATTTTCCAACATGCAAGACGGAGAGAGATGCCTCTTACCTATATGGGAAATATTTGGTTTTGCTAGTTCCTAGGCAGAGTCGTTTTGGATTCTTTTCTTCCATATGCTCTAATCACATTTTATCCCTAGTTCTGAGGATGGCAGGTGAACGCATATTTGAGATCCGCAAATCTTCGGTCCATGGTAACTAGAATTGCCATGGGAGGGGGGGAAACTGCTCTCTCTTCCCGCACAATCGTATGGAAACCGAACAGGGTTTGGAGCACCAATTGGTGAGAAAATCGATGATATTTGAATATTTATAATCTTTATTTAAACAAGTGAACTAAATGAAAATATCTGCATATAAAATTATTAAAGTGGACTAAAGAAAAACATTTTCATACAAAGTAATTTATAGACCACCCCTAAGAACATAACATAAGAGATAATACCTTTTATTAGTAATAATGCTTGTTTAGCTTTTGTACATTTTGAATCTAGTTATGGTTCCTAAAATTACTTTGATCAGAAACGTGTTCTAAAAATTTACAATCATTTAAGAATGGGTTATTAAATATAAAAGACGAATGCATAAATGATTGAAGTTTCTAATAAATGCAATATTTTTGGAAGTATTTGATAAACAATGATGAATATTGGTGTATGACTTCTGATTTGTCGTTAAGAATTCACGATCACTAATCTCAATTCATACCGAATGGCATTAAAAGTAGCAACTAATTATAATATAGAATAATGGTAAGATAAATCGAAATCAAAGAAAGTAATAGTTTGAATTATTTGGAAAAGGAACTTCGTCATTAAACTAAATATCTAAAAGAGAATTACAATCATAATCTTCCTGCTACACCTTGCTTTCTCCTTGATCTGGCTGGCTTTTAAAGAAACAGAGGGTGATGGGTTTTCTCCTCTTCTTAGCAGCCGTGAAAGCTTCGGTTCGTGTAGGTGGAGTACTGAATCTGGTACTCCGCTGCCACACTTCATTTTGTATACATGCGCTTGGCTTGTGCAATATAAACCATGAAAATTATTTGCAATTTTACTCCAGTGATTTTTATTAACTTTTTCAAAAAATTACCCCATAAAAACTCCTTTACTAGGTGCTCATGTAATTTTATAGTCCTCTATCGTCAAATATCACTCTTAATTTAAATTTACTAAAAACAAACACTCCGTGCAACCAACTGAATGAAATTATTACTTCCAGAAATAGGGGGGTTGGTTTAAAACAAAATTTACAAGGTTTTGATTCGATGAAACAGGCTCCACGTGGATGATAATACGGTGTACATTTTTGCCGATTGCATTTCATTTAGAATTATTCGTCTAACCACAAAATAAAGCTTCATCCAAATCAGAGATTGCGTGGATCTCCACGAATTGCATTTCGTTTATAGAATTATATGTCTAGCTAAAAGATGTCTCATCTAATAAAGGTGTATCATGATGATGACATGACATATAGACTGCCCATTGCATCTTCTTTTTTTTTTTTTTTTTTGTTAAAAAAAAAAACTAGTAAACAAAGTGCGTGCAATTTGTAGTCAAATCAGTGTCTATTTTTCCAGCATTTCAATTCACCGAATTTAATGTGCACAGCACCGAATGCAATGTGTGCGATGATTCAATCAACACAATGCAGCCCCTTGTGTGTGTGTGTGTTTTTTTTCCTTGAATCTAAATAGTTTATCGTATTTTTCCACATGCATTTGTTTATGGTTATAAAGTCAATTATATATTCACTCTGTTCATAAAATATAAGTTTCCAATGAGAGGGATTTTTGACAACATGATTAAATCAATGGCGTTCATCAAAATAATTAGTTTTAATTTTGAAAAATTTTAAAATAACAAAAAAAGAGAGGCCACGTGGAGATGTCCATGTAGCTGATTATATTGAACCATTGCCATATAATATGAAGAAAATAAATTATACCATTTGCTGATGAGCACGGTGAGCCTATGAGAGAATTTACATTTAGTTAGGATGATTCTAGTTTTAGTTAGAATTTACAGTAATTCTAGTTTTTCTTATTATTGCTTATTTTTCTATTGCTCTCTCTTATTTCTTTGTCCAAATGATTTATCATCTTTATCTCTATTTATTATTCACGCTCTTAAAAGTCATCAAGCTGTATGAAAAATATAACAATAATTAAAAAATATTTATAAATCATTAAAGTACAAGAATAATAATACAAAAAAAGTAAATGGAAAATTTTTTGCAAACCCATACCCCTGTTTTCGTCCCCCCCCTCCCAGGTTCATACTGCAAGAAAACTGCGGAGCAGGTGAATGACATCTAAGACTGATTCGAGACAAAAGACGAAAAGAAAATGGTGAGTAGCCAGAAAAAGCTCACCTCGTCATTCGTCAACGCGCATCCCGACCGTCTCACCAGCTCTTCTTTGACTTAACACCTTTCATAGTCCTTGCTTCACATCTCTCTTTCCATCCTTCTATTCTTGCCACCATTCCCCATGATCCCTCTCAAATTTTCTCCGAAACCTTTCCTTCCCATCACTTCACATCTCTCAATTTCTGGAATTTGTGAAAATATTTAATTTTTGAAAATTTAAAAGAATACATAAAGAATACAAAAATTGTAAAATTTTAGTACATAAACTAAATACAAACGCGTCGACATAAAAGTGAAAAAATTTAAAAAATATATTACAAATGCAAAATATATACGGTTATTCTTAGTTAGGTAACAGTACATTATATAGTATCATAGTCCTATAGTATGTCTATATAGTATAAAAATTGCATTCGTTGCAAATATTACCTTAGTCCTCCCTTGGTGACTATTGACCACTGGATGAACGGCTGTAATCCCCGCTCACTATAGCAAATTTGCCTTGATGTAACTAATTTTTTTTGCTACAAATAATATATATTTGGTTACAGCTGCAATCCCCGCTCAGTATAGCAAATTTCCCTTGATGTAACTAATTTTTTTGCTACAAATAATATATATTTGGTTACATTAAATACAGTGCAATTATAACTTTATTTAGTTACAAACAATTAGTTACTTTTGAGTAGTTTCATTTAGTTAAATGTAATCATTTTTCCCATAGCGTTTAGCCAAAACTATGTAAGGTATATTTGTTTACTTTTCTAACTAAAATTTTTTTTAGCTCTCCATAGTTATTCTATTTTTTAATTATCTCTTCGTATCTTCCTATATAAATATCCTTATAAATAATATATTTATTTTAACTTTATCCTCTTTACTCCACATCATTACATTCATCATAACACATTATTTTACACAATTTCAAAAAATTTTATACAAAAAACTTTTAATCCAAAAATGTTATCACTTTTCTAACACATCCTTAATGGTAGCAAATGGTGTTAAATATTCAATTGCAATTAATATTGCATTTTAGTTGTATTTGATCAGATGAACCCCACTAGCCCATGAGTGTGGTTGGGGTGAGGAGGATGAGAATGAGAAACCAAAGAATGTGCAAGTGGGAAGTGAGAATAAAAAATAAATAAGATAACTATATAAAAAATATAAAAATAATTAAATAGGGTTAACTTTTGCAGAGCTAGTCTCCTATTTCTAAAGGTGCAACTCAGGCTGATGAAAATCGAGTTCATTTCAACTTTAACTCTAACATTAATTATACAATATTAACCTTTACCTATTTCTAAAATCTAAATCTTAATCCTATTTTTAAAAATCGGATTTGGGTTGAAATTTATATTGATGAATTTACATTTTATTTAAGAAGGATAAGTTTAGAATTTCATATTAATATATAATAATAATAAATTATGTCATTAAACATAATAATATTTAGTCAAACTTTAGATTTTTTAAAAATAACAATATAAAGAATATTTTTAGAAAAAAATTTAACATAAAAGTTAAGATAAAGGAATAAAATTAGTGGATGTAAAAGTAAATAATAGAAATAAAAGATAAATATAAGTGAAAATAATATATTTTATTTATAATGTAATTACAATTTGACAAACGTGTATTCAAATATAAATAAAAATAACATAAATATGCAAAATAAAAAGAAATATTATTTAAATATTATGTATAGAATATATTTTATAATAAATAGAAAATAAAAATCAAGCTCAGATGCTTCGGCTAAACCTTAACCCAGTTATATTTACAAAATTAGGTCGCTCGGGTTCTTTTGGCTCGCTCGAATTGTGGAAAGTAAGTTCTAATAATGTTGAAAATCGGGGGTTCGGGCTCAACCACCTGTTTCGGGCTCAACCACCTGTTTCCTTCCTCCCCATCCCAGAGGTCCATATACTGCAAGAGAACTGCGGAACAGGTGAATGACCTCTGGACTGACTCGAGACAAAATAAAAGATGAAAAGACAATGGTGAGTAGCCAGAAAAACCTCACCTCGTCATTCGTAAACAAGCACGCCCACGGTCACCAACTCTGCTTCGACTCGACACCTTCCATCGTCCTTACTTCACATCTCTCTCTTTCTGCCCTTCTATTATTGCCACCATTCCCCATCCGAGCATTCACCCTCTCTAATTTTCGTCGAAACCTTTCATTCTCATAACTTCACTTCTCTCAATTTCTGTCCCTCAATTATTGCCATTTGCCACCATTCCCATGCATATATACTTGCAGCCCCTCTACTTTTTCCTCAACACCTTTCATCCCCATTGCTTCACACCTCTCTCGTTCAGCTTAAAAAATGTCAGCTAGAATCCAGTCCACTACCTCAGTCACCTTCCCAGGCAAGCTTGGCTTTAATACCGACTGCCAGAAGCTGTTTCCGGCCAGCTGCAATGCTAGAAGGCCCAGGAAATCCGCTTCTACATTCTCCAAAATATATTGCATGAAGGTGTGTCTTCTATCTAGGTCGATTTCCTGTATTGTTTCTTAGTTGCTTATGAAAGCTGATTTAATTTCGGGTTAGCAAAAAACAAGATATATTAAACAATCCAAATTTCGAAAAACTTGATTTGCGTAAGCAGAGGAAGCGCACTGTACGTGATTTGCTGCCATAAATGTTAGCCATGTTGATGGGACTGTTGATTTGGCTGTGGACAGATCTTTCGACGGCCCATTGATCCCAAACCAATTCGTTTCGGATGATAATCATCCTATTAATTAAGGGGATCGAAGGATTAAGGTCTCCTCGGATAAGAGTTTCTGCCTTTGATACCAGAAGTTACCGGCTTAAGGTGCATCTTTTTTTTTTACTTCTAAAAGTATGGAATGAATTAATTATTTGCTTGTATAACTATTATGTGAGGCTGGTCGATGGAAATTTTCTTGTGCAGCCCGAAGCATTAAATTTCGAAAAACCACGCTGTGTTTGTTTTAGTTCTTCTTACCAACTTTCTCGGTTGTTGCGTAGACATGGGAGCCTGTAAGCAAGCATAAGTTCGAGACACTCTCCTACTTGCCTCCCCTCTCTCATGATGCCATAGTGAAGCAGGTAGATTACATGATCCACAAAGGATGGATCCCTTGCTTGGAATTTGCAGAGGTACCCTCCTAAATTTGCCACGCTACTTGATCCTCTATTATGTTCATTTATTTGCCACTCTAGGGATAGGGAGAGAGCACATGGCTAGTTCCATGTCCAGTTAATTCAAATTCCTTGAGGAAAGAACTTGTGGACTACCAACTTTTGAAAATTTGGAATGTTTTAATATTCTAACCTAACAAACAACTAACGATAGAAACATACATCTGCCGTTGTAAGAAATTTCATTTGTTTCAACTTTCAATCATAATTAATAATAAAATTAATACTTTAGTTACATATTTGTTGCACATAATGATTAAAGCCGCCAAAGTCTCTTTTTATTTGGTTAGACTATATTTGGTTACCTAGCTCCTAGCCATGTAGCATTTGCAGCCAGTTTCTTCTCAATGAATCTTTAGTTGCAGCAAAGATTATGGTCTTGTGGTGATCTATTATTGGTAGGAGAACCAATCTCGCCAGATATGTTGGCTTTGGAAACAAGAGTCTGTGGCTGATTCAAAGGTATCCATTTCAGCGCTGCAGACTTGAGAGCTCTTGGGGATTTGTAAACCCTGTAATTATACCTGGATACAAGTATAGATTCATGACATTGATGTAGACAGATAAGCTGTTTTGATAGCTTTAAGGTGCATAGATTCTTCTGAGTTCTGACCATGTTATATATCCTTTGCCTTGATTGGAAGGTGGGTGATATTCATCGTACCAACAGCCGAATTCCAGGCTACTATGATGGGAGGTATTGGACGATGTGGAAGCTACCCATGTTTGGATGCACAGATGCAAAACAGGTCATGGATGAGTTGAATGAATGCAAGGAAACAGTATCAAATTTGCGCATCCGTATAATAGGATTCGACAAGGAGAGGCAAGTTCAGTGCATGTCCTTTGTCGTCTATAAGCCCAACTAGTTCCTAAACTTCCCACCAGGCTCTTTGTTAGTTTGGAGATCGACTCTCAACAAATAAGTTGGTGATGGCATTTGGGTTTGTCAAAAACCCAGCTTTTCTTTCGTGGTTCCTTATGAGATTCAAGGTGAATAATATAGAGTTTAATGTATTTGAGTTGTATGAAGAACTATATGCATTAGCTGTATTTAATGTATTAAGTCTTAGAAGTAGTATCTCAGCTACATGACTCACTATTTATTCTTGGATGCGAAGAACTATAATTTGGAATTTGGATATGTCAGTTGTAAGATTTTAAATGTGTGATGTAGAATTTAATGTCAAGAAATTTTTTATTTCTAGGTAGCATAGTAAAGTGAATATGGGATTTAATGTATAATAAGCAATAAGATATAATGAGCAAAGTTTATAAAATTTGAGTTGTATTAATATGATGTAAATCATGTTTAACACTTTCAAGTTTATAATTTCGAGGACAATCTAAGATTAAATGGATTATATAAGAATATTAAAGTAATGGAAACATTTAATTTGATCTACGAAGCTTTTAGGTCTAGTTAGGAAAAGTAGAGTGAATGTAGACTTCTCATAGGGAAAGTTAACTTTCACCAAGCCCATTAGGGGAGGTCAATTTCCCATAGTTTGTCATTTCAATTGAGAGAAGGGTTTAGAAAGAGGAAGCACAATAGAAGAGATGATTTACAGTTTGCAAGAGGATCAAGGACATGTAATTCATCCAAGGCAAGAAATTATTTTTGAGATTTATTTCAGATGAAGGATGCATGGATTAAACATGTTAAAGAAACCATGCTTTTAAGTTGAGATTGTTTCCTAATTATCGATTAGATTAAGGATTTGATGGCCAGGGCATGACCAAATCTTTTGTAGGAAATGATAAGTTTATGAATTATGATTTGGCTGACAGAAACCATTGATTATAAACTAGTATTAGCTTGTGATTAGAATTGAGCCATAGATCCGATCAAAAATGAAAAAAAAAAAAGAAATGAGGAGCCAAAGATAGAGATGGCGAACTCTTGCATGTGATTAAAAAAGGATCATGGTGAATCAATTGTTGGAATTGATAATAGACTGGAAGCAATTAGAAACGAATAAATAAGAAGCCCTATTCTAATAACGTTTTGATCTCATTTTTGGATTTTTGATTTTTACTAATTGTCATCCTACTAACTAAATTTGCCCCAATTTAGTGTTTGTTTTTGATATTTTAGCAAGATATAATTACAAATATTTAGTTGCAAGCTAGAGAGGATACTAACAAGTGTAAAGCTAAGTTCGTTTTAGTTTACTGTATTGAGTTAAATGTATTTAGATAAAAAGGGTTGTATATGTATCATGTGACGATTGATGAGGTATATTTGTATATATAGGGAAGTGACTTGTATAGCCTATCGAGGTTTTATTTATATTATTATAATTATTGAGGATTGTAAATACATATTTACTTCCTTCATAATTTACAGCCTTGCTTCCATGTTGTGATTTATGATGATGATGAAGATCGAAATAATATAAGTAATATGGATTGAATTGCTTCTACTACCGTAAATTTAATTGTTGCATTAGGTGTAGATGTCTGGGGTTGCTATAGGTTTGTTATCATCATATGTGATCATTTGCCTCTTAATGCTTGTAGATTTTGAGGACATTCTGTCAGATTTCTTCTATGGTGATTATTGGTGTGGGGCTTTGGCCAATGGGGCGCCATAGATTTGTTAGCAACTTCCCTTATCAAAATGGATTTCCCTTGCATTAAACAACAATTTTTGCTCTCATTCTCAAGGATTTCATCTTAAGTCATTTCTCACAAATGATGCCAAATGATAAAGATGATTGAAGGCATAATTTTCCTAGGAGGAATGAAAGCAAGTCAAGATGAGGAAAATCAATCGAGAAAATAATACACAATTGATTTTAATGAAAAAGGGTTTGAATTAATGCATCACAAATCTAACTAAGGTTTAGAGCAAGTTCGCCTAGACATGTAAGCAGGCTTGGATGCCTCAATTACTTGAAACATATAGGAAGAAGCAAATGATATTTTGCGTTGAAAAAGAAGCAATACCCAAAAAACAGCGGAAAAGAAGAGTTTGAATTTTGGATGGATGTGGATGACGATTTTGAATTTCTGTCGCCCCAACAACAAAACAAGGAAGGGAGGAGAACCATTCCATTGCTTGCGAATAGATTGGGAGCCAAAAGGTTGGGTTTTTTGATTTTTGAGAAACACATCCGGTCTACAGAGGTTGCTGGATTCAGGATGTTGGCAACGACAGCAAGTTGATGCAGGTGACGGAGACGCCGGTTTTTCTCCAATCTGGTTTTCAGTGACGGCATTAGATAATAAGTTAGGGTTAGGATTTAGGTGTTTCCCTTTTTTTGGGATGGAAGATGGAAATTATTCTTAAAAACCCTCCGGACCAGAAGAATTTGCAAATGCCCCATAACCAGAGAATTTACAAAATAAAACAAAAAGTTATTTGCAATTTGATCACCCAGTTATAATTGCAAAACAATTTAAAATCTCTCCTCCATATCTGTGGGCCCAGGCTTGCTTAGTGGGCTATCTTTTCTAAATGACCCATGTAGATTACGAGCTCACACTCTGAATGGCCTTTTGGGCTTGGGCTTACTCAAGACTCTTGGGCTTACCCAAGCCTTCCACCCCATTTTTTTCTAGCCTTGGGTTGGGCTAGCCCAAGCCACCCTCTGCGGCCCAAAACCATCATATCTAATTGGCTGCTCACTTTGCTCCTAGGCTAAAGCCTTCTTCAAGCCCGTAAGTGACCCGACAGTTAAGCTCATGCACACGTGGCACCCTAATAGCCATCCAAATTGAATTTGTCATATTTCGTGATCCCATTATCCGATTTCGATGATCCAATAGTGGTTTTCTATATTTTGGAAATTCTAGATTAAATGGAAGTGTCTGATTAAGACAAATGGTCCAGAAATATCAGTTTTATGAATTTTATGTAAATACATGCAATTTTTGAATTATATGTGCAATTAATTAATATGATTAGTTTTGAAAATTTAGAAAGCAATTTATGACTAATTTTCATGTATTTATGATTTATTATTTTCTATTATAAATTTTAAATTAACCTATTGTCATGCAAAATTCAACTATGGATCTTTAGAAATTTAAAAATCAAATAATGGTACAAATATTCTTTATGAATATCTGATGTTTTAAAATAAATTAATTGAAACAATATGTTGTCAAAGTAGCTTCTCTGGTGTAGGTTAATTTATTTTTGAAATATTAAGATGATTGTGTGAGTTTAATTTATGCGAATTTTAATCAGCCCAAAGAAAGGTAAATTTTTGGCTGAATTACATGCATACGTGGTAATAAATATGTAATAATTATTTAGCTTTCCATGTGAATAGTAAATCGATCCAAAGATAGACTTATTATTTAAAAGGAATTTATTATCAATATTTGATTACTACAACAAGAGTATCACTTACAAGTTAATATTTCTGTCCAAAGACTAGATATTAATGTTATGCTAGGTATCTTGTGATGGACCTTGCCATTATTTGAATTTTACTAAGATTTTATATAAAATTTATGTGAATATGTTGTTTTCTTCTATTTTAAGCTAATACATCTACTTCTACTATATCTGCCAATATCAATTTTATTCCCATGCTGAATGGAACCAATTTCAAGTAATGAAAAAAGAATGTTATGATCATTCTTGGCTGTATGGATCTTGACCTTGCTTAAAAAGTTAAACAACTCAACTCTCTTACAGCTGCAAGTTCCATTGATGAAACAAGGACTTTGAGAGGTGAGATCGTTCAAATTGCATAAGTCTCATGATCATACGCAAGACAATTCTAAAAGCTTTCAGGGGTGGTGTATTTGAACAAGATACTATTGCCAAGGATTTTCTTGATAAAATCGAAAAGTGCTTTGAAAAAAGCGATAAGGTTGAAACAAGTTTGACTCTGTCAAGCTTAATTTTAATGAGGTATAAGGGCAAAGGAACATAAGGAAGTACATCACTAAGATGTCTCATCTTGCTTCGAAACTAAAGACACTTGGGTTACAGCTATCTGATAATTTACTAATGCATTTAGTTTTGATCTCTCCTCTTGCATAATTCAATCAATTTAAGATTAGCTATAACTGTTAGAGAGAGAAATGATCTCTTAATAAGCTCATTTCACATTGTGTAGAAGAAGAAGAAGAGTGAATGAAGCGAGACAGACTTAAAAGTGCACACTTGGCAAGTATTTTTAAGGGAAAGACTAAGAAAAAAAGGGATAAGAAAACTGCAGGTGGGGTGACAAATAAGAAACAACAAAAGAAATCAACTAAGGAATTAGGCTGTTGCATTTGTTACACTCTTGACACCAAAAAAAGATTGTACAAAATATCATGCTTGGCGTGTAAAAAAAGATATGCTTCTCACTTTGGTTTGTTCTGAGGTTAATTTAGCTTCTGTATTTGAACATACTTAGTGGACAGACTCTGTTGCTACTACTCACATAAGTATGTCTATGCAGAGTTGTTTGAGTTGCCAAAAGCCAAATGATACTAAAAGATTCATCTACATGGGCGATGACAAATTAGTTGAAGTTAAGGCAACAACCATAGTTCAGTTATTATTAAAGATTGATTTTTATTTGGATTTGAAAGAGACATATTGTACCATCTTTTAGACAAAATTTGATTTATATTTCTATATTGAACAAATCTGATTTTTTTGTTCATTTGAAAATAGTTCGATTAATCTTTCTTTAAATTCAAATATTGTGGGTATCAGCTCTTTATCTTGTTATGATAACCTTTATTTGTTTGATACAATTATCTCTTTGGTTGAATCTTTGCATGTGAATTCACATTGTACGAAACGAAAATTAACTGATGAGAATTCTATTTTACTTTGGCACAAATGTTTAGGACATATTTCTAAATAAAGAATTGAGAGACTTGTGTTAGATGAAATTCTTAATCCTCTTAACTTGTCAGATTTAAAGTTTATTTTAATTATGTTAAGGGAAAACAGACAAACATGAGGAGACTCAGTGTCAACTAGTCTTCAGACGTCTTAACACTAATACATATGGACATTTGTGGGTCATTCTTACAACTTCTTGGAATAGTCATCAATATTTTATTACGTTCATAAATGATTTCTCTCGTTATGACTACCTATATATCATTTATAAGAAGTCTTAATCACTGAAAGTGCTTAAAATTTAAGGCTGAAGTTGAAAATCAACTTGACAAAAGAATTAAGGTCGTTAGATCTGATAATGTTGGTGAATACTACGATAGATATAACGGATCAGGTGAACAACGTCTAGGGCCTTTTGTCAAATTCCTAAAGCAGTGCGGTATCGTCCCATAGTACACCATGCTAGGAAGTCCTATAATAAATGGTGTTGCTGAAAGATGAAACAAAACTTTAAAGGATAAGGTAAGAAGTATGATTAGTCGTACTACTTTACCAAACTCACTTTGGGGAGAGACATTAAAGATTGCAACTTATATCCTACCAACCAAGCCAGCCGCTAAAACCCCTTATGAATTATGGACAGACAAAAAGCTATGTAAAATATTGAAAATAATAATAATAATAATAATTTAAGTTGATTAGTCAGAATCCACATGGGGTATCATATGCGGCAAGGGTAGACTTTTTGACCAACAGCGCCAAATGAGTAATGATAGGCTTTGACCAATTATTATTTAAATATGTCACGGGTTATATTTATATTTATATTTTTGAATGTTATTTCAACAACTTGTGTAGCTCGATTGACATACAAGTAGTCCAAGTGATCTTAGAGGTCTAGAGTTTGAATTGGGAGTTCCGCAGAAAAAAAATAAAATTTTGCACTTTTTTCTCCCCAAGCATGTGGGCCTCACAAGATAAGATAGGATGAGATAAAATTTAGTTTAATTAAAATTTAAGTTTAAAAGAAGCTCTATATCTTATTCTCTATCTTAGCTACGGTAGTTTTTATAAAAGGATTTGAGAAGTTGATGGATGGAGGCGTCCATAAGAAAAAGTTGGGGGAGAATAGAATTGCGGAAGGAGAGAAAGTTGTGTAAGGCAAGTAGATTTTTATTTAACAGTTGATTTTGGGTATCAATAAATATTTTGGTTGAATTTATTTATTGATACAATTAATTTTGAATCAATTGCACCGATTTATATATATATATATATATACTATATTTGGATGGTTTGGTTAGCATAAAAAATTTTATATGCCTATATATTATAGGAATATAAAATTTATAGGAATGGAAGGTTATATGATTTTTTTCATATACGTATGTATGTATATATGTTAATATATATGGTGGCTATGGTTATTTTAGTTCTTATAAAATATACACGGACGGTATTATGCGCATAGGTACGTGGTTTTGAAAAGAATTCATTATTTGAAATGAGTCTGAAAAGTGCTCAAGTTATTTTGATTTGGAGACATTATTGGCAACCATTATTTAGTTGCTTTTAAAAGACTCATTAATGTTCATGTTAGAATATACAAGTTCCAGCATGTGTGGCCATCGGTTGAATATATATATATATATATATATAATTCTATTTAATTGGATGATACGATTCGGTAAGCTAGGTGATCTGATGGATTGTGTTATTATTATTATCATATATATATATATATATATATATATATTTCCCGATCCATTCTTCATCTCTAGCGTACTTGATGTTTTGGATTTCTGCAAACAGTTCCATTTTGAAGAGATTTTACAAAAAAGGACATACTTTATATTAAATTACAAAATCACTTCGGCGACAGCTAGAAGCAGCACAAGATCACCAGAAAAAGTATGCTGATAGCAGACGAAGAGACCTACAATTTACAGTAGGCGAGTTAGTCTTCTTAAAAGTCTCTCCCACCAAAGATGTGACTTGTTTCGGGGTGAAAGACAAATGATCTCATCAATATATCGAACATTTTGAGATATTAAAAATTATTGGCGGTGTTGCCTATCGGCTAGCATTGCCTGTTTCGCTAGCAAGTGTTCATAATATCTTTCATATCTCACAGTTAAGAAAGTACATAGCTGATTTGACGTATATTTTGTCAGCAGAACAATATGAGATCAAGGAAGATTTAGCTCATTTGGCACGTTCGATTCGAATCTTAGATAGTCATGAGAAGTAGTTAAAGAGGAGGATAATTCAGCATGTTCTAGTGCAATGAGCAACCGCGGTGAGCGGGAAGTTACGTGGGAGTTAGAGGATGATATTTGTAGAGTCTACCCCGAATTGTTCCAAAATCTATCATGATTGTTGTAAGTTTCGAGGATGAAACTTTATAAGGTGAGGAGAATGTAAAATATTAAAAAATAATAATAATAATTTAAGTTAACTAGTCAAAATCCACGTGGGGTATCCTACTTAGCAAGGATAGATTTTTTGACCAACATGTCCAAATAAATAATAATGGGCATTGACCAATTATTATTTAAATATGCCACGAGTTATATTTATGTTTATATTTTTGAATGTTATTTCAGCAACTCGTATAGCTTGGTTGACATACAAGTGGTTTAAGTGGTTTTAGAGATCTAGGGTTCGAATAGGGGGCTCCGCAGGAAAAAAATTAATTTTTACACTTTTTTCTCCTCAGGCATGTGAGCCCCACAAGATAAGATAGGATGAGATAAGATTTAGTTTAATTGAAATTTAAGTTTAAAAGAAGCTCTATCTCTTATTCCTTATCTTAGCTACGGTAGTTTTTATAAAAAGATTTGGGGAGTTGGTGGATGGAGGCATCCATAAGAAAAGGTTTGGGAAGAATAAAATTGCGGAAGGAGAGAAAGCTGCATAAGGCAAGTCGATTTTTATTTAACAGTTGATTTTGGGTATTAATAAATATTTTGGTTGAATTTATTTATTGATATAATTAATTTTGAATTAATTGCATAGATTTTTTTTGATATATATACTATATTTGGATGGTTCAGTTAGCATAAAATTTTATATATGCCTATATATTATAAGAATAAAAAATTTATATGAATAGAAGATTATATGATTTTTTTCCACATATGTATGTATATATGTTAATATATATGGTGGCTATGATTATTTTAGTTTTTATAAAACATACACAGACGGTATTATGCATACAGGTATGTGGTTTTGAATAGAATTCATTATTTGAAATGAGTCTGAAACGAGCCCAAGTTATTTTTGATTTGGAGACATTATTGACAACTATTATTTAGTTTCTTTTAAAAGACTCATTAATGCTCATGTCAGAATGTACAAATTCCGGCATGTGTGGTCGTCGTTTGAATATATATATATATATATATATACATATAATTCTATTTAATTGGATGATACGGTTTGGTAAGTTGGATGATCTGATGGATTGTGACATTATTATATATATATATATATATAGAGAGAGAGAGCTGTTCCGGTGCAGCGTCACTGCACCGGAATAGCGGTACAGTGGCCTAAAAATGGGCCCCACATGATCATGAAATCATGATCTACTCCACCCATTACATTTAGAATAATGTATTCTATTACCATACCAATTTTCATCCCAATCAGATACTTTAAAGTTGTTATTTTTATCAAAA
>JAXCLR010000105.1:47486996-47499302 GCA_035584095.1 Annona squamosa
AATGTGTGATTGATCTTGGGAAATTGCATTAAATACACGGCCCGGGATCACTTTTCTGGACCGGTATGTTACAATAATGATCCATGGGTGTAACATAAAAGACTTGAATACATAAATATGTCAAATATATAAATTTTTTAGAAAAAATTTTGGTGAAAGGATTATTAAAATTGAAATATGACAAAGATAAATTATGTAAATTGTGTCAAATGCCCAAGCGATCAAAAATCTCTTTGTCACATTAAAATTGAAGTCTTTACATCAAGACTAACAGAGATACTATATATGAATCTTTATGGATCATTTGACATTTTCGAGCTTTGGAGGAAAATGATATATATATGCTATTATTGATGATTACTAGATGCGAACTAAGTGTTTGTCGTTAAGAGCACGATTGTCACCAATTTAATTAAATTAATCAAAATATATTAAAGCTAATGCTATACAAATGATGAAAAATAACGATGAGCTGGGTCGAATTCACGGAGATACAATAAAGTTTCAAATTGTTTGAGGCTAATATACTTTAAGAGAGATGAGAGAAAAGAGATGGAGAGAGAAAAGAGAGAAACTAGAAAGAGAAGAAAGCAAGAGAAAGGAGAAGAAATTAGAGAAAAGATAGAGAAGAAGGTAGAGAGAGAATAAAGAAGAAGTTAGATAGGAGAGAGAAGGAAGATAGAAGGGAAGAGAGAGCATGAGAGAGAGAGAGAAGAGAGGGTAAAAAGGAGAGTGAAAGGAAGGCAAAGAAAAAAATTAAAAGAAAGAGGCTTTAAAGAAAGAAATTGCGATTAATAACTAAATTAAATATACTCTAAGAAAGCAACTAAAAACTATAAAACTTGAATTATAAAAGTAGGAAAGAAAATGCAGTAAATTTAATCTACAAAATTAATAACTACAGGACATTAAAAATAAACTACAAAGCAAAATAAAATTACATCACCCAAAACAAAGAGCAAATCTCTGCTATATAAATTTTTGTTGCTCAGCTCCACTCACTTGACGTGGGATCCCTCGATAAGTAGATCTAGCAAAGGAAGTGAGTTTTGTTGTTTTTCTATGTTGTATTGAAGAGAGGGCCTACCGTTTTATGCATGTGGGGCACCCTCCTTGCATTCGAGAAACGGAGGTGGAATTCTCTCCAATGGAAGTTAGATGTCTTAACCGATTTGTTGTTTTGTGGTTCTCATTTTGCGTACGACTGGGTGGATTTTGCGATCAGGCTGAAAAATTCTGGAGCTCGGTTCTGCAGCTCGGTGGAATTTTCTATTGCAATAGCTGCTGCTGCCGTTTGGATTGGGTGAATCAAACGTGTGGATGACCAAGGCTGGAAAAGGGGGCTGCTGCCTTTCATGCTTGGTTCACTGGTTTGCTATTTGAGTTTGGTTGTTTTGGATTTCTGGCCAAATTTGAGAAGATGGCTGCTGATGGAACCAAATGGAAGCAGGCCAAGTTTTTAACATAGCAAAAAGGGGCACGGAGATTTGAGTTTTTTTAATGACCGACCAATTGTGGCATGCCGCTGGGTTTTTCTGGCTAATTTGGAGTTGCGGGTTTTTACTATCTTTGATTAGGAGCAGGAATGGATTTCAAAATCCATGATTGCCATTGATTTGCAGGGCCTATGATTCTACCTCCCATGGTGATGAAGTTGGCGTTCCTGCTGCTCTGTTGAATCGGTGCCTTGGCTGATTGTAGCCTGTTGTGATTTGGGATCCATGGTTACCTGGCATGGAGAAGACGGTGGCTGTAGATCGTTGCTTGAATCTGCTGATTTTAGGATGGGAAAGTACGCTGCTTTGGTGCTTTTATAGGGGCATTGGATTTTGCTGCCAGTTTCCTGCTGCTCGGTGATCTGCTTGGCTCGGACGCAGGCCAGTTGGGGGAAGATGAAGCTGCAACTTGGGCATTGATCTGCTTGTGCGAGGGCCATGATAGCTGGAATTGGCTTCCGCTGGTGAAGCAGAGAAGGGTCGAATTAGAAGCTGCTGCCCAGTTCGGTGATGAATGGAATAGCTGCCGGTTGGGTTCAACTATTGCTGCTTTAAAATTTGTTGTTGCTGCATCGATTTGGCATAGCAGCTGCCCGACCAGATTTCATGCTCGTGGAGGTGGAGAGAGAGCTGCAAATTTGGAGTTGCCGTTCGAAAATGGGACTGACGGAGGGGACGACCGAGACCTAGTTGGACGGCAAAAATTTTGGGGAAATAGGAAGATGACGGACCCGTGATTTAGAGTTCCGAAGGTGCATGATCACCTTTAACATGCAAAACATATAATTTCTATGAAAATAGTTTTAATAAACTCGCAGAGATTTCTAATTTAATTTCTAGCTCCATTTGAATTTATTTTATTTATAATAGTTCAATCTAAATTATATGATAGACCCATTTTGTAACTCATATTTTAAAATATAATTGTAGCCATATACGTGTAATTCACCCAATTAAACATCTTTTATAGGTGAATGCATATTTCAAAATTCATTTTTAGCCTATTTAATCTCTCTTATCATGTGTAATCATCTTCATAATTTCATATTTTCAAAAATATTGCAAAATAATCCATTTTATAGCAAAATTAAAGATTTTATAAAAATGCAATTTTCATAAAATTTCACAAAAAAATTATTTAATATGAGATTAAAAGAAAATTTTGAGAATTATCACACCCCCAACTTAAATATTGCTAGTTCGTTAGCAATAGATATAGTATATATTTTTTCAAATCTTAATATATTAATAATTTTAGTACATATAAAAATTTGAGTGTCTCGCAAATTATAATGGTGAGCTTTAGAAGTAAATTTCATTAGTTAATATAAGTAAACATCTTTTATGATGCACGTAAAAGAATATAACTTGTGTATATATGTACTAATGAACATGTAAGCACTCAATAAACGAATTATTTTCAACTCATCTAAGTTAGGGAACATTTGTATCAGAACTATGATAGTGATAGTCATATATTTTAAACTTTTTTTCTCTTATCGCCATATTTTAGGGTATCTGGAGATTTTTATTTTTTTTCTTCCCATTATCATATCTTAGGATATTTGGAGAACAATGAAAAATGTAATTGTAGAAAATTAAACACAAATAGTGATGTGATAATTTATCTTGGTTACTTTTCTAATAGCAAAACATATAAAGTATTCAATAAGAGAACTTTAGCAGTAGCGTAGTTCATAAAGATGATCACAAATTAGGTTAAGAGATAAGTGACGATGACGCCTCATATAAACCCCTGAAGATCTCAAGTTTAGGCATGACCATCCAATTAAACAAAGTATTGAAAACATATATGATGGTGTGCAAATAAGAGGCTCAAGACAAAAAAATATATAGATACTTTGCGTTTGTTTCAAAAATTGTGCCTAATACGATTAATGAAGTTCTTAATGATGAAAATTGGATAATAACAATGCAAGAAAAGCTTAACTAATTGGAAAGAAACAAAGTATGTTAGCTTGCTCCTAGACTTAAGAACCACATTGTAATCACAACAAAATGGACTTTTAGGAACAAATTAGATGAAAGTAGAATAATTGTAAGAAATAAAGTAAGATTAGTAACTAAGGGGTACTCATAAGAAGAGAAAATTGACTTTGAAGAATCATATGCCCCTGTAGCTCGACTAGAAGTCATATGCATATTGCCTGCTTTTACATCATATGTAGGTTTCGAATTATTTTAAATGGATGTCGAAAGTACTTTCTTAAATGACTATCTTAATAAAGAAGCATTTGTTAAGCAACCTTCAAGTTTTCAAGAAAATGATTAATCAAACTATGTATAAAGCTAAACAAAGCATTATATTGATTAAAACAAGCTCCTAAATTTAGCAAAGTTTTAATTGATCATGATTTCAAAAGAGGAGAAGTTCACACCACATTACTCATTAAGAGTAATCATAACATTTTGATAGTATACATTCATGTTGATGATATACTTTTTGGTGCTACCAATGAATTCTTGTGAAAAGAATTTTCTTAGTTAATAGAATTTGAATTTGAGATGAGTATAACGGATTAACTCAACTTCTTCATCAAGTTGCAAATCAAGGAATTGAATGAAAAAATTTTCATCTGTTAATTCAAGTATATCAAGGAGATTCTCAAGAAGTTTAGAAATGATGGAATGGATCTAATATAACATCGATTGGCTCATCGATATCTTCAGGTGGGACATGCTCAATAGGGGAGGTATTTTAGCTCGTCTTCTCCTCAAGGGTGCTATCAAGATTCTTGAGGAAGTAACTACTAGGGGTGCAACTCGGGCCGAACCCGAGGATTTGCGATGTTAAAACCCTGTTGTTTTCAACCCGAGCTTGATTTTTCCGGCCTGAACCCAAACCAAATGTATACATTTCTCGGGTTTGGGTTGCTATAAGCCCGAACCCAAATATATTTTTGTATCAATATTTTTATTTTTATTCTATTCGTAATATCCCAATCGTCCATTCGTCCCGATCCTGCTTCTGAAAAGTGAAACTAGATATCGAACCCTAAGCCCTGCCTGCTCAATTCGCCACTGCCCACGCTTGCTCGATTGGCGATCTGCCGATCTCCTACGCCTCTTGCCTACCACTGCCTGCCACCTGCTCGATCAACAATTGCTGCACCTATCTTCCTTCCAGACGCCGAAGCCTCTTCCAGACGTAGCTGGCTCTCTCCTCTCCTCTCTTCCTGCGCCTGCAACGCCTCTCTCCTCCCTTCTCTTCCAGACGCCAGCAGCGGCTCTCTCCTCCTGCGTCGGTAGTGCCTATCTCTCCTCTCCTCTCTTCTAGACGCCGACAGTGCCTCTCTCCTACTGCGCCAAAAGCACCTCTCTCTCCTCTCCTCTCTTCCAGACGCTGGCAGTGGCTCTCTCCTACTGCGCCGATAGTGCCTCTCTCTCCTCTCCTCTCCTCTCCTCTCTTCCAGACGCCGGCAGCACCTCTCTCCTCCTGCGTCGGCAACGCCTCTCTCTCCTCTTTGGCCTCCCAACAGCATCAATGACTTGTGCTTGGTGACTGCTACTCGGCTCTGTCTCTCCCGCCTCTGGCCTCCGGCTGCCTGCATCCAACGGATTGTTCGCCCCCTGCCTGTTGGACTCCCGCCCTTCTCAACACTAGCAGCCTCCTGGACTCCCGCCTCCTGCCTCAAATTGGCCCTGCTCTTTCCCGACACTGCCTCCCACCTACCGGAGTTCGTTCGCCCCTGCGTAGCAACTCCATCGAGGATCGGCTGCCTAGAGTTCGATCTTCCCCGCATCGACAGCAGTGCTGCTTGATCGACATCGGCTTTGCTTTCCTCTGCCTCTGCAGTTGTGTGTCATTTGTAATTTTCTTCTCCCTTACTTCCATTTTTTAATCCTTTGGTTTAATTTGGTTATTGATATAATGTAGGAAAAGTTGTTAGGATTGAAACAAAAATCTCTAACTTTGATTATATGTTATGAAAATGATATCTAGGTGGTTAATAAAATATGAACAGTTCAAGTAATACGCAAGACAAGAATAGTTAATAAGAGATCAATAGTGAGCAACTAAAAAAATACAATGACTGCTTCAAACACTATTGATCTTACAGAAGGTTCAGAGGCAAACGAGCCTCTTCCTAAGAAGAAAAAATGATATAAAATTTCATTATTAGTTTGGGAAGAGTTTGAAAGGATTTTGGACAAAAATGGAAAAGTTGCATGGGGTATTTGTAAGTATTGTAAGATTAAACTTAAGTGTCCAAGTACTCAAGGAACAAGTACATTAACTAGACACTTAAAGTTATGTAAGTATAATACCAACAAAAGAGCTAAGGGCCAGCGCTTGTTATCATTTCAACCCATAACTGATGAAAGTGGAATGGTTATGTCAAATTGGAAGTTTGACCAAGAAGCCTGCAAAAGAGCAATGGCAATAGTGATTATTCTTGATGAATTGCCGTTTAAATTTGTTGAAAAGGAAGGATTTAGAGAATTTTGTAAAGTTGTCCAGCCACTCATTAAACATGTTTCAAGGACCACAATTATGAAAGAAATCTTCAAAATATACATGTTAGAGAAGGCTAAATTACGAAAGATTTTTAGTGAAGATGTTCGGCGTGTACGCTTAACAATAGATTTGTGGACTTCAAATCAAAATATTGGGTATTTTTATTTAACTGCTCATTTTATAGATTCTAATTGGACTCTTCAAGAGCACATTCTTAATTTTTGTATTCTTCTTTTACTACACACAGGTGAAGCTATTGGTGACGCAATTGAAGAATGTCTGAATGCTTGAAATATTAGACAAGTGTATACTCTTACTGTTGACAATGCATCGGCCAATGATGTTGCACTAAATACTTTGTGTTTAAATTTAAAAATGAAGAATGCTCTTTTTGGGATGGAGAATCTTTAAATGTCCGTTGTGTTGCATACATTTTAAATTTGGTTGTGAAGGAGAGAACTGAACAAATCAAGAATTCCATTGCTTGAATTCGTAATAGCATAAAGTGGGTCAAGAGTTCTCCTAGTAGAGAACAAGCATTGGAAAATCTTGTGAAAGTGTTAGAATTTCGAGTAAAATATCTTTGTGTTTAAATGTGTCAACACGTTAGAATTCTACATACTTGATGTTGAAACATGCTCTATCATTTGAAATGGCTTTCAAACATCTTGAAGTGAATGACACAAGTTTTAGAAGCACTAGTTCACCTCTTGAAGAAGATTGAAACTATGCTAGAGTCCTTTGTGACTTCTTGGTTTTGTTTTTTAAAGCTACTGAGATCTTGTCGGTACTAAATATGTCACTTCCTCATATCATTTTCCTCAACTTAATGCAATTCAAGATCGATTAAATTCATTTATAACCGAGAATGGTAATCCTATCCTTCTTCACATGTGTACAAAATAAAGGAAAAACTTGCAAAATATTGGGATTCTGTTGACGAGTTCAACATTTACTTACTCATTGCGGTGGTGTTTGATCCACAATTCAAGCTAGGCTATTTGGAATTTTGTCTTGGTATTTTCATTTTTGCAGATTAGGCTTCTGCATTATCAAAGAAAGTGTATGATAAAATAGTTGAATTATATGAAACTTATAAATCTAGGTATACTGTAGTACTATAAGTTCTTTGTCTGAAATGAGCGGGGCATCATCCGAATCAAAGAATTCAAAATAGAAGTGGTGGCAATCTATGAATAACACTAATGCTAGAGTTATCACAAATGAAATTGATGCCTATTTAAAAGATCTGATTGAGAATGATGTAGAACCATTTGATATTTTAGCATGGTGGTCAATGGCTACAAAATACAGGATTTTATCTTTTATAGCAAAAGATATTTTGGCTATTCCTGTTTCAACAGTTGTATCAGAATCTGCATTTAGCACTGGAGGACGTATTTTTGACCAATATCGTAGTTCATTAATGCCCATGCTGGTTGAGTGTCTAATTTTCTCTCAAGATTGGTCGAAAACATCTCCAGTCGATTCAAATTATGAAGAATTTGTTGATCAACTAGACAAATGCGTAAGAGGTAAAATATATTTTTCTATGTTTTAATCCTATACCTTACTCTTAACATTATTTTTAATGCCAATATTTATTTTTTCAGATCAAGTTTCTCAAACATCGGGAAATGCTGCTTCAGGATCGTTACCACCTATTCCAACAAGAAATTAATTGATAGGAGGTATTATTTATATATTTGAATATGTATGCTTATATGTGCTCCTTAAGTTCAATTATACAAAATGATATCGATTTTGTGCATTTTCTTTTAGGAAAAAAAGAATTTGGCTTGGCGAATGAGAATAATAGAAGACAAGAAGAATGAAGACTGTATGGAAAATTAAAATGTTTCATGTTATTATTTTGTAACTTGACAATTTAAGTTAAATGTTGTAATTTGGTTATTAGAACTTAAGACTAAAGTTGTAGACTTGGACCTAACTTGGATGTTGTTATTTAAAATTGTATTTTTGAACTTGTTGTAATCTTATTTATTTTTATATTATTATATTTTTTGGCATTATTTTCTTTTCTTATGATTGATATTATAAAGTTTGTCTTATGGTTGGATGCTAATATTTCCATATATGATTGTGATATTCATGTTAAATTGTAGTACGGACAAAGGTTGTACTTCTACCTTCATCAAAATATGGTTGCTATTCAACTTAATGCGAAAAGCATGCTCAAAACATTCTTCTTAATACTCTTAAATGGTATTGAAATTTTTCTTGCTTTCTTATAATAAATTATCATTTTATATTTCTTTTAGCAATAGATTTGTGATTAAATGAGTGTAGGATATATGTTTATAGTAACATGTTGACCTGAAACTCAACCCGAGCTCAAATTTCCAAAATAGGGTTAGGGTTGAAGTTTTACAAATAGGGTTAGGGTTGGGGTTAGGGTAGAAGATTTACAAATAGGGTTAGGGTTAGGGTCGAGGTGAACTCGAGTTTCATGAGCCCGAGTTGCACCCCTAGTAACTACCACTTTTATCTTTGCCTGTCATCTTCATAGCGAAAGACATATGCCTATGTATTTATGGCCAATAATCCCCATGTGAAGAGTTTGCTTGAATGTCACACGACATTTAATTGCAATTGTAAAAATAATGCCTCCCAAACAGATTTTGCCTAGTTATTTATTTGTAATAGATAGCTAGTGCTTTGGCAACTAAAAACCTGAATTAACTTATACTTTCTCCACATTGCCATCAAAAAAAAATTTTGTGCAAACTAACTACTCCAACATTCTCCCACCTAGCAAATATGGAGTGGGTCATGAATCTATGCAAGTATCGGAGGACATGGTCTTGGATTGTAGACATGATCTACTTGGATTGTACACATCATCTCCACCTATTGGAATGTTTGTAATATGTCTTGTTTAAAAGACCCGTTCGCTTCACTCAAAGAAATTGTATTTGAAATTGTAGTACTCCTCATTTGGAAATCCAAAAATTGCATTAACCTATGCAAGGCTAAGCACATATTCCTGATCAATTAGTTTGAATCGAATATGTTTATCTATGTCACTGGGTTCTGGGAGGAGAATAGCTTGCAAGCTACCAAGAAATTCTTGAGTAATCTCTACATATCAGGGGTGCAAGTAAAGAGTTCCCAACTGATGTTTCAAAGATATTTATGAACTCTATTTATTAAATCCAAATGATTAAGTGTACATTTAGTAATGAATCTCGTGCATTCCATTTTACGAATAATAGGTATATTACACCTTTCAATCATTGCTTTATCCCTCATGAGCTAAGGCAATAGTAGAGTTGACGAGCTGTGTATATATCTAATTAAAATGCTAGTTTTAATGCAAGTATATATGTCATGTAAGTTATAAAGTGTGAATTTAGCATTGTTCCCACGAGAAATAAGTTAAACTAATTAGTATCTCAAAATTCAATTGCCTTTCCTATGTATAAAATTTTGAGATAGTTAAACAGAAATTATAATTTAACGGGAAATTAAATGAGTGAAGAGCTAGTGATCATGAAAGAATGAATTGGAATTCTTAAGATTAACATGCCATATAAGTAATAAAGTGTGAGTTTATTATTGTTTCCACTAGAAATAAGTTAAACTAATTAGTATCTCAAAATTCAATTGCCTTTGTTATGTAAAAAATTTAGATATGGTTGAACAAAAATTATAATTTAATAGGAAATTAAATGAGTGAGGAGCTAGTGATTGTGCAAGAATGAATCAGAATTCTCAAGATAAACAGTGGTGGATGGGAAATCAAGAATCTTTGATCCTAAACCAGATCAATTTTGTTTCATTTTAATTAGTTATGTAAAGATTTATTAACCTAGGTTTGTATGTATTCGTATACACCTTCCAACATGCATAAACCTAATTTCACTATACCCTATGCCATATTCCCATGCAAACAAGTATGGTGGGATTGATTAGCTCATAACTTACTCAAGATTTTACAAGGTTGATAGATATATTCCTATCTATATTAACATTCGATGTTACAAGCGTTGAAAACATGTGCTTTAGACATGAATCTCACCCATATCCACCTTTTCCAAGCATGAATCCATATATTAAACCATCTTACAATGTAGCTTGTAAAAAATATTAAACACCATATATAAAGGTAAATTCACACAACACAAGTCTACAACAACTAAATATTCATATTGAAACCACAAAGAACTAAAGCAACATAGTTAAGAGTTAAATCATCTCAATCTTCCATCACTTAGAGTTTTAGCCCAAAAACATAAGATCAAACCCCATGATATTTATGTTTAAATACATCCAAACAAAGGAGAAAAAGAAAAAATAAGTAGAGAAAGAGAAAAAGGAGATGAAACTTGCAAGTTTCCGCAAAATAGTTGAGATCTCCGCTTCAAAATCTCCTTAGCTTGAGAATCCATTCTTTTCTCCTCCTTAGTTGCTTTCCACGAGCTCTACTACACCCTCTCTTGGAACCCTGAATGAGGTATTTATAACCCCTTACAATTGAAGCTCACACGTGTGGAAAATTTCACACGTGCATCTCCGTGGTCGTGGCCACGACCACGCTGGACAGTGGCGGTGCATTATCCTTCAAGGTGGTCGACTTCATGGCCGCAACCACCGTCATGCTCTTTTTGCCTTGAATTATGGGAATTGGCCTCCTTTTCCTATAATAAAAGGTGAAAATAAGTAAATACATTCTGAAATAATCAAATGAAATTGAAACAACTAATATGGATAAATTTTAACTGGATGCAACCTAAAATGCATAAAAACTATATAAGATGTAAGCATTACACAAATGATGAAAACTAATGTAAAACCTATGAGTGCAAAATGTGCATCGATAATTCTATTAATATAAAGCTATCACACTCTCAAACTTAAGCATTGCTAGTCCTCAAGCAACGCCTAAAAACTAAAATGCAACAAGCACACGTAAAAAATCAAGTTTGTTTCTAATCATTAGCAATGCAATCACATCTTTCAACTTGACAATGCAATTTTCAAGATAACGATAAGTGGAGTAATTCATGCAAAACTTGATAATATCATGCCAAGATATGTATTTTTAGTTCAACTTACAAGTTACATGGAAACGTGGTTCTATAATAGTCAAAATTTTGTAGATCAATTCATGCTAGCAGTTCTCTTGATTAAAAGGAATTTATAGGACATGCATAGAAATATAGATAAACAGGATCATATGAATCACTATCTCAAGAAAATATAGCATAAATTCATCTACACCACCTGGCCTAAAAATTAGACAAATTGCATATGTAGTTCCCTAAACTTATTATTTGAACTTTCTTCACTATATTTTAGGATATTTGGAGAGTTTTTTTTAGAACTCTCTTCACCATATTTCAAAGTATCTGGGGAGAATTTTCTTAAAAAGTGCTATCATTGTGACTTTTTCTTGTCATGTCCGGGAGAATCCTATGGCATTATTAAAGAGATGAGCTTCGTGGCCTTGAGACTCAGAAACGAAAAAAGCAACAGCAGGACATGAACCCCGACATCTCGCCCTCAGCAAGCTTGATCTCAAGAAGGCCCTCAGTGATTGAATGATGAGGATCAACTGCCACAACAGCTGTGTCGTAGCACCGGCAAAATTCAAGAATCCATAGTAGCTACAGGTGCTGTAAGAACTTGAGCACCAAGACCATCTGCAAGACATTAGTGAAAGCAGAGAAGCTACTTTTGCCAGGCCAGCTATTCATTGTGACGGAACAACAACGACAACGAAAAAAGATCCAAAAAGGGGATTCCGACGTGGCGCATATCCGCGTAAAAGATGATGAACTATGCAAGCCGCACCAATTCCATGGAAGAAGTTCCACGACGCCCAATTATCTATTTTAACCACAAAACCCCAATTCCGTGCCAACGAATTGCAGAGCTTAGGCAAAGTGTAAGAAGTAGGAGGAAGACAAAAAAAAGGAAGGACACGACTCCCGGGACAAGCATTCCCAACTCCTCTTCCCAACAGAGAACGTGAGTTCTCAGCTTCTTTTAGCTTTATTTAAATATATATATATATATATATATATATATCAAAGTCTTTCAAATATATATATATATATATATATATATATATTATTTTCTAAAATATGTATTTATGTACTTCTCCCCAAGTAGATACTCTCCAATGGTGGGTCAAGTTGATACACGGAGCTAAGTACCCTTTTTATTAATATATATATATATATTCAAGGCCTCAAATATATATATATATATTACTTTAAAAATATATATATATATTAAAAGACCTCTAAAAATATATATATTATTTTCTAAAATACACACATATATATATATATATTCAAGGCC
>JAXCLR010000105.1:47499402-47521352 GCA_035584095.1 Annona squamosa
AGCCGGGCTCCGCTGCAGCGCGTCGCTTACAGGGAACGCCCTAGCATTAACAATTTTTAATATATTTTCAGAATCCACATCATAAAAGTCATCCAAGTTTCCCACATTTTTCACCCTACCGAACAACGCAAAGTTCCAATCATGCCATCCTTAGCAGCAATGAGCACCAAGAATCGTTAGTCCATTCAACCCATCTTCCAGCCCGCGCTAAATTAAAAAAAAATCAGCAGGTGTCCCTCTCTATCAACTTCAACGACCTAAAACCAAGCAGAATCCCACATCGGATTCATGTTTGGTTGTAGGGTGCCCTCACATATCTATAAAATGGGCCTTCCACTCTTCCCAAGGGGAGACACAACACTCTCCTATCACTTAAAGTGGGGCCCGTTTAGGCGGGACATTTACCAAGTTGAAAAAAACTCCAAGGGCTTGGATTGCTTCTCAAAAGAGTGGTTTTTCGAGTAAGAATTGGGGTAAATAAATTTTTTTTGTTAATTATAGTTTTTTTTAATTCTTTGTAGTTGTTAATTTTAGATTTGTAATATTTAGCCTAGATTTACCACTTTATGCATCGTAATTTTCAAATTAAGTTTAATGCAATTTTCATTCCTATTTTCGTAGATTAAATTTTATTTCTGTAGTCTTTGAATAACTGTCCTAATTTAGATTTAATTTTAGTTAATTGCAATTTCTCCTCTCCTTTCTTTGTTTCTTTCTCTCTCTTCTTTATCCGCTTTCTTGCTCTCCTTGCTCTCTCTTTCTAATTCTCTTTTTTCCTCTCTCTCTAATTTCCTCTCTTTTATCTCTAATTTCTTTCTTTCTCTTCTCTACACCCTCTTTTACTTTTTTCTTTTATTTTTGTTTAAAATAATTCAAAATTATATAACCTCTCTATGGATTCGACCCGACTCACCGTTATTCTACATTATCACTCGCATAGTGGTAGCTTTAATGTGTTTTGATTAATTTTAATTAAACTGGTGATCATAATGCTCTTAACGACAAGCACTTGGTGCGCATCAATTGCCATCTGAAAGAAGCCGAAGCAGGGGCTTACTCTAATTGGACGCAGTCTCATCTATAAAAGCTCATATCGACTCTCTATCCAGGCAAATTCAAAACTTATCAAGGCCTGCTAATGTGAATACAGTAGGGGCTTCCACACTGCAGTCATCATCAACGGAATATTGTACGTGGTGTAGAGAGTTCGGCCACCCAAGTGATCAATGTGCCTCTAATCCGAAGTCCATTAATTACATGAGCAACTTCCAGAGAAACCCAACAAATCCATATGTTAATAATCATAATCAAGGATGGAGGAATCATCCAATGGAATAACTAGGCTAGGCCGAATCAGCCACTAGGATTCTCGTAGTAACCTTCTTAGCAATAGTCAGCCAGACTAGTTCAACTTGCCCTGCCTCTTCAAGAAGAAAAAAAATCAGATATGGAAAACCTATTTATGCAATTCATGTAATCTCAGATCATAACAAACATGAACTTAGAAGCACAGATAGGCCAACTTGCTTCAGCTATAAATAGTTGCCCTCAAGATGCATTGCAAAGCGACACTAAACAAAATCCGAAAGGAAAAGGCAATGAGCAAGTGCAAGCACTCACATTGCACAGTAGTAGGCAATTACCAGAAGTAACTCAATCAGAAGCAGAAATTGAAGCTGCTAGTCCTTTAATTCATCAATCACAAGAGGCAGAGGACTCAAATGAAACAAACCAAAAGAAACCTGAGGATGTAACAACCACTATTCAAAGGCCTCTTCCTCCATTTTCTCAAAGACTTGCAAAGAGTAAAAAGAAGGGCCAGTTTAAAAAGTTCTTGGAGGTATTAAAATAACTATACATAAATATACCTCTTGTCGAAGCCTTGGAACAAATGCACAGTTATGCCAAATTCATGAAGATAACTGTCAAAGAAAAGGCGATTGATAAAATTTGAGATGGTGGCATTAACAGAAGAGACTAGTGTTATGGTGCAGAGAAAGTTGCCACCAAAGCTCAAGGATCCAGGGAACTTTACCATCCCATGTACAATTGGAAATGAGTATTTTGAGAGAGCTCTCTGTGATTTGGGAGCTAGCATAAATCTAATGCCAAAATCCATATTCAGGAAGCTAGGTATTAGGGAAGCTCGACCTACTACAATAATGTTGCAACTGGCAGATTGATCTATGACATATCCAGAAGGAATTATTGAAGATGTTCTAGTCAAGGTAGACAAGTTCATCTTTCTAGCGGACTTCATCATTCTGGATTATGAAGAAGACCAGAATGCGCCAATTATTCTAAGTCAGCCTTTCCTTGCAACTGGCAAGGCGATAATTGATGTACAAGCCGGAGAGCTAACCATGCAGGTGCAGAATGACCAAGTCACATTTAGCGTATTCAATACGATGCAACTCCTGAATGATCCAAAGGAATGCTTTATGATCGATATGGTGGATTTAGTGGTTCAAGCCGAGTTTCGGGTCACCTCTTACAAGAATATTTTGGAAGCATCGTTAGTTGGAGAAATCAATGAAGCTGACGAAGAATCGACTGAGATGATACGTTACTTGCAACAGTCTATAACTTTTACATGCTATCCGCAAAAATTCGAGTCGCTGGAGCTCAAACAGGAATCATTTAAACACTTGAAGCCCTCAATTGAAGAGCTGCCCATTTTGGAGCTGAAACCTCTGCCAACCCATCTAAGTTATGAATCCTCACTCCCAATTATCATCTCTTCAGTATTAGATCCCTTGCAAGAAGAAAAACTGCTTAGAGTGCTCAGGGACTACAAGAAGGCTCTCAGTTGGATCATCACAAACATCAGACGAATTGGCCCATCTTTCTGCACGCATAAAATTAAACTAGAGGAGAATTCTAGGTCGTCCATTGAAGCGCAGAGAAGATTAAATCCCATTATGAAAGAAGTGGTTAAAAATGAGGTTATCAGATGGCTTGACGCAAGTGTCATATATCCAATTTGCGATTGTTCTTGGGTTAACCCAGTGCAATGTGTCCCGAAGAACAATGGAATAACAGTAGTGTTTAATGAGAATAACGAACTAATTCCAATGAGGAAAGTTACGGGTTGGAGAGTGTGTATGGACTATCGAAAGTTGAACAAAGCCCTAGGAAGGATCACTTCCTGTTCCCATTCATCGACCAGATGCTTGATAGGTTGGCAGGTCAGGAATTTTATTGCTTTCTGAATGGTTATTCAGACTACCACCAGATCATGATAGCAACTAAAAACCAAGAGAAGATCACTTTTACATGTCCATGTGGCATATTCACATTCAAGTGAATTCCCTTTAGCCTATGCAACGCACCAGCCACATTTCAGCGTTGTACGATGGCTATCTTTACTGATATGTTTGAAGACTTCCTGGAGGTATTTATGGATGACTTCTCAGTATTTGGGAACTCATTTGATGAATGTCTCATCAATCTAACCAAAATGCTTCAGCGTTGCGAAGACACGAACCTAGTTCTTAACTAGGAGAAACGTCATTTTATGGTGCAAGAGGGTATAGTACTCGAGCACCGGGTTTCCAAACAGGGAATTGAAGTCGATAAGGCAAAAATCGAGACAATAGAGAAACTTCCTCCTCCCACATCAGTGAAAGGTATTCACAGCTTTTTGGGGCATGTAGGGTTCTATAGAAGATTTATCAAGGACTTCTCAAAGGTTGCTAAGCCGCTTTGTACGCCGCTATAAAAGGATGCGCCATTTGATTTCGATATGGATTGTATTCAATCATTCAACGAACTAAAAAAGAGATTGGTATCAACACCAATTATTATTTCTCCCAAGTGGAACCTCCCTTTTGAATTAATATGTGATGCAAGCGATTTTGCGGTTGGGGCAGTGTTAGGTCAGAGGAAGAACAAAGTATTCCACTCCATTTATTATGCCAGCAAAACCTTGAATAAGGCGCAGCTAAATTACACCACTACAAAAAAGGAGTTACTAGCTGTGGTGTTTGCATTTGACAAGTTCAGAGCTTATCTAGTGGGGACCAAGGTGATTATATATACAAATCATTCTACAATTAAGTATCTGATTGAAAAGAAAGATGTGAAGCCACGCTTGATTCGATCTATTTCTATAAGAATTCGATCTTGAAATTAAAGACCGAAAAAGAGCTGAAAACCATGTAGCTGAACACTTATCTTGCCTTGAAAGAAGCCAGCAGTTCCAAGACATGGAATAAATCTGAGAAGTGTTCCCGAATGAGCAGCTACTTTCAATCTCCCAAGGCAGTCCACCATGGTATGCAGATTTTGTAAACTATATCATTAGTGAAATATTGCCTCCAGAGATGAATCATATCAAAGGAAGAAATTTCTCCATGACGTCAAATTTTATTTCTAAGATGAGCCATTTTTGTTTAAGTAATGCCCAGATCAACTATACAGGAGATGCATTCTAGTATGTGAAAGGGAACCAATACTGCAAAGCTGCCATTCATCACCATATGGAGGTCATTTCCAAGAGGACAAAACTACAGCAAATGCACTCCAGTCTAGGTTTTATTAGCCATCTTTATTTAAAGATGTTCATTTATATGTCAAATGGTGCGATCAACGCAGCATATAGGGAATATCACGAAGAGACATGAAATGCCGCTCATTAATATCATTCAAGTTAAAATCTTTGATGTACGAGGTATCGACTTCATGGGACCCTTCATCCCTTCTTTGGGCAATCAGTTTATTTTGGTTGCAGTTGATTATGTAGTCAAATGGGTTAAAGCAATACCAACTCTAGCGACCAATGCTAAAACGGTTCTCAAGATTATAAAGAAGAATATCTTTACTCATTTCGGCACACTGCGAGTTATTATTAGTTTTGGAGGTTCTCACTTCTGTAACAGGCAATTCATGGCGATCTTGAGTAAGTATGGAGTATGCCACAGGGTGACCACAATATATCATCCACAAGCCAATAGACAAGTCGAGCTAGCCAACAAAGAATTGAAACAAATTCTAGAGAAAACAATTAGGTCATCTCACAAGGATTGGTCTCTCAAGTTGGATGACGCATTATGGGCATATCGAACTGTGTACAAAACTCAGTTTTGAATGTCCCCCTACCAGTTGGTGTATGAAAAAGCTTGTCATCTGCCGCTTGAGTTGGAGCATAACGCCTATTGGGTAATCAAGAAATTAAACCTAGATATGTAACAAGTTCGTGAGCGTCAATTATTGCAGCTTAATGAGCTGGATGAATTCAAAATGCAAGCTTATGAAAATGCTAAGATTTACAAGGAGAAAGTGAAGAAATGGCATGACAAAAAGATCTTGCTAAGGAAATTCGAGCCAGGCCAAAAAGTCCTGCTTTTCAATTCTAGATTTAAACTATTTCCAGGAGAATTCAAGTTGTGATAGTCAAGGCTGTTTATTGTGTTAAAAACAATTGAGCATAGGGCAATGGAAGTGTTCAATGAGAAGTTAGGTGACAGTTTTGGGGTGAACGGGCAGCGATTGAAGCATTATATGGGGGACGATCTGCAGCCCTGCAAGGAGGTGGTGTTGTTGAAAAATCCATTGAAAGATGGAACATCGGGCTGAGGACGTTAAACTTAGCGCTGAATGGGAGGCAACCCAATACTCCTTTCTAATTTTGTTAATTTGTAGGATTTCTCTTTTGGAATGAAAAATTCTTCAATTGGAAGAGCTTAAGATCATGGTATATCAAGCAAGGAAGGCCATTTAAATTCACTCCAAGCACTAAATGTTTAGGTTATGGATAAGCAATGAAGTATATTAGTGGTTGAATCAAAGAGGCAACTAACGAGCATTGGTGTCGCGACATCCCAACATGGCGCCCCGGTGCCGTGATGATGATCTCGGATTTTTCGGAGCCAGCGAGTGGAGGCTAGGCGCCTCAGCATCAGGGCAACGCGACCCAGACAAATATAAATAGCTTGAGTTAGGGTTTTTTCACCCTAATCCCGAGTCCCGGTGCCGTGATTATGATCCTAAATTTTTCGAAGCCCGCGAGTGGAGCCTAGGTGCCTCAGCATCGAGGCAATGCGACCTAGACAAATATAAATAGCTCGAGTTAGGGTTTTTCACCCTAACCTCGAGTCCCGGTGCCATTTTTCCCTTCTTCTGCCTCTCCAAACCCTAGTAACACTATTTTTCCCCCATTCTAACTCCATTCATCTTCCATTTCTCCCCTAATCTCGTTCCCATTTCTTTCTCTTCTTCTTCCATTCCATATCTCCATCTTTTCCATTTCTAGATCCAACTAAAATCCTCCCCAAATCAAGCCTCTACATCTTCTAAACCTACGCCCCATTCCTACCATACATTCCCTCTCCATTTTCTCTTCATTCTCCTCCCATTTAAACACCCTTTCTCTTCCCCGTTTTCGGCCGGTGCTAAATTTTTGAAGATAGACAGATCGGCGCCTAGGCACCACCCAGTCGCACCGCATCGCCAGTGCAAACAACCCTAAACTTTCAATGTTTCAAAGCAAACAATTGGATAACTCCACTTGATATTTGGTTGAATTAATATTCTTGATATTGTGGATTCCTTGTGTGGTTGGATGTGAATTTGGTGCATTAGAGATTGAAAATTTGTGATTGGAAGGGTGGTTAGAAGTTTGGTTTGGAGTCGATGTGGAGATTGAATTGAAGTGGTTTTGGATTGGCATCTTTGTGGTTTATTTGATTTATTGAAGATATAGCCTCTTCATCCTCTGCCAAAAGAAAGAAAACACAAGACCTATTGGAATGTGATGCCAACTGCTTTGTCACGGCTCAAGCATTTAAGTGGTATACAGATTCGTTGTAAAAGAGACATGTTATACCTGAGCGCGGGATAAAGATAGATTCCTTCTTTGATCATTTTATCAATGCACTCAAGGTCCAAGGGTGGCAAAAGTTCATGGCACAGCCACAACCAGCCATTGTACCAATGGTTAAGGAATCCCGTTTGTGAGTTTATATTTTATGTTTTAAATATATGTGTTAGATTGCATATCATGTCAAACTCTACCTATTAAAATTATCTTGTTTCAATCCATGTTGATGAAAATGTACAAGGTTGAGAAAAATTTTAACTTGAAATTGATTTCATGAAAAATGGACAATTCATGCTAAGGACTACGTGCAAAGGAAAGTTGCAAGTGACGTGTGAATGAATTGAGCGAATTTCATAGTACATTGTTATAATTCAATTCTATGCTAATCTTTTCAACTGAAATGATAAGAACTAAGTTAAATAGATGTTAACTACATGATTTAAGGGAATAAATGGTCTTAGAAATGGTAAAATTTCACAAGTTTTTTTAATGGGAGCTAAAATGGGTTAACTTGCATGTTCAATACCCCTACCAAATTATTAAAGCAATAAAAGGAGGTGACTGACTTAAGCTGAGTAACCGAGATTTGACATCAACAAATGTCAAGGTTTACCTAAAAAGGCAAAGGAAAGTAACAGTAATAATGCTTTAAAAAGAAAATTCTCCCTAGATACACTGAAATATGGTGAGGAGAGTCATGTAATAAGTTTGGGGGGGGGGGGGAGAATGTGTAGTTAAGCAAAACGGGATCAAGTAAATTAATGTCATGTTCTTTGACCGAAAAGTTGTGCTTAAACCTTGGTTCACCTGTTTTATGTTGATTTTCTAACCATTTTCTTTTCATCAAGAAGAAGATTAGTAGGATTGAATTATTACTTTGGACTAATAATATTGTCATTTACGTGAACTTGATTCGAGAATGAAAATGAAAACACATGTCTTATTTTGAGAAATAGATGATTTTTTATGCAATGTTTCAAGTTAAGGTTGTTCTTTTTCTTATTGAGTGGAGAAATGTGATTGTTAGAAGCATAATTGGAATTAGGTTGAGTTGACAGAGTCCTTATTCATTCATTCATTCATTCATTTTTTTCATATGTTGCTCGAGGACTAGCAACATTTGAGTTTGGGAGTGTGATAACTCATGAAAATGTGAGTTATTATGGCTCATTTCAGACTAGTTTTGCATGTTAGTCTAGGCGAATGTGGTTAGTTTGCGTGCATTTAGGTTAGCTTTCATTCGCTTTGCATTTTAGGAATAATATGTAGTTTTTATGCATTTTTAGTATAAAATAAATATTTATAATTCATTTATTTAGTTTTAGTTGATTTTACAAGAAGAAGGGGTAGCTATCCGCTAGCAAGTGAGTCAGGATGAAGAACCGAGCAAATTGAAGAAGTCAGCAGGCTGGTGCTCAAGCATCGACCAGCGGTGCCTAGGCGCCAACCTACAACCTCACAAAAATAGTCCAACGTCCCTACAATGGAAAGCTTCCAGTGAGTTGGCACCCAAGCACCAACCTGGGGTGCCTAGTCGCCACTTCACCACCATGCAGAAAAACGTTAGAAGCCTTTAAGTCAATTAGCCTCCAGAGAGTTGGCACCTAAGCACCACGGTGTGACACCCGCGCGCGTGTGTGTTTGCACCTGTTTTGTACGGACTAAGGGAGACTTAAATACCTTATTAAGGATTCATGCCAGGGAGACGGAGGACAGATAGAGCAGCTAAGGAGAGAAGGAAAAGGACTTTCGTTTCTGTAGCACCCGAAGAGGAGATCCAATCTCGTTGGTGGAAACTCGCGAGTTTTCGTTTCTCTTTTTCTTTATCTATTTTCTTTTCTTTGTTGTTGGGAATACATTCAATTTGGATTTGATAGGATTTGACGCCATGTTCATGAACTAAACTTTCATAGATGAGAAGTTGAGATGAATTGATATCTAACTATATTGTTTTGGTTCTTGATGATTTAGGAATGAATATTTGATTTGCTACATGATTGTGCTATGTGGATTTACCCTTGCATGTATCATTCAATATTTTTTACAAGATTAGTTACCTTGTAAGATGATTCAATTGCATGATTCATCCTTGGAAAGGAAAATCCAAGCAAGATTCACATGTAGGGCATAGGTTTCTTCCTTCGTTAATGAAAAATGTTTAATGGATAGGAATATACCGTTAAACTTTATGTAGTCATGAACAAATTATGTATAGCTTAATTCCATCTCATTTAATTGTATGAGAACATAACAATTAGGTGCTATGTAATTAGCTTTATATATGTTGGAAGATATATATAAAGATCATTGAACTTGGACTAGGAAATCCCTACACAATCTAAAGAAAAGGAACCAATTTGATATAGTTTATATTTAAGAATTTCCAACTATCCCATTTGTCATCCAAATTTGATAAGTCCTTTTTGGTATTCCAGCTCTTCCGTTAAATTCTCTTCTATTTCTTTTACTTATTTTGCATATTCGACTCTATTTGTGAAAACTCTTTCTAATCACCGTAAACAACTGAACTAATTAATAACACTAGTTGAACTATATCCTCATGGGAATGATGCTTGACTCACTCTTATTACTTGATCGGCATGTATACTTGTGTTAAAACGAGCATTATAATTAGACATATACGCAGCTTGTCACCATACCCCAATTTTTGGGATGTGATGATGTAAATAAGTGTTAAGTTAGCTTGCTTTAACCATACCCCAATCTTTGGCACATAATTAATGGAAATAAGTATTATGTTATCCGAACTAAAAAAGAGTATTATGTTACTCACATTAGTTGTAGAAGAGGTTGGATGTGCATCTATAAGTACATGCGAGGGAAAATCTTCATAATTAAGTTATCTTATACCATTGTTTTTAGAATTGAACCAACCTAGAAGGTTTAGCCACGAATTGATTGTTAATCCGTTTCATTCATACCCGATTCAATTTAATATGATAGAAGTGTTCAAATTGTGTGAACCGCAATTGAACCATTCAAATTGGTTGGATTTGGTTCCACCAATTTTGAAATTTTTTTCAAAAAATCAAACAGATCACATATTTGCTATTTTTATGCAATGCAAAATTTTGCATGGTTGACAATTGCTTTTCAAAATTAAAAATTTAATTCTATTTTCAGAATCTTAGGATACATTATTATTTGCATTATTATCATTAAATGGGAACTCTGTTAATCTCTTAAATGAGTAGGAATCTGTGGCACCCCGAACCGAGGCGTCCACATAGTCCTTACTCTGGGATCTTATTGATTGATAAATGTGACTTAAGATTGTTGCTCTGATCACGCGGCGGATTCGTAATTGGAACTCGTCTAATTTTTTTCATTTCTTTCTTTTTCATTTCTTTCATCACATAAACATATACTTATCATTATTCATAATGGACTTATCCATATCATCATAAATCATCAACTTCTCATATTATTCATAACTTCATAATTTTATACAACCTATATCTTTTTTCATCATATCCCATTAGGGAATTTATTCATACAAACATCTATTAACCTTTGTAGATTTCTCTTTTTCTTTAGCAACACATGCCCTTCATCTCTTAGCTTTCTCTGCACCTGTCTGAGGTTGGAAAAATAAAATATGAGTCGAAACTCAATAAGCAAGCATTTTTTTCATTTAAATGCATTTTTCTCCATTCGATAGAAGACATTTATCAAGTGATTAACTACCAATGGAATAGAAACCTTTTCATAAACCATTTTTGGAGATTATTCATGTAAACCATCCATGTAAACCATTCGTTAATGCATTTCTCTCCATTCGATAGGAGACACTTAGCAAGTGATCAACTATCAAATGCACAAAAACCTTTTCATAAAAATTATTTCATAAACATTGGATGTGCAAATGCTTCATTTCCATTCATGACATAAACCTTCATGTGTAGGTTCGCTAGCCTAGGGAACATCTCACATAGCATGGTCCAATACACAGGCTTTCTCCAACTTAGCCTCATCAAGAGGAATCTCTCTTCCTCTTGACGCCTACATGGTTGCCTACATGCATGACTTTTGATCTCCCCAACGTTATATACCTCTTACACTAGGTGACTTGTCATTCTCATGTAGAGACTTATTTGCACAATTTCTTTAAAACATCATTTTAAATTCATGTTTTACTTTTCAATCCATGTATGAAAATGTATGCATTCATTCACACATAACATTCCTTTGCCTCAACCTCTTGGGAGGACGCCGCCGGCATACAGCCCATACGAGTCAGTAATAGTGAAGGAGTACCCTCTCATCTGCTTTCTACCTCCACCAAAGTCTCTTCATTATGCATCATACATGTGCACATGTCCATGAACATCACTTGATATCAATAGTCTGGCATGACTTTTCATAAAAACTCATAAACATTCATCATTTCAAAACATTATAGGAATGACTACCCTTAAATACATTTAATAAATACTTGAGAATAAAACATATTTTCAAAAGGGTTTGCTTGCTTATAATGAAACAATAAAATCATATTTTCAAAGTTGTGCTTGCTTATCTCCTCAGTCTGTATCCTCTACCTTTTCCTTTCCTTTTCCTATACAAGGAAAAATGATATTTTATCTATATCATTTTATGTCTTAGATTGCTTTCCATGCATGCTTTATAATCATTTATTATCTCATTTCTTTAGAGATTAATCTTATAAAGATACTTGGTCATTACCTCCTTATATGAATTTTTTATCCATAAATTTCTTTAAAAATTTCATCCTTATATTTAAATATAAATTTCAAATTTTCTCTAAAATCACGTTATTTACTATTCAAGATCACTGTTCACAGCAACGTGAGTTACTGTTCATGGGTTCCAAAATTGACATTTTTTCAAAAATAAAAAATACCATGACATAGCTGTAGTTAGTATATCATGGAAAAATTTATGAATTTTGAATTTATCATCATTAACTTGGCTAAATAAATTATTTTCTTTATAAAAACCAACATATTTTCACTTAAGCATAATCCTTAATTCCAAAAATCATGAGATTAATATATCATCATTACAAAATCATAATTATCATCATCATTTATCAATATTAGAGCGTTATTTACATATATCATATGCTATCTTTCTAAATGCTCTATCTTTGCTCTAAATTTTTTATGTTTAAACATAATTCCATTTGGGCATTATAACTATACTTATTTTCTTATATTTAGGTATTATCCATGCATGGTTTTACCTTATCTAACATTCAAAATAAGTTTGAGAAGAATTCACTTACCCCAAGTGAAGATATACTCCTTTCTCCTCTTTCTCTCTCCTCTCCTTCTCTCTTTGCTTCTCTTGGCTTAAAACGTGGGTGGGGGTGGGAAAATGAGCTCTTGCTCAAGCTTCGGAGCTGGGATGTGTGCCTTGTACGTTCACCCCTGCCCCTTATTTATAGTTTTTGATTTTTCATCCAATTGGAATTTACCCCCTTGCTTGAGGTATTAAATTATAAATGTATTTTTTTCTAATTTTCAAAAGGTATTTTGAGCATGTTCAGCCCACCCTAGCTACTATTCATGCCCCCTATGGCAGCCCTAATTTTTTTGATTTTTTAGTTTATTAAAATTATTTATTTTAAGCTAATTCAATCCTAGCCGTTGCTTTTTGATGAGGATTAATTTTAGTCATTGAATTTTGGTCAAAAGGCTCCCCCTACACCTGCACACCCCTGCTGTAGCTCTAATTTTCATTAATTATTTTTATTTTTAATCATTTAAATTTAAAAAAAACTCCAATTTATAATTAAGGAAAAGTAGAGCTACTTTTTGTTCTCCAAATGACATTTCATCTTGACCTTTGATTCATGATTTTTATCAAATCTTAAACCATTCATCATGATCATCATAATATTTTGTCCATCCGTAAAAGATTTCATCTCAATCCGACATCCAGATTACAAGTTTTGAATTTTTCTCATAATTTTAGTCAATCAAAATTATATTTTCTCCCATTTATTCTTATATTATTCCATTTTTAAAAAATTTTATTCTTATATGTATAAATAAATTTGTTTCTCATTTTTCAAAATCATACTTCTTTAAATACTTATTGTAAATTTTTTCATATTTTTAAAATTTTTCATAATTTTTTTTATTTTTATAGCATCACATCTTTAAATAATTTAATTTCTTATAAAAATTATAATTTTAAACTCATTTAAGCTTCTAAATATTGACTTTAATTTTCTAGGTATTTTCATCATTTTTTGTACTTTTTCAAAATTTTCTATATTTATTTTGAATTTTTTTTCTAGCTGGCCGGTTGGTCAATCACTGGCGCTAGAGTTGGCCCCTAGTGGCTATTGCTGGTGGGCTGGAAGTTGGGCTAGGCTTGTGGATCAAGTTGCTGGGCATGTGGACTAGGCTTGGTTCCTAAAACTTGGGCTTAATTTCTGTAGGCTTGGGACTAGTAAACTTCCTTCTGGGCTTTCTAGTTCACTGGGCCTATCCAGAGGCTTATTTATTTATTTATTTATTTTCAACGGTCTATATTCTCCAACCAAAATGGTTTAGATCTCTCAATATTTTTATCTGTTTGATCTAAAATTTTAGGGGTAAACTTGTAAAATCATTTTTTATAATCTGAACGGTTCATTTCTTAAAATAATATCTTTATCATCAAATTTGACACAAAGGGTTTAATAAAGGGTTAAAATTCAATATCACTTGAAATAGCTATGTAAACTAATTTTTAATAGAAATAATCATCGTTATTCTGTAAAATATCTTAGATAATATTTATAACGTGGCAAATTATTGTTTTTGGATTTGTATTTTTCTATAATTATTTTTTATGTTTTATCCTTAAAATACATATTCACCACTTTAAATCTTCATAAAAAATACTATATCTAAAAATCTAATCACATTAAAATTTTGCAGACAAGCTAAACATATACTTATCTTGTTATTGTATGGTCAAAATTTTCTTATTATGTCTAGAAGTATGTTGATTTTATCATATAGCATTTTGTACCCTTTATTTGTTACTTCTCATTGAAATAAGTAAAATTTCAACATCCAACATTTCAATAATACTCAAATGACTAATTAGCTATGCTAGAAACATTGTGAATGATTTAGATCTACCAAAAGGAGTTGCATATATTCTAAAATCAATGAAATTAACCGAAAAGTTGTTCTACTCAACTTACCTTCAAAATCTCATTTTCCCTCGTTCGTCAGCTCATCTCCTTCATGTATCCCCTTCTACACTAATCCATTTGCTAAACGGTAATCAAATTATATAATCAAATTTAAACCAACCCGATTTCAAAAGTAGGTTGGTTTGGATTAAATAATTGTCAACTGACCTGAACCAATTTCCTATATTAGTATATAATATGATAAATTATTAATAAATAGTTTTACATTAGCACATAATACATAAAAATTAACTAGATATTGTTGATTGGAAGTAAGATTATTTAGCATTATATAATTGTATAAGTCATAAGTTGAATAGTATTCCAATCAAAAGGATTAATTTTTGTTCTTTTATATAAATTTATATTTTAAAATAGATTTGATAAACAAAATATTTTTTAATATTATATATTTATTAACCCGATTTCTATCCCAAACCAAACCAATTTTTATTAGATTAAAATAGAGTTGGGTTAAAATGTGAAAAATAAGGTCGAAAGCAGGATTGAAAGGAGATTTTAGAAGAAAGATTAAGGTGGTGTTTAACAGAACCTGAGTCCACCCGAACGGAGTTACACCCCTTTCCCTGAACACTTCGCTTGCACAAGCGGCGCCGCGGCTGTCATAATTGTTTAATTAATTAGAACAAGACTACTGTATGTGAGTCGCATGACTTGCTAAGATTACCCTGGCCGTCTCTTGGCGACCATCGATCATTGGATGAACGGCTGAGATCCCCACTGCAGTGAGGAAACAGCTGAATGACTCGACAAAGAAAAAAAGGTAAGCAGTTAGAAAAAGCCCACCTCGTAAACACCGGTTTTTCTGTCCCTCTTTGGCCGTTCCCAGGCGTGCATGCATCACACCATCCGTCACACTCTGTGCTTTTCCTCAACACCTTTCATCTTCATTATTTCACCTCTCTGTCTCTCACAGCTGAAAAGTCGGGAAAAAAAAGAAAAAGAATATGTCAGCTAGAATCCTCTCGACCACCTCAGTCACCTTCCCCGGCAGACTTGGCCTCACCACCGACTGCCAGAAGCTGTTTCCGGCCAGCTACAATTCTAGCAGGCACCGAAAATCCCCTTCCACGTCCTCCAAAATATATTGCATGAAGGTGTGTCTTCTATCTGGGTAGATCACCAGTATTCTTCCTTAGTAGCTTATGGAAGTTGATTTGATTTTGGATTAGCAGAAAAGGGTATTTTTTTTTATTATTATTAGAGGGTATCTGTTTTTATTGGTGTATATATTTTACATCACGTCTCCACTCAGATTATAATCAAACATTAAGATAATTCTTACAATCTTTTGAAATGGGAGACTATTACAAGCTCTTAAATATCAACGGGCTTCAAATACAATAAATGGGACAACAAAGCCCTTACAATTAATTAAGGGAATATTATCCTTGTTGGGTTTCAAACCCAAGATAGTACCTAAGGGGACAAAGCCCCCATTCTCCAAGAATTTGATTAGTTCGCATAAGAAGATTAAGCACACTGGATATGGTTTTGCAACTATCAATGTTAGTCTTGTGGGTGAGGGAATTTATTTGGTGGTGGACACACTTTGAGAGAGCCCATGATATATCCCAAACCAAATTCATTGGATAATAATCATCCTATTAATTATGGAAATTGAAGGATTAAGGTCCCAGATGACCCTTCCTAGATGAGAGTTGCTGCCTGTGAGACCACAAGTTACTGGTTTAAGCCCCTTCTTTAAAAAAGGTTTGGAATGAATTACCAGTCCTGTTATTAAGTGCATGTTTAACTATTGTGTGAGGCTCGTTGTTTGTAATTTCCTTGTGCAGCCCGAAGCACATATTTTGTGAAAAACCACACTCTGTTTGTTATAGTTCTTACCAACTTTATTAGTGGTGGTGTAGACATGGAATCCTATAAACAATCGCAAATTCGAGA
This sequence comes from Annona squamosa, assembly GCA_035584095.1. Taxonomy (NCBI): domain Eukaryota; kingdom Viridiplantae; phylum Streptophyta; class Magnoliopsida; order Magnoliales; family Annonaceae; genus Annona; species Annona squamosa. The sequence continues at coordinate 47,515,329 of JAXCLR010000105.1, forward strand.
CATTGTCCTACGTGCCTCCCCTCTCCGATGACTCCATAGCAAAGGAGGTAGATTACATTATCGCCAATGGGTGGATCCCTTGCTTGGAATTTGATGAGGTACTCTTCTTTGCCTAGCTACTTGATCCTCTATTATGTTTATTTTTTGCAATTTTAGAGAGAGAGAGAGAGAGTACATGGCCAAGTTCCATCTCCTGATGATTCATATTCCTTGAGGAACTTACTTGTGGACTGCCAACTTCTGAATAATTGGGATGTTTCCCTAATTTAATCTGGTAAACGACTGATGTCCAAAAAATACATATATCCAGTAATCACTGCGAGAGATTTCATTTGTTTAATCATAATGAACAATAAAATAAATACTTCGGTAACATATTTACTTCATATAATGATTCACGCAACCAAAGTCTCATTTTATTTGCACCAAACAACCATGGGTAATAATGTGTACTTAGCTGCCTATGATAAATCTTTTGCAACATTCTTTTTTTTTTTTCTTTAAAAATTTTTTTTTTTGCTGAGGCTCTTTTTGGTTATCCAACTCATAGCCACAGAGCATTTGCAACCAATTTCTTCAATCTTTAGTTGTGGCAAACGTTATGGTCTTGTGGTGACCTATTATTGGTATGGGAGAATCCATTTCTCTTGTAAAGTTGCCGTTGAGAACAAGAGTCTACGGCTGATGTAAAAGTATCCATTTCAGACCCGCAGATTGAGAGTCCATAGGATTTGTCAGCCCAGTAATTGTCTGATACTAGTATCGATTCATGGCATCGATATAAACATATAAGCTGTTTTGATAGCTTTAAGGTGCATAGATTCTTCTGATTTCTGACCGTGTTACATACTTTGCTTTGATTTAAGGTGGGCCATATTCATCGTACCAACAGCCGAATTCCGGGATACTATGATGGGAGGTATTGGACGCTGTGGAAGCTGCCCATGTTTGGATGCACAGATGCAGCACAGGTCTTGAATGAAATCCGTGAATGCAAGGCCACGTACCCAAATGCCTACATCCGTTGTTTGGCATTCGACAACAAGCATCAGGTCCAGTGCATGGCCTTTGTCATCCAAAAACCCAACTAGTTCCTGAACTTCCCAGCAGGCTTTTTGTGAGTTTGGAGATCGACTCACATCAAATAAGTTGGTGATCGGATTTGGGTTGTAGGGTTTTCAATAAACTTCTGTTTGTTCTTGAGACAGTTTTCACAGAACTTGATGTTCTTGATACACATCAATGTGGGCAACATGTATAAGACTAGAGAAATTCCTTAAGTGGTTTTCACCCTTCGAATTCTCATGGATGAGCAAACTTCAGGTTTGTCATATGCGAGAAGCAAATCTACTAAAGAAATGAAATTCTAAAGGTTGATCTATAAACGACAGCTAACTTATATTAATTGTTAATTTCAATAACAATGAACTAACGAAAAGACCCAAATCAATCTGAGTAGGGCATAATTAGAAGAGTATTGAATTTGCATCCAACGAATAAAGAAGAACGAAGCCTACCTGGAGATTTTGATGAGAAGTTGCATCAATGGCATAATGCTGATCAGGATTCTCAATGGCAACGATCAGACTTGTTATATGCCAGCAGCAAATCTACTAACTCAATTGGATAAAGAAATCAAATATTCAAGGTTCATCCTATAAACAGCAGCTAATTTCTATTAAATTGTAAATTTCAATAACAATGAACTGACATCCAGATCCAAACCAATCTGACTTGGGCACAATGAGAAGAGTATTGAATTTGCATCCAATGAATAAAGATAAACAAAGCACATCTGATGAGAAGTTGCATCAATGGCATAATGCTGATCAGGATTCTCTTTGGCAACGATCAGGCTTGTGATATGCCAGCAGAAAATCTACTAATTCAATTGGATAAAGAAATCAAATACTAAAAGTTGATCCTATAAACAACAGCTAACTTCTATTAAATTGCGAATTTCAATAACAATGAACTAACATTGAGACCCAAACCAATCTGATGATTAGAAGAGCATTGAATTTGTATCCAATGAATAAAGATGAACAAAGCCCACCAGAAGATTTTGATGAAAAGTTGCATCAATGGCATAATGGTGATCAGGATTCTCAATGCCAAAGCTTCATACAGAAACCAGTTGGTACTGGTGGTCTTTTTCTATATATGCCCTCTGAAAATGTGTCGATAAGCTGACCTGCAAGACTCGGTGGATCATCAATCAAAGTATCAATGTAAACCCTCACAATCTTCCTCTCCTGTGGGGTTGCCCATAGGCTGAACCACGTCAAGAACTTTACCCGAAAGTTCTTCTCAACATGCCCTTCACATTCCAGCCATCTGACAATCTTCACAGAGTATGCATAATCCCTCTCCATAGACCCATCTTCATCACATATCTCTTCACCTCTCACAAAGGGTCTTTTCCTTGATGAGCTGCCAGCTTGGGGTTCATCTGATCTTATTGGCAGGTTCTTGGGCTCACTCATGATGTGTTTCGTTTGACCCACCATTTCAAGTTTGTGCGGAGTGGCAGGAAGAGGAGAATCAAACGATCTGAATGGCACTACCTCCATCGTGGGCACATTTGATTCATTGCCAGTGCTAACATCGTCTATTAATTGACCTTTAGGATGGTGGTTGTCATCAAGTTTTGGCATGACGGATGCCAGGTTATCCTCTGATGAATTTGTTGAATCTCTCTGAGATACTGCCTGAATTGTCAAATTAGGTCCAGACCCAGCGTCCCCAGTCACATGTTCCTCATCCAACGCAGAAATTGATTCAACTGGTGTTTCTTCCTGCATGGTGGATTCTTGTTTATGTAGCTCAGGAACATCATCCTGACACTCACCTGACTCTTTATAGGCATAGCCAATTAACTTGCCCATATTTGGATCTGAATTCTTAGGCTTCTCGAAATTACCAGAATAACTGCCTGGTGAATCGCGTAGGTCCCCAGAAGGCTTGCTATTAGATTCATCAACTTCAGAAGAAGGATTAGATAATCCACTGCAGTTTGCTCTTGGGCTTTCACATTCAGGTTCAGATGAACCTGCTTCAGTTGCTAAAGTCTTCATAACGTCAAAGATGCTGCTGCTAGTCATAAATCTAGCTTCACACCTACTTATCTCACCTGAATTGCATAAGGAGTGGACCTTGAAGACATATTCTGTAGCTGGAGAAAGATCTGATATTGAGAATCTTGTGATTGGTTGAAACACAGTAGCAGTTGGTTCTTTGGGGTAGTCTGCACTGTCAACTTTCTTATGCCACACGGTGAAACCAATGATATTTTCTGTTGGACTGCTCAAACTCAAAACCAGATTAAGTGAGGTAGGGGATGTATCTTCAAAGTGTATGACAGTGAGAGGCACTGAACTGGAATCTGCAAATGTTAGAACATGTGAACAATGGAAAGATTAAAAGAATGATGTGTCTTTTGAGAGAATGCCACTTGCAAGAATCGAATTGGCAAATGTGTGTGGAATCCAGTTTTGCTGGTGGCTAATTCCTTCAGAGTATCTTATACATCCATGGGAATTTTATGGCCCATGGCTCCAATTAATCTTAGAAATCTAACTTACCTTTAGATGAACCACTAGATTTTCCAACTCAATAGAATTAAAATTTTGAATGAATGCATTTGAAACCATGATCCCATGGGCCTTTTCAGAGACAGGGCCTGATGTTGTTGTGGATTGGGAGAGCATTCACTGGTACAGGTAACAAATATTCCACATCCAACAAACATCAGTTATCTACGGTCAAATCATTTAGATAAAGTTGGATTACAGCATATTCACTTCAACATCCATTAATCTTAGATGTTGTTGGCTCCAATGTAACTTCTAGTGGTTTTTTTGTAGATGGCCAACTTTTAAGATATGAGCACAATCTGACAGAGAAACATACCGAGGATATTGCAATCTGTAGATGGCTGTGTATCTTTAAAAGCCAAGGCGTCGAGGATCCTCACTGCAGATGCACACAGTTTTTGTATCTCTGAACCACAGGAGAGTCTGTTCACAATTCCTCGAGCCATATTTACAGGCAAACCATCAAGAGATCCAACTTCCACTTCAAGCTTCTTTGCAATGGTATCCACTATCTCATGAAGCTCTTGATATTTCAAAGTTCCCCTAAGCAGTCTGTGGCTGAGAGAAATCCGATAACACAATATGTCAACCCGTCTTGCATCCTTTGCAATCACTATCTGTTTCCTCCAGCACCTGAAGGAAAATAGAATAAATTGAACATGAATAAGAAGGGAAATGTTTTTATTTATTTATTTATTTTCACAAAAAGAAGAAACCGGTTACTAAGGAATCCAGATATTGTATCACTCATATTATATTGATGAAGAATGTGTTCCGACTTATTAGGTTCGATTTAGGGTTTTCAAGGATATTTTATTTGAATAGAGATTATTTTAGGGTTTTGACAAATGGTTTAGATTTATTTTAGGGTGTTTGTTTCTTCCATTGGGTTTTCAGGTTAGGTAAGTTTTCCTGATATCCTAGTTTTTGTATTTCTTGTTAACTAAGTTACACTTAGCATCCATGATTATAAATAGGGATGCTTGGTTCATATCTAAAGAGCTTAGTTTGATATTTAATTGAGTGCTCGTTGCTTCCCAAGGTCCTATACTGCTTTTCTACTTGTTTCTTCAAATCTCTATTTCTTCTACTTTCTTCGCTTCTTTGCTTTGAGAGGACCCTTCATCTTTCTTCTACCTTCTTTACTTGTCCTGCACCATAAGATTAAGAAAAACTGTACACAAGAAAAAGGAATTTATGGTATTAGAATGAGCAGTTTCATGATGTGTGATTGAACACGTAAATAATTCAAAGACTGAGTTTCATTGCTTGGAGTTATGTAATGCTCCATCCAAGAGTTCAAAACTACGCAATTTTCCTTAATTTTTTATTCTTTTCTAATTGTTTTGTTATTTTGTGGCCATGTTTCAGATTTTCAATCAGATATTAGAGAGCCCAGTATGGATTATGAACCATGCAATGAAATTATCTCTTATGGAAGAAGTCAAATCTGTCATTAATTAAAGAAAACAGATTTTTAAGAAGGAAAAAAAAAAACATTGAACTCAGAAAATTTGGTGTATGGAGATACCAAAAAGAAAATTGGGAAAAATTAACAAACGAAAGTATGAAAGATGCTCAATCCTTGGCTAAAATAGCAAGATAATGTGGTCCCAGATTTAGATTGCAGGGATCAGCTCTAACACTCCAAGTCTTCTCTATAAAAGGAAAATGGCAAACCCAGTGAGGCTTCAAACTTTTCTCCAGAAAATGTTTCAAATATCCAAATGGAGCACGAGTTGTGCTTGATTCTTGCTCCCTAATCCTATCCTGTTTTGTATATAATTATACAAAAAGTCTAAAAGGCCACAGCTTCCATCTTGTATATAATAATACAACTATTCGTTGCTGAAAAAACTTTTCAGAAAGCTAGAACATCACCTATAAGATACATTTTATTTCCTCCATCATGATACTGGCTTTCTACTGGTCACCATCGGCAACAATTTGGAATTATTTGACCATGATTATCATATACTTATTATTTTCTTAATGATAAAGGCTTAATTCATCTCCTTATTTTCACAGTGACTTGCTCAAAATCTACCCTATTGTACCAAGAGCTCCCTCGAAATATGGCATTCATACCATCCAATACAAAAGAGAGCATTTATCTCTTAATTGCCTTTGCTTCCCCATCAGCACAAAGAATTAATTCGTATGTATAAAATGCATGCTAGATTCAGGATTGCTACCAGCTCATCATTAGCATCATGAAAGGGTGATGTGACTATTTCAGCTCAGTTTTATCCACATCTACCCTTGATAAATGCAAAAATACAAATGACTGCTCAAAACCTTTTTCCAAGTCCATAAGGCTTTTCTGTTACCATCTTCAGAGGCCTTTTGACTAGGGGTGGGAATTGGGGCGGGTCGACCCGTGACCCGGTATTGACCCGACCCGTTTTTAGCCGGGTAAAACCAATAT
>JAXCLR010000105.1:47521452-47562753 GCA_035584095.1 Annona squamosa
ATTAGTAAAATATTGAAACATATAATGTTTAAATTTAGTATACATGTATACTTATGTTTGATAGATATATAAATTTTGAAAATTATCTTTTTTGACCCGTATTTTTGACCCGACCCGCTATCCCGAACCGGTCCAATACCGACCCGAATTTTGTCCCTGGACCTAGTAGAAAAAAATAAGGGTCAAACTGATCTTGTCCCGACCCGGTATAAAAATAAAGGTCAAACAAAATTTTTGAAAAGTAGGGTCAAGGTTGGGCAAACCCTGACCCGTCCCGACCCGCCCCGATTCCCACCCCTACTTTTGACCCCACCCAACATTTATCCTCTCAAAATTCCTAACTGGTCTGTGGGAAAAATCAACAAATATCGCTATATGCTCCTGTATTAGTTTGTATCTTATTGGGAAACGTCCAAATAGATAATATGTTTTAACAATGATCATCTAGAGGATAGGAACCAAAGAAGTCCTAGGAAAACCATCATTGCCACATACACATGCTGTAAACAATTCCAAACCAGGAGCCCATTGGTCAAAGTAGAGAACAATTGGAAATTTGGAATGGTTTATCGCTAACTCTTTTATTTTATTTTATTTTTAAATCACAACCAAAGGTGAAAGGAGAACAATATCTATATGAGAACTGGGTTTGAGACCAATGCGTGCCTGACATGACTTTCTTAAATTTTGTTCGAAGTGGCCTTTATGTTTGTCAATAAAATTGTCCTTCTGCTGTTTCTTGAAAAGTATTCAATGAAGCAGTGAAACAATACACGTCTCCACTTGATAAGTTAATTGATGGGCTAAGGGCTAAAATTGTTTTGGCTACAGGTATAACAATACATGACACAAGTACTAGAAAACGAAACTAATTAAAAAATGGTACATGATGTCCAAGTTGTGAACAATAAAAGTAAATAGTTCAAATCTCCTTGACTGGCAAGTTGTTCAAGCCCTGGACTGGTTGTCCTATTCACTGAACTTTTTTTTGTCTTTCCATCCAAATGCCTGCATCCTATTGCAAATTAGAGACTAAAACCAAAACATAAATTGCAACTTTGCAAGATAACCAAAATTCTGAAACATTTGCAAAGCGACTTCAAACGCAGGCCACAGATTTTTTTTTTTTTTTTTTTCCTGTCCCTCTAAAACATCGAAACAGCGCAACTAGCAGCAGCAGTACTAGTGAGAGAAGAAATTTTAAAATAAAATGAAAATATAATAACAAAGTAGTAGTAAGGAAACCACTATAAAGTGCAGCTGAACAGAATGGCCAATGGCTTTGTTCAAGCAGGAGAGTTGCAGCAGCAACAAAAAATATATATATATATAAATAGACATATAGGTGAAATTAAAAGTTGCTGAGATTGCAACCATGTAGAATGGCTTCTAGTTCTGTGTTAAGGGACTTCATAATCATAAAATTTACCAACAAAATAGAACACAGTATTGCAGTAGATTTGACAGTATCAATTGCTAAACATTGTTGGGGGATGCAAGATTCTAGAACTTGCCAAAGCTATGTACTTTTCTCCGAAACAAGTAAATTTTTAAGCGCAACCACCTAAACATGACTTTCAGCCTGTTTGGCCACACTTTTCAAATTTTTTTTTTAAAACAAAAAATTAAGCGCTGTGCTTTTGTGGGGAAGCTAGGAATCCTAGCTTCCTGCAAAAGCCAATATCTGGCTTTTTAGGAGGGGAAAAAAAGCAAAAAATAACTTTTATACAAGATTGCCAAACACTTATGATTGTAGTGCGTGCGTTATGAAACTTACAAAGCACTTAACACCTATAATAAGCAGCGCCAAACAGGCCCTTAGTTACAGTACTTTCAAACTATACTGAAAAAGTCCCATTATCGACTCAAAATTTTAAACAGTTGTGGCAATAAGGCCAACAATAAAACACATGCATGAAATTCAGAATGTCTTAAATGAGAAAAATCCAGTCAAGAAATTAGACAATCATAAGCGTGAGGGCTTACCGAAGCAAATCATTCACTTTTCCACAAGATACACAACAGAAACTCCCATCCAATCTTGAAGACTGTTTACCCTTGGAAATGCCAGTTCTCTCATCCTTCAGTGCACATTCAACATGACATGAGATGCCACACGAATCTCCTTCATTTGGAGGCTCTGAGTCACAAATCAACCAAACACTTGGATCCTTGTTGTCATCATACTTATGGCAAATGCAGCAAGAACACCTCTTGCAAAAAGCATCCTGTGGTCGTACAGAAGCCCTACAAGCTGCATTCCCACAGAATATTACATTATCAGGAATGCCATCCCCCTCAGAACCTGGAGTATGAGAAGTTGTTGCATTTGTCACTCGCGATGGATTGTCCATCTTCCTTCTTCTTTTTGAAGAGCTTTGGGAGTTCACTGTTGGTGAGTCTGGTCTAGAATCTGCACCATTGCTGGCCTTCACTGACTTCTCAGAAACAATTTTGAGGAGGAGTTCTATAATTTTATACTTTGTTAAACCAGTATATTTCCTCTCTTTTCCCATCTCGGCACACAGGATCTCTAAAAGCTCTCGTCGGCTCCATGACTGTAACATTTCTGGGGCACCTTCTGACCATTTTGATATTTCATAGACAAGCTCTCTCTTTTCCTCCATGCTTAATTGACTACACTTTGAAGGATCAAGAACAAATCCTGTAATAAACAATTTGAGATTTAGTTGACGAAGTCAAGATGGAATACACAATGAATAGCTGAATTCAGATCCAAAAGCTAGCCTGCAAAATTCCAACGGAATAAAGCCAAAGACATGCTGAAACAAGAGCTAAGCTGGTGAAGGCTAACTCCATCAACAATGACAAGTTGGCCCCAAAAAATAAATGGGATTGCTTGGTCCTTAGATGCTGGATATGCAAAAAAAGCAAAGAAAAAAAGAAAAAAAAAAAAAAAAAAAGGGGGACCCTTCTCTGCACTCATTATTCCTCTATACCAACCCAAACTTCAAAGATCGATCCCATGGGAAACCAAGCAGTCTCTAGATTAAAACCATTAACATGACCTCATCATTCTTGCTAAATGGAAAACCAAGGTCAGTGTTTGCAACAAATATGATATGACCTTTGTTAACATGAGGTGAGAACAGAGATACAAATCATAAATCACACAGATCAAGGTTTGCAGCATCACACATCATGCCCAACATAAATCAGGATTTCTTCAGGGGCTAGGCATCTTACAACTATGCAATTTAAATATTAGAACAAAATAAACAAAAAATTATTTATTCTTGCTGAGTTAAATGATTTAAGTGACTTGAAACTAGTGAACGTTCCATAAAATGGACCAATTAATAATATCGCTATAGCGGTTGACCTGGGTTGGAATTAACCATTGGGTAACTAATTTGCTGTTCCAAAACTGATATTGGATCTTGTTCCCAATTATCACCATGTTATAAGTTCAGCGCTCCCACAGATACGAGCTCATTGAATTTTGGATGCTAGGACATGCACTCAACATCCATAATTTAAGATGAAGTTTTCAGGGAGGCATTTTAATCCCATTAACAAATTACACTATCTGTATTGACAAACTTAAGTATATTAAAGCTGTTAGTCTTTACTTTGAAGTGGAAACTAAAAATGCTCTAGGCCCTTGACAAGGAAGAAGAGCTTAAAAAATATATCAGTCAACAGTGGCATAATGATAGGCATTCAAAATATCAATTGCGAATCTCTAAATTTCAAAAATATTTTATGACACTAGCTGGGTTTACGTTGTGTTAGGAAAATAATGACAGGTAATATAAAATCGAAACTACATCAAGAAAAAAAAGAAGAAAAGAAAGAACAAAGATAAAAAGTCAAGAAAGGAAATGTGATTCACAAAATTACTTTGGATTTGGCAAACTCCACATTATGAAATCTGTGTTTTTTGTGTTGCTTTCTCTGTTTTCCTCATAATAAGATAATGTGAATCGTTCTGAATAGAACGTGCTTCCCAACCATGAGCAACCGAAAAATAAGAACAGTTGACTGTCACTAGCAAAACAAATCAAGCAACTCAGCACGTCATTCGATGAAATACATGACTCTGAATCTCCTAAGCTGAAATTAAAATTCAAGAGAAAAAGACCGAAATAATTAACAAGAAAAAGTCAACAACCTCGCTGCCTTCCAAACTTGAGCAGAGCAAATTTAAAAAAGAATGAAAATCTTCCAAAAATCCCAACAAAACGAGCCCAGAAAGCAGCATGTATTTGATCCAAGCAAATCACAAAAAATATTGTACAAAAACAAAGAAGAAAGTAAAAAAAAAACAGAGACAAAATTAATTTAGAGTAATAATAATATCAAATTATCAACAGCATGCAAAAATAATAAACCAAAAAAGAAAAAAAGAAGCAAAGCCCAGAGGACCAATGGGTTTGCAAATTTCCATCACGCACGTGCCAACAAACAACTCACATGCATGACTGCATACATACAAACAAACGAACACATGTGCAGAAAAATACAAAGACTGAAAAGCCCAAATCCATGAAAAGAAGAGAAGGGACGAGAGACATACCAGAAAAGGAAGAAGCCATGGCCAGGACTCACTTCACATATACATTACCACCCAACACAGACACTCTCTTTCCCTGCAAACGTTTCCACCGAAACTATTAATTGCAACAGTGAAAAAGAAGAGCAGGGAAAGCAAGAGAGATAAATATAAACAGAAGAAAGTTTTGGATAAATACATGAGAGAGAGAGAGAGAGATAGAGAGAGAGCGCGCGCGCGCGAGTACAAAAAGCTAGATGGGGTGCGAGAAAATCCGGGCCATGGAAGGAATCCACGAAGAAAAGAATCAACACCCAACTGGCTAAAACGTGATTTGGTCCTCCCGATGGCTCTATAAACGAGAGGAGGGAGAGCGAGGGAGAGGGAGAGAGAGAGAGAGCGAGGGAGAGAGAGAGTGACGCTGACGCAAAGAGAAAGAGAGAGCGGGGGAGAGCTGCGCAATAAGGACTGTTATTGCAGTGGGATGGGGAGTTATTTTCTACTCCGGCGCTCTACCATCGTCCATACACGCGAGAAGATAATTCACAAAGTCAAATTACGCTCCAATTGCGTAACCGCATCTCGGTCTTCTTAAATCAGGAATATGACATCTCGCTTGTTCCATAGATTGCATAAATTGAGCCGACCGATGGACGATAAATCGGCAATGACCGATAAATAATTCACGTCAGTACGATACATCGTAATCGTGGTAGGCTGTTTGCACTATGCACCTACGTGTTATCAACCTATGCTACTTCTGTCACATACTCTGCAATTATGGATCCTTTTAGTACTGTAGGCTGAGAGGAAAGTGAGAAAATAGAAAGTTTTTAAATGTGTGAGAGTGATGTAATAAAAAAAAAGATAAAGTAAAAATAAATAAAATAATTATGTGAAAAATAATAAGAATACATTATCAAAACGGAAAAAGTAAAGTACTTACGTTATTAAAATATAAAATTAATTTTTTGAAAAAAATGAAGAGGGTAAGCGAGGAAGTGGCTACCCACTCACTTCGTTTTTACAATCCATACTATTTTATTTTATTTTTTTATTTTTTATTTGAATAATCTAACTAGTATTGTTCATCCTATATTTACCAGCATAGACCGTCTTAGAGCAAGTTTGGTCTCATGGTATCAAAATCGAATGACCTAATATTTTTTTAAAAAAAATTCTAGGTTGAAAATTTTATATTCTACATCTATTACTTTTTTCAATGCATCATCCGTAAAAAATTTTAACTGGAATTAAAAAGTTAGGCGAACCATATTCTAAAAGTCGTTAGCATTCATATGTTTTACTTCCTAAATATAAAGTCAAGCAGGGCTTTAACTTTATTATATATTGATTTTGCTTTAAAACTATTTTAAAGCATTTCATTTTTTAATATGTTTTACATTTGATGAAATCTTTGAAACAAAAGTTTTAGTAAAAAAAAAATTTTTAATATAAAAAGTCAGAGGCATGATAAGAGCACTGATAACAAATAAATAGAATAAAATTAAATTAATAAGTGGTTACATAAATATTTATGAAGAAATAATTGAAAAGTATAATAATTATATAAAAATATTTTTAAAAATTATAAAATAAGATAATGACGAAGAATAAAAAAATTATATTCAAAGGCTATCATTATCGAGTAAAACACTTTAATTTCACCCTTCTGAGCTGCACCGAAAATTCGTGTCTTTCAAAGGCACAAAATTGCTGAGGTTTTCTTAAGCAAGTAAAGGGGCACGGAATCTGTTATTCTTTTCTTCGGTTGATTACTAAAAAAAATTAAATGGCGCATAATTGCTTCGACGTCATTGCTGCTTCGTAATCTGTCAGAGTACGAAACCTTCTCTGACTCCGAGTATCGTAATCTGGCAGAGTACGAACTTCCTGAACATGCACAGGCGCTTATGACTAGCTGTTGCTGTTGCTGCTGCTGCTACTACCTAGCCTGCCTTCCTGAACTCAATCACCACCGTCCCCACCATTCGAATCATGATGACGGCCACTAATCTTTCCACTGGCTGTGCTCGATGCAAATGAGTAATCAAAATTTTAAATTTTTCGATAGGTTAATTACAAGAAAAAATCAATTATGGAGCAATTAATACAATGTTTTTTTTTTTTTCTATGATGATGAACAATTAATCTAATGTTGGGCAATAATTCATCTAAAGAAAATTATATATATTCATGTCTAATAATCAACGAGATATGGAAAAAATCACGTGGATGACATATAATTATAAGATTCTCAAAATGTTGGCCAGTGTAGAGTAAGATTGAGAGGTAAAAAATTCTATCGATGATTTATATAGCGAAGGTAAGAGATGTATTGTCCATCACCATCAAAGTAAGAAATTATGTGTGGCTGCGTAAAGAAATGAATAGAAATCCGATGCGGACTGCGGAGAGTATGGAAATGACCGAAGGCCGAGCGTAGATATGAAATGCTCCTTTCTAGCCGTCCCGACGTCGGTATCTAAAATAGGAAAAAAAGAAAAGCGAAAGTGCTGGGGCCCAACGCGTCAGACTAGTCTCCTCCTTGTCACAATCTGGTAAAACAGGGGGCCATCCACACCGTTCAAATGGTGGGACCCACAGCCGATTGGATATACTCGATTTCGCATTCATATTGACCATTACAACCGTCCATATTCGTAGTAAGGATAGACCATCTGTTTTTGAATCCGTCAAAATAATGTTTTTGGACCATCTATATTCGTTGTATAGACAAGGAACAGCCTATACTTTTATTTTCTTTCTCAGCGCAGTTTTTAAAATTTTTGCCACCAAAATTAATAGGCGTATCAGGATAATATTGACACTATGACTGCGCAAGAGTAGTTTTTATTGATTAGTATGCAAAATAAAGCTTTTTTTTTTGTATACATTATGATAAGTATGCCAACCAGTGTATCTTGTTTGTTAATACTACACAGTGACAGTGTCAACGCTGTCCTGCTCCACGTCACAAAAAGTTTCTAGCAAAAGATTAAAATTCGATTACCAATTACTAAGAGGAAATTTTGTTGGCAATAGTTAATCAGCTTATAAGAGCATCACAATAAATCAACTTTCTTGTATTGTCTCCATCTGATGCTCTTGATTGGAAAATTAAGTACCATTTGCTTTAGACCCCATTTATATTATAAAATGTAAAATCTAATGCATAATAGAACAAGAAGTTTCCTATTTTTATAACAAACCATTGGTGCCTTATCAAAAACCAATCTTTCCTTTCATTGTCATAAAAGCAAATAGCAGAGAAGAGTACATCATTTAATCATTCATTCCATTGGGAATTGTCCTTACATAGACCTTCAACAATGCATACGGGGGGTCCTCTCCTCACCACTTACCACCATCTTCAGGAGGCAAGAGGCAGGAGTGGCGTGCACGCTTATATGGGTTTTGTATTGTTGTGCAGCTTGTGCTATTAATTATAAAAGATACGGTTCCCTTCTCAATAATTATTAAAAATAAGAAATTGGAATGCGCGTGTACATATAAACTTCCATGGCTATTTTTTTTATTTATTTAAATTCTTTAAAAAAATTTATTCGTGTATCTATTTTGCCTGTCGATGATTACATTGTTCAATATTTTTTCATAAATTTTTTATACTTTTGTTTTGATCGTATGAATTATTTGTACTTATGCGTCTGTTTTGCCTGACTGGCGGTTACAATCTAACTATCACGTACATAATTTGATTGCCAGCATTATTTTAGTTCTTTTGCGCAAAAGTTTAAACAATGTTTGCACAAATTAAAGTATAAGTGGATGGTTGGCAACTATTCAAACAAAAAAAAAAAAAAACCCATTAGCTGCCATGGAAATTGCAAGATGTTCATTTTCTGAAAGTGTACATTGATGAATAAAAATGAAACAGAATGAAATCTTAATTGGGTGTGAAGTAAACCCTACGTATTTTCAAAGAGCTATCTTCTTGATTAATCAGATCATTGATAGTAATTAGGCTTTGTTTGCCGGAACTCATTGAAAATCAGGTTGTATCTTATGGAAGTTATTTTTATTATATCTTCTATTATTAGCTGATCATATCTTTTATAATTAACAGTTGCAAGTATTTAGCCTTGCTAGATTTAATTAGAAATATGCCAAGGATAAATGAAAGAACTGTATGAAGTTTTTCCAAAATTCTTGTATGTATCATAGCAGTTGAGAAAATTTCCTAAATAATTCCTCTACTCTTATCTTCATGGTCGCTTATTATTCATCTAGCGTAATCCGACGCTGACGGCGTTGTGTTGCTCATTATTTGTTTGTTATAATCAATGCGGAAGGCATTGCTTCAACTTATTTTATGATAGCTCATTGTTTATCTGGTATAATCTAACGAAGAACTGTTGATTGTTCTTATCTCTTAGCTACCACTATCAATGAGTTGCTTTGGTTTGGGTCTTTTCTTCCCTCTTTAGAATCTTCTTCTATTTGTCTTTTGTATGAAATCAATATGCATTTCATATAACCTCTAATCTAGTATTTTACAAGAGAACCAAATGTGTGAAGATTGATTTTTGGAACATTTAGTGAAAAGAAGACATTGTCACCTCCTATGTGCATATGCATAATTACTAGCTAACATGCTAAGGCTTTGTGTAAATAACAATTTGTGTTCTTTTTTTGCAAGTTGGGTATTACGGACCTTCATGCTTCAACTTGAGCAAAAGCATTGAAAATTAGAATGTACTTTATTATATATGCGATTTTTATTCTACCTTTTATTAACTTTTATTATTAGTAAATTGTATCTTTTATAATTTCTAGTTGTAGGTATTTAGCTTTGTTAACTTTATTGTATGTTAATAATTTAGGCTTCAACTATTTTGGGTTTACTTATATCATAAATAATTATAATTATAAATATGTCAAAGATCAATAAAAGAATTGTATTAAGTTCTTCTAAAATTCTTATATAGCTTCTCCTAAGCTCCTACGCCCTTTTGTAGGATGCAACATGATAATAATTTAAAATTAATTTTGCAAACTTGTTATGGATTTTATGTTGACTTGCATTTTTATGGAGAATTTTAAATTTATAAAAGCATTGAAGATGAAAGCTTAACAAAACTCAGGTTAAGCAAAAAGCACTCATCAATAATATTAGAAGTGGCTCCCATATGCAAGCCTTTGACTTTGTTTAGCTAAGCGGTGAAATTTTCGCTCAATGTAGTAGTAAAAAGCACCAAGTGCTTGTAATATTAAGGAAAAGTACTAAGTGCTTGACAATATCATTTGAAGAGTTCTTCAACTAATAATCTTGCATTTATCATAAACACTAAAAGTGCTTTAAGTTTACAAATTTACAAAAAAGGACATAAGGAAGTAATTTTAAATTTGAGTAATTTAATAATAGTAATATTTCTTGCTATAATTATTAATTAGACATTGTGTAATTGGTGATCAAAATTTAAAAATATATGCTATATTAATAAGAGCTTTTTCTTTAGAATAGTGTTTCTTATGCTATGTTTGTCCGTGCGATATTATGACTCTATCGCCCTTTTTTCATCAAAAAGCAGTTTGGCTATAAAAAATTAGGCACAACTTTCAAAAATGACAATCATAGTTTTTTGTGATTAAAAATAAGCTCAAATTTGATGCTTTTCTAAATTACATAAGCCCATTATACCTAGTTATATTTAAATGACAAAAATGCTGGTAAAAACTAAAAGAGAATTTTTCATATTCACATTTATGTTATCCATTCAAGCACTCAATTATTATCATAAATGATAAGTAAGCATACCATGTCCATACTTCATTTAAAAATAATATGAATAAAATTCATTTAAAACTATGATATAATATTTTTATTTGAGTGCAATTTTTAATAATTATTTATTTGGTTAAGATATTTATTTTAACCATTTAGGTAAAATAAGTGTGGTAAATCATGAAGAAATTTGTCTTGATAATTATTTGAGAAATGCTTAATTTTATGTCCATGATAAGCTAAATTAATAATCATTTCATGTCTAGTTTGGTAATTTTGCCTATTAAAAGCACTTCAATATTTTTAGTTCAAACACATTAGTAACATTAAAAGTATTTATTATATGATAATGCAAACAGTTAATAACTTTTTTCCACAATATTTTTAAAAAGTTCTTAAAATAATAACACTTTCCTTAACAAGTAAAATCTTATCGCTGGATTAATTTTTCATATAAAGATTGTAATAATGTAAAATTATATAATAATTTTATTTCTCAAAAAGATAGGACCGCATTCTATTCTAAAGTTAAAAATTCTAGTGCATTTACAATTCTAAATTTTAAAAAACTTAGATCTTTGATTTATAAATTTTATGAGAACAATTTTGTAAGTTTATTAATAAATTAATAAATTTTTTAGATTTGAAATTTGAATAATAATTTTTATTACCAGTTTAATATATTCTATTGGTTATTTGATATCGCCATGTGGTATCTTATATCGATCATCAATAATGTACAGAGGTCGGTGACTATTGATCAAAATAGAAAAAAGTGGGCAAGCGAAGCTACTCAGATCTATAACTTCTGTGTTAATATCTGTTTGACAAGGTGGTTGATGCCACTGTTACAAGAAGTGTCTACGACAAGCTGGTTCGAACAGTTCAACTAGGAACGGGCTGCCTTCTCAGTCCAAGCTATTGAACCGCCGGTTCAACTGGGTAAACCCGTTGAAATGGCTCAAGTGGTTGTCAAATAAAAAAAAAGAAAAGCATTCAAATAAAAAACAACATTTCCAATCTTTATGGACTTGCCTTTTATATCATATCTTGTCCAGCACACACTACGACTTGTATTCATGACATCTGTTTAATTGGTTTTTGACTTTTTATCCCGAGCATAATGTATTCCTCACGGTACTGCATTATATTTGATTAAAAAATTTCGGACTATCGATTTAAATTTCGAATTCTGTATCCTACTGTCTTCAATAATAATTAAAAGTCGAAAAATAAATAATTTCATACCATAGTTGTTCTTAGTTAATATGTTATTGAAAATATTCTGTTATTTTTCTATGTATTTACAGCAATAAATTTAAGTTTAATATATTGTATAATATCATAAATATATCATGTTGATTTTCAACCTGTTCAAACCAATTTATGTAACTAGTTAAACTAGTTGGAACCACGTTAGTTCTTTCACTAATTCGATTATGGCAACATTGGTTGCTACAAGTATATGCAAATTACGTGTGTAAGAGGTTCAGTGATTCAAACTCACAATATGACATTAGCCTCCATCTAAATTAAAAAGATATATAAGTAACTTTTTGAAAACTTTTATTTGATATTCCTAATTTTTATGTTATTTGATGTCGCTTTTGCAGTAGAAAAAATAAAATACCAAAAGCCTTATAAAAATGTAAAAATCTAGACATTATTTATACATATTCATTAAATCCTATTGATCAACATATTTTTTAACTTAAAATTTGTCGAAGGTTGAGAGAAATAGAAATTTATTTGCAAATTAATTGACATGCATTTAATATTATATTCTCTATTGTCATGAGAGAAAATTAGCTATAATTCTAGAATATTAAATTTTCTTTACTGTTAAAGATAATCACTTCTATGCTTTCTCCAATTAATATTAATTTTAACGTACTAACATAAATTTAAGAAGTTTAAACTTTTTAGTGATTTTTTTATTTTTTAAACTATTAATTTAGACTGCCTTTTGTCATTTGGGTAACCAGCAAATTGAGGATTAGAAATGTATCTTTTCATAATCGTGAATTTAAAAATTTTGCAAAACACTTATTGGCATCCTTATAATTGCATTTCTACTAAAAAACCTACATTGGAGCCGTTAAACCTTGGGCTAAATATATCATTAGCAAATTATGTTAATTATGGGAGTGTTTGTTAGCATAAAAAACTTTTTATTCTCCACAATTATTTTATTTTTTAATTATTTCTCTACTTTTTCCTATACAACTACCCTACTTTTTAATTATTTTCACATAATTATCCATATATCTAACCTATCAGTTTTAATTTTATTCTCTTTCTCTTTATCATTACTTCTATTATATCACATCATTTTCTTATATTTCAAAAACTTCTACACTAAAAATTTTTCATCAAAAATTTTATCACTT
Organism: Annona squamosa; assembly: GCA_035584095.1. NCBI lineage: Eukaryota > Viridiplantae > Streptophyta > Magnoliopsida > Magnoliales > Annonaceae > Annona > Annona squamosa. The sequence goes on from JAXCLR010000105.1 coordinate 47,534,105, forward strand.
TTTAAATACACCCTTAATTAAATAATATTGCTTCTTAGTGTGTGCTCCATTAAAATAGGGAGTCCTCCCTCTCTATGCTTAGAAGGCCAACATCATGTCAGGGATGAATGGAGATGGAGAGTTACAACTAAAGGTGTATTTGACAATCATGAAAAGTTGTCAATCTAGAGCCTTTTACCATAATCATCTCGCTTTTTATGATTACTCTACTTTTTAGTTATTTCTTCATATTTTCATTTGCAACTACCTTGCTTTTTAATCCTTTCACTACAAGTGCCCATACAATAATCGTAATATTTTTAATTTTATTCTTTTTACTCCTTATCATTACCCCTTTAATATAATATCACTTCTCTCATTTAAAAAATTTTGTACTAGAATTTTTTCAAAAGTTTTATCAAATATCAAATACACCCAATTGCTGAGGTAGAAGCAATTTCAATAAGTTTACAACAAATTACGAAAATGACTACATTAGAGGAAGGTCTGCCTATGGAAAAACTGAAAACTCTCACAATGGTGGATACAAAAGTAAAACTTGTTGATCTAGAAGGAAAACCTAGTCTCATACACTATTTGGACATCCAGGACTTACAAGTATATCTTTAGAATGAAATGAAAAAGTTGTGGAAGATGAAAGGTAAATTACTCTAGTGTTGAAGTAGATGTCAATTTGTATGTAATCAAATTAGAATTGGAGGACTTGAATTCAATCATGAAAGGCTGGCTTTGGTTCTTCAATTTTTATGAGGACTTTTAGAAGAACTCAGAAAACCAATTAGTCTAAATACATGCTCTAACATTATTCACCATTTTGGATATAAGTGAGTAATGTACTATACATGTATGATAGATTGGAACTAGGTAGAACCATTGGTAGCTCTTATAAAAATTTCCTGAATAGGATTTCCAAGACAAAAATCAATAAGACTAAAAGTCAAGATCAACATCCAACAAACCTTAAGAAGAGGAATCTTTGTGAAGCTTGAATTCATGAGCAAGAGATAGATAGACATTTCATTTGAAAAATTCACATATTTTATTGTTGCATTGGGCGTATAGGGCATGCTAATAAAGAATATTTGTATGTTAGTCAAGAGGAGAGAGACACAACTAAATGTGATATGCCTTGTAGGACTAATTTGAGAGCAAGAATTAAGTTCCCCAATTCATATAAGTTAGCATGAATAATAAATTGAGTGCAACCAAAAAACTATTTGGAAGAAGATGGTGGATCCAAAAGATCTATAGTATTATTGATAGGTGAAAAGCCTTATGAGGCCAATAATTCAAAATTTACAAATTTGTGGTAGATCTCTAAGAAATTAGAGGTGTAATAGTGATAATTGTGGGAAGAATATCTATTTATAGTCAGTATGTGAGGAAGGATTATTAAATGCAATTAGTGTTGTAAAAAATAATGAGCTATAGAAAGTAAAGTGAAGGGACTAAACAAACAATCACTTTGATGTATTATAATCAAGTTAAAAGCTAGAAGGATATGCAATGTATAAAGCTATACAAAATATAAGATGAGGGAAAGCCCATACGGGAAGGTTGACACTCAACATTAACAGAACACTAATAATGAAAAGTCATTAGATGAAAGGTCTGGAATAGAAAATATCTACAAATTGCACTTCAAATTGGACCGAAAAAACATAATGTTAAACACTAAAGGGCAAGCATTAGAAGCAAGAAGTGAGTAAACATGAGTGAAGCTTGCCTACTCTAGATGAGAAAAAGTTCCAGAATTAATGCATTGGAAGATATTGTGCATAAGGATAAACCTTCTCTAAAACAACACATAATATAGAATAACAGAAGTGACCCTTCCAGACTAAAATGGGCTTGGGTTGGATTGGGAACAAATACAATTGGTGTGAATGGAAAGGTTAAATTGCAAAGTTGTAAAGTGGAAAAGATCACAATAACATCTATAGGCATGAAATTAGTGGGGGTCATCATGGCATGGGGTTGATGAAACATAATACTAAGGGAGGATTAATAGTAGGGAACTCAATTTTAGCATTTGTTGTTAAAAATAATGATTCCAATAAGAATAAGATGAGTGCAATGGTTAATTAGCTAAACACAAATATAGATAGCTGCTACATGGTTGAAAAAGGAAGAGAGGCTATCATTCCTGGGACATGTTAGGAATGGTCCTTTCTAGGAGTTCTTTGAGCCTACTAGAAACTAAACATAAAACAAGATGACGAAATCAAGAGGAAGGATAAAGGCCTTTTAACAAATAATAATAAAGTAAAAACCAAATGGTCTAGTGTAAGAGTAATGAAAGGTGACAACTCTTTAAAGAGAGGGGTAAAGGAAAATACCCCTCCCTTCTATTTCAAATAGCTATGAGGTCAAACACACAATAGATAAGGAGCAAATAAACAATATGCCATTTGGATAGCTAGTGAAAACTAGAAGATCATCAGAATAAATAACAAAAAAGGATAGTTAGAATTGGATAAACATCTCTAATGAACCTTTTTGATTATGATAAAAATTTTAGTGACATAAGGAAGAGATGACTATAGGGGATTGTTGATGAAGGAATTGAAACTGAATTGTAATAACAGAAAAGGTCCATTTGTCACCAGGTAACATCAGTGGGTGGTGACACAATGACGATGGATGCTAAAAGAGCTTAGCCTCCCCAAAATTAAAAGTATATCATTACTTTGAAATTATTGCGGGTTTGCAAATCAAAGATCAATTCATAATATTATTTATTTAATTAATAAATAATATCACAAGGTTCTCTTCCTATTAAATACAAAATTGAAAAGTAAAGAATTGGAAGTAGTTCGATAAAATTCAAATTCAATTCATGTTTCCTGGTTTCAAGCCCAGAGAGGAGAGGTAGTTTCACTTTGCTCTAGAAGGAAGATTCAAAGGTAATAATGAAGTCTTATTCTACAATCCATATTAACATTGAAATCTTTAACTTAATATTATGTTTGAGGTGAAGATTAATCAACAAATATGGTCAACATGAAATTGACAATAAACAGAGAAAGGTTAAAATTGCAGGTGATGATGAATGCAGAATCATTGATCTATCTCCACAAGAGGAAATCATCATGTTCATATGACACAAAAAAGAGGTAATGGAAAATGGTATGATAGAAATTCCACATATTTTAAAGAGCCTATAATTCAAAAGAATCACTACATAGATTAGATAATTAGAGATGTATATGATAAAATCAAAATAAGAAGATCAATAGAAAATATCCTTTACTATTTCTTTATATCCCACATTGAATCAAAAAAATAAACAATGCGGTTAATGATGCCAGTTAAATGACTACAATGCAAGATGAATTAAATTAGTTCAAAAGGAATAATATGTGGACCTTAGTACCTAAATAGAGAATCAAACTATAATTAGTATAAAATAAATTTTCAAAAATAAACTAGAAGAATTAGGCATCATTGTGAAAAATAAAACATGTTTGGTTGCATAAGAATACTATCAAGAAGAGGGTATTGACTCTGATGAGACTTTTTGTTAGGCTCTTCGCAAATGTATAACCTATAACCTATAGTAGATAAATATCAATCCCATGAGGAATTTGGAAATTTAAAATTTTTTGATGTACGTACTTTCGAATTAAATAAAAAGGATGATTAGCTGAAGAGAATATTAAAAGAACGCTTCTACTACTCTAGTCTCATGAACAGAGTTAAGAAACAATGTTATCAGAGATCTTGGATCTAAGATTTTACATGCGACTTTATTGCAATGGATGATTAACTTGCCTATTTAATATGGATAATTTATTTTAAAGGAGAACAAATTTAATTTAATCTAACATCTTAGTTCAGGGCATGAAAGATGTACCCTAATTTTCATAATCATTTTTCATAAAGTTGTGTTAATTAGAATCCATTAAGTTCTATGGCAGTTCATAAAATTCTTTAAAAGTATTTTGCCTATTTTTATGGTTTAAACTTATAGGTTTAATAACTTAATTATCCTATATCTGACTTCTACATTTTTATTTCTTTACACAATATATAAAATCATACTAACGTGTGGGCTCAACTAAGCAAGTATTAAAACTACAAGATATTAAATTAAAATTAACTGTCTTTCATAAGTAGCAGAATTATGTTATACATGCATATTATCACATGCTACATTTTTAAATCCTTGAAAACAAGTTTTTCTAGATTTAAATTGGATCAATTCACACAACAAAATAATATCATTACAAGTATCAATCATAAACTAAGATAATTAAAATAAAAACAATAAGAAACTGAAAGCTATTATTTAAGTCTTCAATGGTGTTTTAAATATTTTGCACTAGCTCATCTCTTATCTCTTCTCGCTCTTCTCTTTCTTCAAAACCTAGCTTCCAAGCCTTGCTAAAAAAAATCTCTAAAAGATTCCCAAATTCATATGCTACAAGTGCTTAAAATGTATCCTTTCGAAAATTGTGCAAAACTGTGCAAACTTGGGGTCTGAAGTCCACTTTCGAGTGTGACATAATTTGAACTATATCCTACCTTGGATGATGAATTGTAGCTCTATTTTGTTGCCAAAATGGGCACAACACATTTCAAATTGTATCAAAACTTCTTTGGCATTCTTTAGCAATTTTGATCCCTATTTTAACTACATTTGTCCTTTAAATCCTCCTTCTTGAGCATGTCTTCCTTCTCAGCTTCAAAATTTCTAATTCTTCACATTGAATCTATGCTTCATTTGCCTAATTACATATGCAATGTTGAATATAAGAACTTACACTGACCGAGAAAAACTCAGCATTTAGTCTTGTAAAGACATGATTAAATCAATATTCTAAGCATGAAAAGACCTGGAATGTGAGGTATATAATTGACACAATAAATACCTCTACATTTGAACATTTGATTGTCTTCAAGAAAATATAAGACATTATTCACAAATCATAAATTAAATTCAAGATTTCAAGAATCTCAAGCAATGCAAAATTAGGGTCTTGCATGAGTTGAAAGTCACACCTCACTAAGCATCATTCTTATTTTCTTATTCATGAAATTTTCCAAATTTCTCAAAATTTCAACCAACATGTTTTATCAAATACTTTCAACATTTGCACCAGTTACAAATTCAAAGAAAATACTCTCATTGCATACTAATATTTTTTTAAAAATTCAAAACACAATGCATTGGCATCCTTACCTTTAGAATTAATATTGTCCTCAATGTTTAGGATAAATCATGAGTGTCGAGTCAAAATATTAATCAAGTAGTCAAACTAAGCAAGTGCTAATTAAGTATTTTCAAAATAAATGTGAGTATCACATGTCATATTAAGTCTACCACAAACAAATGAGAAGCTAAGCATGTTCAATACAAATTGTAAATTGGGAAGAATAGCTTTCCGAGGGACCAACCATATGGTTTAGAATGTCTGGTTATGAGTTCAACGTGGTCCAAATTGTGTCTATAAGAGTAGGCCATGGTTCGCGTCATGTAATGTTTTGGACTTCAAATTTCTGCTTCCAATCAAAAGTTTAGCATGGGATAGCTTGTGCTTTTCTTAAAAAATATTCAACTATTTTGCATAAAATATTTGCTCCCACTTGTATAATCATCCTACTTAATTGAATTTGCCATACCCCACTTGCTATGCACACTGTAATAGTTCCACCATTCTAGTCATTCCATTTTGCAAAACCATATTTGAACATACTTTGGACAAGTTCAATGTGATATTAAGATTAAAATCAAGTAATTAACATGATGCATTGGACAAATCAAAATATCAATGAGTCGAGCTTTTGAGCTACATTCTCCCTTAACTAATTTATGCAAAATAACACATGAAGACTCCAAATTAAAAAGCATCAAAAATCATAAAAAAATACTCAAAAGAAATTATTAATCCCCTAAACACAATCCAATACTAAGTCTCAAGTAAAATAATGAACTATACTATGAATTAATGAGATAATATGTTTACTTTAAAGCATAAGGTTGAAAATAAATAAATATATTTAGGCTCAAAATTAGAGAACAAAGATATAAAAAGATATAGTATTAAAGCACAATTAGGCACAAATATTCATAACACACAAAAAATGCCTCAATCATTTTAATTGAACATGCTAGCATGGTTATGAACTATAAAATTCAACTACTTAATCAATTATATCATTCCTATGTCATTTGAAACTTTTGAAAAATCAACACATTAGAGCTCAATTAATGCATAATCAAATCTTAAAAATTTTCAAATTTTCATGAATTTGGCCTGAATTTAAAATTTTCTTAGACATTGCAAGTATTCATCAAGATAGATTGTAACTAATCTATTATTAAAAGCAAGATTTTAAATGAAATGTAACCTAAAACATATATAATATAGCTACCTAAGTGAATGAATGAATGAAAATAGAACAAGACAAAGCACCCCCCCAAACCTTGAGGAATACATTGCTCTTAATGTATAAAAAATAAGAAAAAAATGAAATGTGGATGAAAATAACAAACAAATGGAATAAAAGCAAAAAAAAAAGAGGAAAGGAACTCGTGACTCCCTTAGTCATTGGGATGGAAGGAATGCTCATCGTCTCTATTGCTCTCTTCTCCTTCTTATCCCTCTACTGATCGAAAATGTGCATCAGGCCGCCTTTGCAATACTTAATATATGATGATGAATGAGGAGTTCAATATCAAATAACTTGCTAGCAAGGATAGTGTATAACAAGATAACACAATCGAGAGCAACATCACAAAGGGGAAGAAGAAAGCAATCGAGCGGCACAAATACAACACGTATGCTTAATACAAGCTCTTCTTAGGCAATCCAACTCAAGTTTCAAACCACATCATTGATACCATAAGTGTAGTCAATAAACTCCTCTTCCACCACCTTAGACTCTTAGTCTCAATAAAATAATGAAGCATCTTAAATAAAAAATTTTCATTAATTACACATCATATGCTCGCAAAAAAATATAAACCACTCACTAACACACATTTTACTAAGATTAATATCATGTAAAGTACATGAGAAAGAAATTCTCTTAATAAGAGGTTACATTTGACGTCAAACAAAAGTAAAAATCATCAACAATTATATGCATACACACAAACTAAATTATAACTACGAGAAGAGATAGTGGTGGCAACTATAATATATATTATTAGATTTCAAATTTTGGCTTTATATCGTGTTAGTTATCTATAATCTACCTGTGAATATTGTCATTCACGTTGCAATGGTAAGGTACAAATTAGCAAATATTAATCAAGAATATTAGTCTTGCCTTGTTAAGATAGGATTTTTCATCCTAAAGGTAGACCTAATATAGTTACTTGTGATTGAATTTTAGGTAATATTGAAAATGGATTAGTTGAACCAAGGAGGAACAATCATTAATTGTAGATAGAGGAAGGTTTCTTATTTGCAGTCTTAGAAGAAAAAAATTATGCTAAAGAATTAAAGAATCTAGGTAAATTAGTAATACTAATTTCATCCATCAAGACTGCAAAACTTGTACACTAAAAATGTACAACATTCTTAATAGCAATCCAATTGGTAGAAGGAAAATGAAATAAGGTGAACTAAGTTTGGATAGTTCGCAAGATTCAGATTTAATTCTAGATGGGCTACTAAATTGCCACTAGGGAAAAGGATGTATGCTAAACTAAAATATGACTTTTTAGTTAATATAAGTTGTGTTTTAGGAACAAACTATTTCAACTAATTAGGTTATCGCGAGCCCTTAGAATATAAAAGCACCCACAAAACGGTCACAAATAGACACATAAGTGAAACTCATTAATTTAGGGTTAGCAGACTTCTACAAGAGGCTGTAGAAGGATTTTCATGGGATCAACTTCACTTGCTAAGTTGACTTAGAATGGAGTCAATTACTTCTGAGTTGACAAGTGAAAGAAAATTTTTATAGAACTTAAGGATTAATTCAAGTGTTAATATTGACACTACCAAACACAAATGGGGACTTTGTCATGTGTGGTGATGTATTGTGATAACGTTCGAGTTGTATATTAATGTAGAATGGTAAATTATTATTGTATTTTAAGCAATAGAATCAAACAAGTTAAACTATCCCACTTGTAACTCGACTTAGCTCCTAGTATTTGTACTTAGGATATGGAGATATAAATATAGGGAAAAGTGTAAATATATAATGAGTCGACAAAGGTAGTTAGAATTGTTAAAAAACTATGATGCAGCAAATCACCATTACTCAAAAAGACAAATGTTATGATCAAGACACTAAGTTGTAGCATAAGTCTTGTGTCTTTAGTCACCCTAAAAAAAGGCTGGGTGTGAGAAATAAGATAGCTAGGGCAAATTGTTAATGTACCAGTGTCACTAATATGATTGACTCAGTTTCTATTATAATCCACTTAGTTTAAGTGAATCTAAAGCTAGCAGTTAACAGATAAAAACCTATAAGAACTAGTATATTGTATGAACTAAAAGGATAATACTTATTTTCCAATGATAAATAGGGAATCATTAGGTACAAAGGATGTTTATGTGTACCTAGTTTTGAAGAAGTAAAGAAATTATTATTGAAACAAGCCCATTTTCTTACCATTTTTCATGCAATTAGGTAGTATTAAAAAGCAAAGAGACCTAAGCAGGGAAACTGGTAGAATAATATAAAGAAAGAGATGATAGAATATGTCTCTACATATTTGACTTGTCAAAATTTAAGGCTGATCATTAAAAGACAATAGAAAATTATGGCTATTAAAAATTAGAATGAAAATGAGATGATATTTTCATAAATTTTATAAAAGGTATACCAAGAACATGAGGCTAATATAAATCTATATAGGTAATAATTAATCAATTATAAAATAAGTCTCATTTTCTTTCAATCAAGTCAAGTTTCATGATATAAAAATATATATATAGAAAACCATTAAACTAAGGAAAAAGTTGGTATGGGGCAAACTTAGAGATCAATTTATCTTAGGAATGTCAAAAAAAAAAAAATTCACCAATGCATGAAAATTGCTCAAAGTAGCTAGGAAAGTGATGCAAGATTAAAGACTTGCACTTTTAGATAGGGGATCATATCTAGCTAAAGCTGCTCCATTGTAAGCAATCATTAGCTTTGGGATGAAAAAAGATATGTTCTTGGTATATAAGTCTTTTTTAAGTATAAAAAAAATCAAAACTTAAGGTTTATAAGTGATTAAGAATAATTGTTGTATGTAAGATCAAAGTACAAAGTCCATAAAGGACAATATGATATCTTGCATTTATGTACATGTCTAATAAAAAATATGTGGCTAACTACATGCATGTTTGCATCCCCTTTCATTTCTTCTACCGGACTAAGAAGAGAGGTAGTTATGATATATATATATATATATATATAAAGAGACAAGAAGGAAGGAAGAACAAAGGAACAAAGGCACTCATTAATGTTGGTCCTTGGAGAAGCGAAGAAGCTTTAAGAGGACATTGCATAACATTGAAAATAGAAGGGTAAGCCATTGTACTTGTAAAAATAGTCAGGTGAGTAGACTATGCATTGAATAATTTTGGGTCTTTTTCATTTCCTCAGCGTATGAAAGATTAATGATGAATCTAAGCATCTTAACATGAAAAGACACTACTGCAAAAAGGAATCGAATCAACCCACACCCCAACAGTAGAATTCACTAAGAATAGTGGTTAAGGGCTGGTACTATGGTTGGTTTTATTATATTTGATTATTATATTAAGGGTGCTAACAGATTAGGTTGGATGAGTTAGAGCCTAATCTTTATCTTAACCTATTTAAAAAATTTCAATCCTAATTCATTTATGAATTTATTTTAAAAACCTCAACCATAACTTATTTACAACCCATTTCATAAATGTGATTGGTGGATTATTAATGAATTTTGTAAGGTTGTGTGGTAAGTGAGGGGAGTAAGGGGAGAGGGAGAGAGATGAGAGAAAGAGAACAAATTAAAAAGCGACATGATAAAGAGAGCGAAAGAGGAAGAGATCAAGAGAAAGGGAAATAGAGAGAGAAGGGGATGGTTTGATGAATAATGGGAGAGAGAGAGAGAGAGAGAGGAGGGGACAAACATATGGATAAGGAGACAGAGGGTCAAACAGGGAGAGAGACAAGGGGATGGTTAGATGAAGAGGGGGAGGGAAGAGAGTGGGGAAATAGGGAGGAGAAGTGACGAGAGAGAAAAATAGGGAGAAAGAGTGAGAAGGATGGTTGGGAACAAGGACATAGATAGAGAGAGAAGGAAATGGATAGAGAAAGAGAGGAAGGTGGAGAGGAAAGAAGTGTATTGGCAACAACAAGGAATGGCTACAGGGATGATGTGAAGGTGAGTAATGACGATACCACAATATAAAGGTTAGAGAGAAAATCAAATGAAAAATCAATTTAGAGATCAGGGTAACATTTATATGCCTCCCTCTTAATAGGTTGATGGGTAGGCAGGTTAGATGCATGACTAAATAGGTTGATGAATTGTAAAATTTTAAGCCCTACTCTATTTATTTATTTTAATAATTGAAAAAGTTGGCAAATCAAAAACCATTTATTCATAAAATTCTAACTCAAACTCGTTTATAAATAGGTTGGATGGATGGGTTGACTATAATCATTAACATCTATATATTGCATGCTTTGATTTTTATGATGTTAATCAGTTTATCTCCCATTTATAAAGATCTAAGCCTAAAGGAATAAGATCCAAGTGAGATTCAAATCGTAACCCACAAATTCGTAATTGACTATTTGGTGTAGAGAATTTATGGATTTGCATGTTATAATTTATGCTGCTATAATCAATTGTATTAATGGTTTTAAAAGAGGAATGCAACCTAATTAGGTTCAATTTATGATATAAAAATGGATTTAGGTTATGGAAATTGGGTAAATACAAATGTAGGGGTTGCATGGCGATTTATGTATCGAGTTTTAAAATTTTAAAGTTGGAACCCAAAATATATGAAAATGGAAGTTTATAAATGGGTAAAATATTAAATCCCTAGCTCACAATTACATGAGGATAGTTACTTGAATGCATGCTTGATTTAATATTAAAATTAAGCATTTGCTATCATAAAGGTGTAAATATATGAGGGCTTAAAATTTATTGTCACCTTAATTTCAAGGTTATGATTGATAGTTAGTTTATAATGAAATTTTAATGTGAGGACCGGGTATTTTATCTTATTTTCATTTTCATTATAATCCTTTCCTATTTATGAGGTAATTTATGAACATGCTACTAAGAATTAATGATGTTAATGGGATGTACAACATATATGGTCATGACAACTGGGGGACGTACAGGGCATATATGCATGTACTATAATCCTAACATATTAAGTTATATGGGACATCATTCACTAGTATGTTGGGGCATGAGTATGAGTTGCACAATAGCAAATTTCTATAGTTACACCGCTTAGTTATGGTATAATTTATTGGGTATAGATTTAGAGGTGTATGGTTGATGCACCGTTTTTAGGCACCATGACTATCTTTCACCAGCAAAGTAGGTACAACCGAGTCAGGGGTGTCAAGGGTGTAGCACCCCTTGCAAAGGTGAAGGGGGTAGCATTCTCGGAGAAAATTTTAATTATTAATAGTATGGGCGGGAAAGTAAATTACAGATTGTGATTAGACTTAGCCCATGCTCCAGCCCAGCCCGACACGATGAGGTTTTAGTAAGAAGGAGGACCCTTGCTAGGGATTCATTTGCTCCCAACTGTTTTCCCTGTTCTTCTCTTTTTATTTTCTACTTCTTCTTCTTTCCTCTTTTTTCTCTTCTTTTCAGTTCGATCTAGCCCTAGATCTTTCTAAAAATTCTACCAACGGCTTTGAAGATTATCAATTCACATCAAGGAAGCTTAAAATCTCGGAGATTGAAGTCTCGGGTTGTTGTTTTTTAGAGAAATTATGATCAAGGTAAGTAGATGTTGCCCCTTCTTGATTTAGTGATGAAATCTCATGTTAAACATGATATAAGGCTGATAACAAGGTGTAGTGTCCAACAACTTCGTGGTTTGGGGTGTAGGTTTGTAACAATTTAGGGTTAGCAGAGTTTATGGGGAATCTGCTGTTAATATGCGATTTTTATGAAATAAATGACTCGTTGGCAGTTTTTACATCATTAAAATGTGACATTACTTAATTGGGCTAAAACGAGAGGAGTAACTAGAGGTTCCCCTTTTGCATCTACCATGTGTTTGGTGAAATGCTTGTGTAACAATTGGTATATTGAATTTAAAGTAAACCTTACAAATTTTGTTGATGTTGTGTGTGTGGTTTTTGACATTTATGCTTGTTTGTTATGTATGATGTGCTATTTAAGATAGGTGGTTGTACAAGGGTTATTCATGGCCCCTGATTGACATGAGAAGAGGATTATTGATGGCCTTTAATTGACATGAGTAGATTGTTCCTGCCCTTTTTTTTATACGTGGTTATATGCATATGTTATTGGGAATGAGTGTTAAACCTATATGTCTTATATTGATCATGTCATGTACATTTAGAATTTTTCTTATTTCTATCTTATGCTAACCACCATCTACTTACTGAGTCTATTTAGACTCAAATGGTTTGTTATTTTAGCTTTAGATCACAAGTCAGGTGAGGAGCCTCAAGGTGGGATAAGAGGAGGATCTAGTCTTGGAGACCATTAGATTAACATCTTTGATCACAATTATTTTGGAGTTTATGCTTTCTTTTGATATTAGTATCTGTAGACAATTATTTAATCAAATTCAACTTTGACAATATATTGCATTTAGTATTTTTAACTTGATTACAATCTATGTGGATACATATATATATGATCCTTTGGTTTGCTTGTTGTGTAAGGATAAATTTCAATGATTTTTATACTATGTGAATGTCTTTATAATATCAAAATATAAGCGTACAAATGTAGAGTTGAATGTTATATTTTGGAATGAAATTGAAATGCTTATGAATAACAGGTCTTGTACTTCATATCACCTCTTATATATTATAAGGAGATGCTGTCGAATTTTTCTTAGGTTGTATGGTATCTATTGACTAGCCGTTGAGAATATCTAGATAATGGGGTGTTATATTTAAACTGCATTAAAGATGATGAAATGTAAATCTAACTGAATCCAAGTCAACTCCATGACCCATGCCCAAATGCCACACATAGGCTTGAATCTGAGACCAATTTATAACTAATGCAAGATCCATATTGTGTAAGATGAAGGCAATAATGGAACAGGCATAGTTGACCATGAACGTGAGCATAAACTTGAGTTTTTCAAGCCTTTCTTATAATGAAAAAAAAGGAATTGTGTTTTTGTACCGCATGATACTTGGAAGAGAGTTTGTGCTAAATATATGAAGATTTTCATTTAAGGTAGGCTTTAAATCAATGAATATAGAATTAACAACTGTTTGGTTGCTTTTACTTTTATGTTGCCATGAGAAATCAGATTTGTAGCTATGTGGGAGTGATTTTACAAGTTGAATGTTTAAATGTATGCTTTAATCATGTGTTTTGATGGCTTAGGGAGAAAATCTTCTTGAAACGCAATCTCAAATCATGTGCAAAACTGAAATTTAAGCCATGATATTAAATACAAATGATGGAGTTGTATGTATGATGATTTTATAAAAAAGGGGGAGTTAGGTTTCTAAATTATCAGGAATATAAAACTATGAAATGGAAATTTCTACATGAAAATTCATATTCAATGTGTTGTTTAGACAAGTTGCATATACATGTATAAATGATTATATTATTGCTTAATATAAATGCATACATGTGTTGCTATTGTTAATGCATGAAATGGTGAAACCTTGATTTGATTTCATTTTAAATGATAAATAGTTGCAAGAAACCTAACTTCATCACGAAGTATAGTTAAAATGCCATTTTCATGATTAATGAAAAGATGAAATTTAAAATTTCATAATGTATCTTATGCAAATGAAAGGAAATGAGAACCTAAGATTTCGCTATGTATATAATTAGTGTGAATTGCCCTTTGAAAGGTTAAACTCATTCTGTTTATGACTTTGAGAAGAAATATTGAATGTCTAAGCCATGTCTAAGCCAAATAAGATAGTTTTATCATTTAAAGTAACCTTATGTCAAGAGTTGACAAGAAAATCATATATAAAACTAATTATATTTAGATAATATGATATAAGCTACAAATTTGTGAATTTATATCAATGATGAGCGCACATAATGAAGATTGAACACAAGTGGCTTGTTTATGTGGAAATTATTATATTAACTCATGAATAATAGTTTTTAGCTATGATTTTCTTTTCTACGTGGATCACACTTTGAGTAATGTTTAACTAGAAGGCTAAAATAAAATTCAAATAACCATTTTAGATATAGACTATGTGACTAATTGATTGATAATTTTTCTAGGCTTATAAATTGATAAATTAATCAAATTTTGATCTATTAGCTATGCATTGTATAGTTGTGAGATGCACGGATATCAGAATTATAACTTGTGGGTAAATAACATGCCATTTCAAGTCAACGGAAGTTGTGCATAAATGAATGACCAAATTTGTGAAGACTACCAACTGACTTCAAGCAATAAGAATGGTTACATGAATTATTTGAATGCCTATCTATAATTAAGCGTATTTTAAAGCCATGATTATAATGAATATGTACATGATTATATACTCGTCAGTGTTTAACTGTCAGTCATTACAAATGAGGAAGGTGAAATGGATAATCTTCACTATCAATTAAGTAGTGAAGGCATGTTATCAAGTTTCATTGAATTTGATGATTGGAATATAGTTTAATTAATTTATTTTGACCATTTATAGATTTTAACTAATGAGTATTATGTATTCGATGATGTTACTATACTTGTAATGGATTAAAGAACATAAAAACCTTAGGTTGAACTTAGTCATTTGTAAATGAAATTCAAAATGAATTTAAATAATTTGGGGCTATGTGAATAAGTGATAAACTTAAGCGTAAGTGTAAAACTTTGACACGAAGGGAGACATGAGCAAAGTTGTTGTATCAAGGCCACTATATTTCAAAAAGCTGAGAAAGGGTATAGTAGTTGTACTTGAGCATGGCAGAGGAGCTTCAAAACCCCAACAAATGAATGCACAGTCTAGTCGTTAGCATGTGCAACACCCACCGTTATCTCTCGGCCAAACCCCTTAGCATGTGTCACTTGTGTGGGCGCATTTAATGAGCATGCATGGGACCACAGGTGGGATCATCAAAAGAATCATGACAACATTTGACATGTCAGACAATAATTAATGCATGAAATTTTCAACCCAAAATACGTCTTCTAGTTTTGCATATATCCAAACAACCTCTTTATGCATTTCTCCTATGATATGAGTGGTGTCTATTAGGTTTGTAGAGGGAGCTAGCTAACTCTACTTCCCAAACCATCTAAATATTGATGGCATGCCACCAAATTGCTAACAAGTTAGTTTTTTTAAAAAAAATTAGGTTGACTTTAAGGCCCCCAAAAATGTTTATTTTTCAAACTAAGATGTGTAATGCAGTTTCATTCATAAGTTAATAAGCTTCACTACTTAGAAAAGATTTTGGAGTCAAAGTCCATGATGTTTCCATTAGTTAGGAACATTGTTGGTCAAGGTATTACATTTAACCATACTTCTTAATACTTAAATAGGCTTTGCTTCTATGTGATTGAGTTACATACAAGTGATTTCGTGTCTCTTCTCAAATTTTAAGATATTGATGATTATTGCAAAATTAAATATTGTGTTTAATATCATTTATTTAGCTAAAGGACCAAGTTTCGTCTAAATGAATATGTAAACGTGTCATATTTGCTAAAAAATTGATACATTTTATGTTTAAATAAAGGAAAATGCTTAGATCCATTTATATAAGTATTAGGATGTAATAATTCTTGCTAAAATCATTTATCCATATAGTAGTTATAGAGTAGACATTAAAATGCTAATTAAAAATTAATATTTAATATTAAATTATTTTATTTTACTGATTTTACACATTTATAGATGGAGTCCATATACAATAATACTAAAAAAAATGGAAGGGTTTACATGACAATAAAAATGATAATAAACATAACAATGAAGTGAATTTTCTCTTAACCATTAAAATATTAAAAGTGAAGGTAGTCATATAGAAGAGAGGTTTAATTGAAGTGGAGCCCTATGTTAATTCCACAATGAAATAAAATTTAATCAGTATATTAAAATCCTTAAACTTTGATGATACTTAAATTGCTAACCAAAAAAGACTTGATCAACATACCAAAAGTCTCAACCTATCTCTAATAATACTTAAACTTTGTAACAAAAAATCCATTAATGTCCCAAAAAAGATAATTCACAAAATGGAGAGAAATTTTTTTGATGTATTTAACGCTTCTTTATACTATTTTCTAAAAAAAAACATCTTTTTTTTTTTGATAAAAGGATACGCCCTATCTCTGACCCCATTCAATGTGAAAGAGATTAGGGATGGAGTAATCCAAGCAGTTTATTGCCAAAAAATTGTCAGTACAAATTTTCTTAAGAATGGAAAAAAAACATCTTTTGGTAACCCATAACTAAAACAAAATTTGTGATCCAACTTCTCAAATTTGAATTCTGTTATCTGCATTTTAATACCAAAAGAAAATCAACCAAGCACTAATACTAGTTCGCTGAAATAATCCTAAAAACAATAAAATAATATGACAAAGAGAAAGATAAACAAAGAAGTCACAATTTGACACAAAAAATTCTTGAATGTTATGAGAAAACTACCAACAAAGAGGAAAAATATACAATAAAAATGTTATAAAAAATAAAGAATTTTGAAAAGAAAAACCATTAAACCCCATGTAATAATCTAATAATTTTCTCCGAAAAACCCAAACCTCGTGCAAAAGAATAGAAAAAGTCTTTAGAAATTATACTCATAAAAGCTAAATAGAACTCTTCATTTTTAACATAGACGCGCCTCTGGAACAGGATTAGATATGAAATGGGAAATAGGAAGAAAAAGGTATTGTTTTGCGTTTAGAATAGAACATTTGCATTGGAAATATTGTATGAGAAATAGAAAAGAGTACGATGTTATTTTTCGGAAATGAGAAAAATATTTTTGAAAAATATAATTTTCATAGCATTCTCATCATCCCACTAAACTCATGCAGAATTAGGGATTGAACATATGTTCAGTTGGGCATGCATAGTATAAAATGTGCAAAATCACTAAAAACAAAATGGATGCGCATTGTTTTTCAAAAGCAAATGAAGTCACACCCCAACGTGAGGTCATGATACATACGCAGCCACCTTTGCGAATGGGATTATAGCTTTTCATTTATTGATCCCAAGATGGATTTCCTATAACCTCAAGGTGCAATGAATGAAATAATATATGATTTGATGGTGACATATGCACTTATTTGAGACATTTTCTTTAGTACCCGAAAAAGTCATCATCATTTAGTGGGCATATATTCTACAATTCGAATCCATCAACCACTACAATCATCCTCATATATTTGTAATCTGATCTCAAAAATTATTCCAAAGATCGTTCAATTTCTTCAATCCTAATTCTATTGCCTTTTGGACATGTCCCAAAAAATAAACCGATCAACATACGAAGCATGTGACTAAACGAAGTATCTTATAGGAAAAAAAAAAAAAAACAATTGCTTGTACCCTTAGTTTACAGGTTCACTTCGTAAGTTGTGACAGGGGTTACATCTTTGTTATTCCTAATTAATATCCAATCAAGATAATTTTTAAACACATTGTTAAGCATATAAATATTACAGTACGAATGATTTTGATCTAATAAAGAAATCAAGACGACATGAAAAATGAATTTAATAAAAAAAATTAAGATGACACTCAAACTCACTCGTTACGTAGAAAATTTTGGTGTGATCAGTCTCTTTGAAAAATTGCGCGACTTCAATGTTTAAAATATATGTTGCCACTTGGATGTTTAGATGGTTTGCATTTGTGTATGTGATAGGGGTGCAACTTAGGTAGATCATCCATGGGGTATTCACTAGCCCGTACATAATTTGGATAGAGTAGAGTACAAATTATTATTCACCCCTTTAAATAGTGTACAGTTAAAGTAGATACGTTAGGTATTGCATGGTTAATTAATTAGAATATAAAATTATATATATGTATATTATTATATATATAATATAGTATGTGGTGTGTTTTGTCTATAACATCTTATGTGAACACCTATTTTAATAAATTCAAATGTAAATGAAATATTATGCTTTGTGGAATTGTGGATTATGAAATACAAAAACCAGTTCTGTTATATACATGCCATTTACTTCCAAAAGCCTTTTATGATTAAGCTTGTGAATTATTATTTTAATATATTAATAGTTTTAATTATTTAGTTGTGGCATTCTATACTTAATATTTTTTGCATAACAATATAAACAATAACATATGTATTTGTTATTTTAAAATGTAAATGATGATTGATTTGTATTATTTAAAATAATATAAAAATATTTTAAAAGCTATTGTATTCGAGTATTAAAAAGATCGATTTAGAACTAAAATCGGAACTAATCTTACAGGTAATGAGTAGGATAGGATACACTAAAAACTGAATTCGACAGATAGTTAGGGAAAGTTAGGCTTTTTGCAAATAGGGTAAAGTAAGGTAAACTACTATCCGAACCAAACAAACTAAAGTTGCACCCTCATTATGTGATTGAGTTCATGTTCACGAAGACAAAAAAGTTAAGAATACAGATATAGATTAAATTAAGGCTATGTCTAGTATAATTTAAAATTATACTAATATCACAGATGTTTCTGCACATTTTTCTATGTACAAAACATAACCATACTCTTTTCTTTCCTAGAAAAAAAAAACATTCTTTTCTTTGTTTTGCAAGTAAGATAATTTCATTGTCTATTCGCCAAGCATATGTTAAACAAAATATCTTTTTGCCAAACTACCCTGGACATTAGCCACCATCACAAGAAAGAGAGGATAATTTAGTAATGGACATTTGACTCGGACTAATTGGGAAATTGGAAGACTGAGAAACGTCTGTGATCATATTCGATATTTAACACATGTGAGGTCAGATTAATTTATAATTATGTGTATAATTGCTGGTAGCATTTGGAAATAATTCTTTAAAATAGGAAAGTAGCAAGATTTAATTTTGTGTTTGGAAGATTTTAATTTAATTTATTTAGTAAATTAGTATTAACATTTAATGATTAAACTCGAGGTTATCAAAATCATATAAAAATGCTTCAATAGTAAAATTACCATTCCTAATTTTTTGAACGGAACTGCCTCGAAAAATCATTTTTCCCATAATATTCTATATAAATTTTATAATATTCTAAAAACTAAAATACTTTTAAAAATTTTAAGAATTGCAAGTTTATGGGGATATAAGCTTGTGGGTCAGGATTAGCATGAAATTATATGAGTAAATTCGAACTAGGCAAAAATAATGACAGTATATGAATTAGGAAAATTACAAAACTGTCCTATAATCTTGGCCATTGATATGTATTCCATTGGTGTTGATTGTATGGAGAAGAAAATTTTCTCTCTTAACAGGTTCCTTTTCGCTGTTACATTTACAACCCGCTTCGATATTATGATTATTTTGATAGTTTTAATGTGAATGGTTTTCTTAATAATTTGGTTTTTTTAAGGCATTTTTTGGCATTTACTTTCCGTTTAAAAAACAAGATACCTGCTTCGACAAAAAAGAAAAAAAAAAAGCCATGATACGGACTAAAATTTTAAATGGAATGGGCAAACATGGTCGGACACATGAGGAGTACTAGCAAGAGTAGATAACCATCTGTACAAGGGGAGAAAGAGAACTTTTCTCCTACGAAATGGGGAGAACCCTGCATTTTTCCATCTTATTTTAGGATCGAAGCCATGCATCACATTCTTCTCTATGAACATTTAAATGATGCAAAAATTATTTTAATTAGATTGGTTTATAACCTCTATTAGTGCAAATGCATGAGATCGGTTATAATAATGTTTTCAATGTTTGAGGCCATAAAAGTTTTAGATTATGTTGGTCTTATATATTTTAGGTTAGATAAATATTTCTAAACATAATTTATGGATTTGATCTTGAAAATAAAAATTTTCAAAAAGTAGGAAACTCGAATAGGCAAAAAACTAAAAGTTGTACCAGCGGGTTTTAAGACCTTGATTGCATGCGCCCGGGAGCATGCAGCTCTCCATGCTCTCGGGCGCATATACCTATTTTTTTATTTTTTAAATTTTTTTATAATATTGTTAATCTATATCTATTTAATATGTGTATAAATTTTTTTCCTTTTTGGAGTATTTTAGATATTTATTTGACCACTGATTTTCAAAAATAAAAAATAAATATTTAAAATACTTTAAAAATGGTAAAAACTTATACACACGTTAAATATACTTATATTAACAATTTTATAAAAATATTTTAAAATAAAAAATAAAAAAGAGTGTATGCGCGCTGCATGCTCCCGGTGCATGCAACGGAATCCACGGGTTTCGCAGGAAAAAGCAGGCATAAAGCCATAACCAATACGGCGGAAAAGGACGTATCCCAACCAACCATCCGTCGGAGATAAGAAGCGAATGTAGCTGATTGGCTCTCCGTTGCCGACCTATCAATTTACATTATAAATGATCACCAATAGCTGAATTCCTCCGCAATATCCTTAAATTTCACGTATGACTTGCCCAATCCATCAGCAATTATCTTGAATTTGCAAATACGGCTTGTAAGAAAATTCACACGCTTGAAAAGCTCGTAAAAAGAATTGAATTAGTATGCACAAGTAGATATCGGCACTCGTTTTCTCTTTCAAATATTTTGAGTTACATCCAATATATCTTTCATGCACAGATTACTTTTACATTTTCTATCCTTATATATTGTTGTAAAGATGAAAAACAAAAAGATGATGATGTGAATTGGGAATTGGTGGATTGATATAAGATTGTTTGGTTTTGTCTGGTATAGCAGATGAACTTGATTTCATTGGTGGTATCAAATAATTATCCAATAATGATTTTTTATGTTGATTTTAGATTAATGAATAGTTGAGTTTGGATTTGTGTAAAAGTTGTTTTGAATAATTAAGTTTAGTCTAAGTGATTTCAAGTATTCCGTTTAATAATTATTTGTAACGAAAAGTCGTCTTAATGTTCTACCATTTTGAACATTAACAATTTTGTAAAAATGTCACCATTTTGATGGGAATTTTTGCCAAAATGTGAAGACAGAAAAGAAGTGTTCCACGCACTATTTTTTATAAACATCACCAGTTTCGAAGAAACAGCGACGCATTTACTCTAAACCTCGATGGATATATGAAACTAAGGTCATGGATATATGAGGCTAAATCAGTTGTTGATCTCTGTGTACATTATAAGAACTTCTGTGCAGAACGCATTGACGGATTAGATAATACATCAACGTATTGACATAAAAACATCGACATACATCAATCTTTTGAAATATAACATCAACAGATTCACGTGTGAGGCAGTCAACATTGAGATTCATTTTTTGGGTTTTTCTTCAATGTAATCGGTTAACATAAAAACAGTTTCATGTAACCCTTTCAATTTTTAAAAAATCAATGATTGATATGAAACCTAATCTACTTATTATATTTAACATCAATTGTTTTGTTGCGAGACCAAATTTCATCCAAAATAAATATGTGCATGACCACATTTGCTCAAAAATTAGGTATAGAAAAATGATTAGATCCATGTATATATATACTAGATATGTAATAATGTTTTATAAAATTATTTATCCATATAATAGTGATATTTTAGATGGTTTACATATTTAAAATACTAATTAAATTTCGATATTTAGTATTACATAATTTTATTATATTAATTTTGCACTTTTATTGATAGGGGTCATTATTAAATAATTTTATTATATTAATTTTTCACTTTTATTCTATAGTAATACTAAACAAATTAAGAATTTTCATAATAATATAAGTGATTCTAAATACAACAGGTGAAGTAAATTTTTTATTAACTATTAAGATATTAAAAATAAAGAGGATTATAAAGAAAAGATGTTTTATAAAAGTGGAGCCCTTGTTTTTTAGGGCTAACGTTTGAATTCTTCTTCAAAGATTCAGATAATTTGTACCTAGGACTTGATGCTAATCTATGATTATATAATAAGGAAGTTATATTTGAAGATTTAGAAGTTGAATTGGTCAAACAAATATCTAAAACAAAGTATGTGAAAAGATTCGTGACATTTTCTAATCTTGTATTGCGAAGGTTCTTTATTCACTTCACTTGAAGACTATTAACCATTGCATGTATTGGGTATTTGGGTTGGTGTAGAGCTTTTGTACTTTGAACTAGTAATAAGTTTCTTTAATTTTATTAGAAATCTTGTAGCCTTGGTGTTAGATTGTTCAAATCAAGAGAAGACATTTGATACTAGAATTCCAATGATCTAGAGTCAAGAAAAGGCACACGAAGCTCATGAATCCATTTACGATATTTGAATTGCATAATAGAAAAATCGTACGCATTTTTTCTCTAAACCGGGGCTAAAGATCTACTTGAAGCAAATAGAAATCTAAATAACGTTTTTCATCTTTCCACTCTCAACCACTCTTTTAATTTTTTTAAAATAGAAAACTATCATTTTAACTTTCTCTTTGCTAATGAATTTGAAGTTTAATAAAAATAAGATGAATAATAAATATATATCGTTGGGATAATGTCAACCAAAATTCCAATCCAAAACTCAACCTGAGTTCAAATTTTAGAAATAAGTTAGGATTTAAGTTTATAAATACGGTTAGAGTTAAGTTTAAAGCTGAAGTTATAAAAATAAGGTTAGGATTAAGATTGAAGTGAACTCAAGTTTCATGAACCTGAGTTGAACTTCGACATTGTAAATATGTATATATAAAATGTTATTGTAAATGGTTAAGAGTAAATTTTTTAAATTTAAAATCCTTAATTTTGAATTTGACAATAATTTATACTTATATTATAGATTGAGCATAGATAACTACATTCTAAGGCACCGTTCAAGATTATGAGTAAGGAGTGAGTGTGAGAGTGGAGAAAGGAATGTTTTTAAAAATTATAAGAGTGATATAATATAATAGAGATAAAGTGGGAAGAAATACAATAATTGCGTAAGAAAATGATCGAAATATAGGGATAGAAATGAAAAATTAAGATAATCGGGTAGTTAAAGTGTCAAATCATTTTGTGAAAAGTACGGGGGAGACATACTTCTACCTGTACTATTGTTAGCAAATGGTGTATAAATATGACAACATCGTTAAGATTGACATTAAAAGTAATGTGAAGTTACAAAATTTCTTAAGTAAAAATAAAAAGTTCTACATAGGTATTATTTCATTTATAATCTAAAGATGCAATAAAAAAGCAAATTCAATCACTCCTATGTACACACATTGTTCATTTTAAAAGAAAGGACAATGACAAATTTATTATTTAAAAAATTTAATACGATTATTTGTGTCATTTTCATAAATATGTAGTCATTAAAGGTAAAATATGTGATCTCTTGAATCATTTCTATAAATATGTCATCATATCTATAAATATAAATAGAAGTTGTGGTCATATTTGGAATTGACCTAGGATAAAAGTGAAAGGATTGTCACTTAAGTCATAACTTGATAATATTATCATTATATGGATAATGACTCTATCAACCTTAACCCTTTGAGTTTTATATTTTTTATTTATATTTTTATGTAAATCAACTTGTATTTAGTTCACACGTCAAAATTTTCAATTTTTAATTTTTCTATATATTTTTTATAAGATTTTAAAAATTAACAAATTTTGCCCACTATACTCCCTACACAACACTTGAATTTCTCGTCAAAAAAAGCTAGCCAGTATCTCAATCATCTTAACTATTTCATAAGAAGGGCCAAAAATTCATAAGTTTTAATAGGGAAATGTTATTGATTTGTATGTATGCAATTTTAGCTTATTTTGTTTGCACTTCATTTCAAGCTATTGTGAAATGAAGGCTCATGCTTTTTGGGGTATTTTGTATTTTAAAACTTCTAACTTTATCTATTTGCATTTTAAATTATGAAGTTTGGCCATTTGCATTTTAAACTCCGAAATTTTAGTTCCTTTGCATTTTAAATCCTAACTCATAATGGCGTTAAAAATACTATTAATTTATTCAAAATGACATAAATACCTTCCAATATTTTTTTTAAAAATACTTAAATTTGTATCAAAGGTGAAGATGTTATTGAAATATCTAATAATAAAATAAAGAAAGCCTAATAGTCAAGTTTAAAATGTTAAAAAATTTCTTTTTAAAAAATAGTGGAGGGTATTTTCGTCATTTTGTATAGATTAATGGTTGGTTTTAACACCATTACGGGGCAGGGTTTAAATGCAATGAAACTAAAGTTTTCAGGATTTAAAATGCAAATGACTAAACTTCAAAATTTAAAATGCAAATGACCAAACTTTGGAGTTTAAAATGCAAATAAGCAAAGTTAGAAAGTTTAAAACGCAAAAAACATTGCTTTTCGGCATGCAATGATTATGCACCGATGCCGCTAAAAGCCAAAGGTGGTGTTCTCTCTTTTCTTTTTATTTTTTTTTTTCCCAAAAAGTGCCAAGTTTTTTGCGTGTTCTCAGTAGCTATGATGAAACATATATATGGGATTATGGGGTGGGCACTCTTTTCTTATAGAAAGAGAGTATAATATCTTAGTCCATCCAATAGTCATTCTCTAAGTTGGTCGCTTTTTGGACTCCAATATCTTTAAATGTTGCACTGGATTCCTCTACGTAACCCATGCACCCTAGCATGTGCACTTATGGAGAATCGTATAGTTCTGGCCGCCAAGAAAAACGTGGGTGGGGCTCCATTCGGCCCACCATTCTAAGAAATAATGGTATACAGCATTTCCAAGTTTCGAAGGCTGTGAAACATGATCAATAAAAAAGTAAAAAGGGACTTAGCTTGCAAGACCAACTTGTTCGTTGTTGTGGTGTGATTAATCATACATATAAGAAGTGCGAAAAAGGGTATACAAGTACTGCAAGAGTCCCTCACAACTTCCATAAATCTTGTAGGTCACATAGGCCAGGATGTCATCAATACCTCTACGCTCGAATAGAAACGAGTAAATCGCCACTCAAACATCTACTACAGCCCCGTAATGGCTAGTGGAGAGGATATCGAATAATCCAATCCAACAGAACTCCTCTAAACAAATTTGTTAGGGTTGAAAACACAATACAGGTACAGAGAAAACACAGAAAATTATGTAGTTCTTCAAACCAACTCCACCAGAGAATATATTAGACAATTACAACTTTTCTCTCTCAAAGAATCTCTCACTAGTACTCTTTCCACTCTCTATGATACTAAACACTAATGACCACACGTCTATTTATAGCTCTCACAAGTATGTGTAACTTCATATGCAATCTCAGCCAGAATATAAGATAACCCATCAAAACCCTTAAGGTAAGAAGTCTAGTGCTCTTGCATTTGATATTTTCTGTGAGAAAAAATTGCATCTATTTTACCCTTTCCCACAATTCTCTCAATATTTCTTCTTTTCACACTTTCTCAACTATACATTATAATTAATCATAGATTGATTTGGGGAACACAATCTACATCAAGCTGCAAATGGGGGATCTGCAGCAATTTATATTTCCATACTATAGAGACATTTATAGAGACATTTATATGCTAAGGAAGTCATCACAATTTATCATTACACAAGAAGGTTACTTAAAAGAACATACATGTATAATGAAGTTCAAAATACCCAAGTACAACATGTTTGTCAAGTGAGATCACACTAACTGTATACATTTACTAGTATCAAATAGAAATACAAAACTAAAATAACTATGAAAATAAATATAAATCTAATGAAGTTGCTCCCCGAGGTTATGTCCATCTAATTCCATCCTGAGACTCTTCACCTGCCTGTGATCTATAGACAAAGTAACAAATCATGTAAGTCTAAATAAACTCAGTAAGCAGATAGTAGTTAACAAAGTAAATCAATTAAGTTTCATGTTGCATATGTCATGATCATGATGTAGCAAGATAATTTCTAAGTGACCATACACAATATGTGGATTCAACACCACACCGACACCTAAGAATTTACGTATATAGCCACATGTCTTTAACGGGCCATGCACAACCCACCCGTTATGTTAATCAAGGGCCATGAACAACCCATCACTTAATACACATAAACCAAATGTTGCAAACCACACACACAACATTAAAATCGTCCAATATGAGTTGACATCATGTTTAGTGTACCAATTATCACACGAGCATTTCATTGAATATATGGTAGGCATCATAATGGAAATCTCTAGTTCTGTATACAAATCGAACCCATTCAAGCAATATCACAACCCATCCATGCAGTGATCCTAAACACTCCATGAATCCAACTAACCCTAGCTTGCCCTATGTCCTAAAAATACCTCATTCCAAAAGGCTAATGGACAATATCCATTCCCACTAACTCTATAACTTATTTAATTGCAAATACAACTCTTAGCTTGAGGAAGGGAACATCTACTTACCTAGATCATAATTTTCTTCGATATTAGCAGCCTTGACTTCGAATTGTTGGGATTTTGAGGTGCCTTTGATGTGAAGAAATGACCCTGAGATGATTTACCACGATCTTATGGAGGGCACTGAGGAAACAAGGAAGAAGAAAGAAAAGAAAGGAAAAAAATAATGAGAACGAGAAGGGAAAGGGAAAACAGACCCTAATCTCGCGCGCCCTCCATTTTTAAGTGGACTTGCCACTTGATGGGTCGGGCTAGATGCGGGCCCGAGACCTAACTTATTCCCTTTTTCCATCTCACATTATTTTTTACTTAAAATTTTCTCTAGGGTTGTTGTCCCCTTCACCCCCGTGACCAAACTGAGCAGGTTAAACTCCATACCTACTTTGCGAAGTGAGAGATAATCATAGTGCCCCAAGCAATGTGTCAATTATATACCTCTAAATCATATCATAACTAAGGCAGCAGCTATAGAAACATACAAGTGCATAGACTCATACTTATGTCTAACATACATGTGAATGACGTTATGGGTGTGTTTGACAATGGGTATAAAATGTCAAGTTAAAACTTCACTTTTCATAAATATTATATTTTTTAATCATTTTTTCATTTTTTCATATACAACCACCCTAATTTTCAATCATTTCTACACAATTACCTATACAACTAACAAATCTATTTTAACTTTATTCTCTTTACTCTTCATCATTATTCCTATCATATCACATCATTTGACAACTTTTACTCTCCAAAATTTTTTACAAAAAATTTTATCCATTCCCAAACATACCATATAATTCATAAATCACCTCAAGGATAAGAAGGGTTATAATTTAAGAAAAATACCCAATCCTCACAAACACCCTTGTTTATGAAGAGAATTATAACAACATTAACAACATCATGAGGCTTAACCCATGGGATGCGCTTCTTATGAAAAAGGAAGGGCATTATGGTAATTTTATAGTGTGAGTACATTTGCTTTAAAATGTGAATATATTTGATTTTTGGTAAAATTTATATTATATGTATTTAAAATCTCAATCTATTTCATTCATTTGCTAAATCAGCCACTAAAACAAATGTAGGCATAATTTTTCATAAGTTCATACTTAAAAAATATTACTTTCAATAAGATTTCATTTTAATGGGTAAAGTTAAGAAACAATTTATATAAGAAATTATGTTACATTATTTAAAATTCATATAAATAATGAACTCTTTGTTTTGTTATTTTCATAATCTATATTTTGAATTATAATTAGATAAGAATGTGTATAAATATGGTGTTTTGAATTAATTATTAATTGACTTAGATTTTTCTAGTGCAAGACACTCACAGTTGAAGAATTGAAGCACGAGGACTAAGATTCATGCAAACTGATGATTTAGAAGAATTAAAAGGAGACGAAAAATGACGAAAAATGCATAGGATGTGTCAAGGAAGTTTCAACATGTTTTTGGGCATGTTAGGCAACAAAATCTCAAAAATTTGTCGCAAGCAAAATTTATCCAGAGTGCAACACGATGTAGGCTATCCGCAGCATGGAAAGTGCAGAAAGTGCAGATTTAATCCGCTTTTGACCAATTTTATGCAAGTTTCTTAGAGACCTATATACAAATACTTGTTAAACTCAACTTAAGGATCTTAGAACATATTTCGAGCTAAGGTTGAGGTCTAAGGATGACAAAAGCTCAAGAGTATGAGAAGAGAAGTGAGGTGGTACATTGATTGGAGCTATTAAGAAACTATTAGAGCTTTCAAATCAATAAACCTTCTCTTTCTTCTTTTTTTGATTAATTCTCTTATTATAATAGACTTTGAATACAATATTATTTTATGTTTGATTTTTATTATAAAATTTTCTGGCTAAACCCATAATCAAGGGTTTGGGATGTAGCATATGAACTATAAAAAGGTTATTGTAGTTTTGCTTTATTTATGAAGGATATCGTTTGCTAATTTGATATGTTGTGAATTTAATGCTTGGTTGGTGTTGGAGCTCACACTTTGACATGATTT
>JAXCLR010000105.1:47562853-47576584 GCA_035584095.1 Annona squamosa
TATATATATATTTGATAAAAATGATTTCATATATTAGTTGAATGATTCAAGAGGAATTTCACAAGCTATCATAAAATTTGATGTATTTTAATTAACTTACTCCTATGAGAATAGATGGTTAAATAGATTATGGTATATCTTCTATTCCTCTAAGGAGGATATTTGATTAAATTAGGATTTTTTTCTTCTTTAATACATAAAATTTAAATTAAATAAGTACACCATGTATTCATTATTGATGTTACATATGAAATCTTAGACCCTAGGCGCTCTTATCTCTTTATCTTGTAAATACTTATTCAATGTTCTTAAGGTTCACCTTTCTATTTCATTTTTTTTATCTCATTCTCTTAGTATCATTTTTAAGTGTTTAAGATTAATATTCTAAGTTTTGAATTCTTTGTAGAATCGATCTTATCAAATTCTATAATTTATGACATTTCCACCTGTGGAGGAACATGAACACCCTCAAGTATACAATTTCTTGATTTGTTTTTGAAAAATTATTATTATTTTTAAAATTTTTAAGTATAATGAATACTAATAACACCTAATAAAATCTAATACAAGTTAACGACATAAAACAACATTTAACATCATTTAATGGTACCTAGCACAATTCAACTTTAATTATAGATACAATAATTATGATTTAACACTCATAATGTGCCTTTCCTCTCTTTATAAGGTCATTTATGTCTTTTATACATATTCTAGATCTTAGCTAATAGGATTTAATGGATTTGCTTAAATCTAATAGCATCTAACATAATCTAATAACATCTAACTATATTTAACAGTTTATATTGATATCTAACAACATCTAACATTTATTATTAATAAGTTAATTTTAATTTAACACCCATAATATGTTCTTAGGCTCCTCATAAGGTTATTTATATGATTAAAACTTAGTTAATAGAATTTAATGAAATCCATCTAAATATAAAATGACATTAAACAACATTTAACAGAATTTAAAAATATCTAACTTTTATTATTAATAAGTTAATTCTAGTTTAACAACCGTGACATGTTCCTAGGCTTCTTTTAAGGTCATTTATACCTTAAATACATTACCTAAAACTTAGTTAATAGGATTTAATAAGATTTATGTAAATGTAATGTTATCTAATAACATCTAACAACATTTAACAGTATCTAATAGGATTTAACTACATCTAATAGCATCTAACGATATTTACATCATCTAACTTTTATTATTAATAAGTTAATCATAATTAAACACCCGTAATATGTTTCTAAGCTTCTTATAAGGTAATTTATACCTTAAATGCATTAATTAAAACTTAATTAATAAGATTTAATGAAATCTACCTAAGTCTAATGACATTTAACAACATCTAACATATCTAATAGCATATAATAACACTTAAAATTTTAAATGCAATGATTAAAACTTAGTTAGTAGGATTTAATGAAATATGTCTAAATTTAACGACATTTAACTACATCTAACGCATTTAATAGCATTTAGTAACATCTAAATTTTATTATTAATATGATAATCCTAATTTAACACTCATAATATATTTTTAGGCCCCTTATAAAGTCATTTATGCCTCAAATGCATTAATTAATACTTAGTTAATAGGATTTAATAAGATCCACTCAAATCTAACGATATCTAATATTATCTAACATAATCTAACTGCATCTAACAACATCTAATTTGAATATTTTCACAAATAATCTACATAAATTTGTCTATTTTGCAAAAGATATATACTAAATAATTCATTTTAGAACTATGAAACCCTTGATTTTGAATTAAATAATTTAAAAATTAAATAAATATATAAAAATATAATTAAAAATAATAATTAATTTAAATTAAATGTAATATGAATTTAAATAAACATATAAAACTATGATTAAAAATATCCAATTTGTGAAATAAATATGTTTGACTTTTTAGGACTAGTTTAATAAGTAAGTATTTTACATTGGTGGTAAATTATTATTTGAAATTTTTGGAAATAATTATTTTGGTTCACTTAGGGTGTGTTTGGAAAGTGATAAAACTTTGGATGAAAAGTTCTAAGTGTAACAGTTATTATATTGATAAAAATGATGTGATATGATATGAGTAATGATTATGTAAAGAGAATAAAATTAAAATAAATTAGTTAGTTGTATAGATAATTGTGTAGAAATGATTAAAAAGTATAATAGTTTGTATAGGAAAATTGAGAAAATAATTAAAAAATAGGGTAGTTGTAGATATTAAAAAGTTTTAAGCGAAAGGTTTTACTTATTTCCAAACACCCCCTTAGCTTTTGTCTACTTTGGTCTTTAATATGAAAATTAATATAAATGATTTAAAAAATAAAAATGAATATTATAATAAGTTTATGTCGACAATAATTATATTATTTTTATTTATATTTAAATCAAAAATATCTATATTTATAATTTAATAAGATGAATTTGCCCAATCTTAACCGTCCACATGATTCGGAGCCCCTCAAAACATAAAAAAAGACTCTAGAATCACTTAAATCGGACATCAAGATCACTAGATCTAAACAAACAAAATTTGCCAAATTAAACCAAATTTTTTTCCATCGTGACAAATGGCACACAATGAGTTACCTTTTATACGATTCGAATAGAACCCTAGCTGGCACTAATGCCTCATAACCCACCAGTGTTCATTAGAACTAACTGATGACTGATTGTCAGCTTCTTAACTCCAATGCCCAACTTGCCAAACTAGATTTATTCTCTGGTTGCCTGAATTAAGAAATACTATCGCTATATTTCTTCTTGTTACCAGTTGGTGTCGAAAATCACTGCTCAACACCACTGACCACCGACTTCGTTGTTGTCAATCACCCTCTGTTGGATGCCTACTTCTTCTATTTTTTTTACGTGAAGAGAACCCATCGGCTGATTGTACATCTTCTTCTTCCTTTTTTGCTGCTAGAAATCACTACCCACCAATCAGAGTCGTGCATGAGTTGAAGTGCAAGTACTACTATTTTGGCATTGATTATGAAATCTGGCGAATCGAGCATAAGATAGGCATGAAGTGTTGTAGATTTGATATCTAGGAAAATATACGAACTCAGAAAGGGGGATTTGAGGAGAACAATGAAGCAAAAGCAACATTCAACACAAGTTAAAATTTGTCAAAGAAGTTCGGACATAGGATAGTATATTGAGCAAAAAACTAGTAAAAAATGAGCAATAACTAGAGATTCTATAGTGGAACATGGACCTGACCATCTTCCACCTTGATGCGGATTTTTTGCCCTGATTTTGCCCTAATTTTGCATCCAAGGACGTGGTTTTGAGCTAGGTTTGGAGGCTATGATTTGGAGAAAATGGAGATTCATGGAGAGAAGAAAGAAGAGGCGAATTGGTTAGAGATATTCAAGACATCATTGAAGACTACACAAATAAGTTTTATTTTCTTATTTTCTTTATTTATATTATCTTGGAATTGATGGATTCTTTCAATAATCTTGTATTTCTGTTTAGATTTATGAAAATCATGTGTGGCTAAGTTTATATTCTAGGATTTATGCTGTAGTATGTGACAATATGTTTTAATGACTGGATTTTACTTGTTTATGAAGGATGTTTATTTTAATTTGGCATCTTGTAGATTTAATGTTGGATTTGGTATAATTTTATATATTAAGTGAAGGAACCAAAAGGTAGAAGTCTAATATATGATAATCAAGATGTTAAACCTAGAAGTCTAGACTATGAAAATAGGTGAGATAACCTTGAGGAATTTGATAAACTACTACAATACTTAATGGTTTCCAACTAATATAATCCCATGAGAATAGGTAGTTATTAAAGTTAGGATTCATCTTTCATATCTAGAGAGAAGATTTAAGATCACCTTATGATTTGTTCTCTTTCAATATAAGTTATCCAGATTAAACAACGGAGACAATTATCCATCCCATAAAAGTTACATGTGAAACTCTAGATCCTAGATCTTGAATATCCATTGTTTCTAATCTTGCTCAAGTCACTAGATTAGTATTAATTTCTCTTTTCTTATTAGTTGTTGACTCTATTGTATCTTTCCATTCTAATTATCTAGATAATTAGATTTACTATAATATAGATTTTAACTTGATCCTTATGGAAACAATTTTTAGATACTACATACTATGACTCATGTACTTGCGAAGAGACACTAACAACTGGTCTACTATGCTACCTCTATTCTGACAACCATTAGAGAAGGAAGAAGAAAGATGGCATGGGAGAAATACAAGAATTCCATGCCTCCTTCCCAATTTTCTGAGCTTCCAAAAATGCCCCATCTCATCCTAGCCATCCATTGAAAATTGACGTTGGAGATAAACTTCCCTTGAGAAAAACTGTGGAAGACTTCCCATGATTTGGGTGCCTAATATCACTAAATGGATTCGCTGCAATGTAACAATTAGAGAAGAAATCTAGATCATGATGGCAGCAACACATGATGAGATGGCCCAAACCAACCAATGTATAAGGATGTTAACGGATTGAGTTAGAAAATTTGAAGCATAATCCTAATCCTAACTCATTTGAAATATCTCAACCTTAATTCGTTTCTTAACATATTTAAAAACCACGATCCTAACCCATTTGCAACCCATTTAATGAACTAATTGACGAGTTATTAATGAGTTGTATAGCGGATGACCTGAAAGCCTAAAAGTCATCCTAAATCTAATATATGAGGATCTTGTAGGGAGAGACAAGAGAGTGTTTTTGATACAAGGGGAAATAGAAATATGACAATAATAGAAAATGGAATTAGGTTAGCAGTGAGAAAATGAAAATTAGGTAGTGGGAGGAAGACTTAGCAAGAGAAAATAACTAAGGATTTTACATATATATAAATTTAATGGGTTAAATGAGTTAAATAAGTTAAATGAGTTAGACAAGTTGAATTGGTTATACGATTAAACAAGTTACTAAACGGGTTGACAAGTTATAAAATCTCAACCCTAATCCACTTTTTTAATTAAATGGTTAAACGGGTTGGCAGATTATAACCCATTTATTCAAAAATCCAAATCCAAACTCATTTATAAATGGGATAGATGAGTAAGTTGATGGGTTGATCACGAATATTAACACCCCTACCAACATTATCTATACCAAATCAAATAGTTACTTCAAGAATACATACCCTTAACTCAAACTTCCTCATTAATGATTCTTGAAATTATTGGGAATCCTCCTTTTGTCTATAATTATTCATGAAATACTTCTTCATAAGGTATATGCTATCAATATAAATTATTAGATAACCAATTTAACTTATAAGAACATTTTGGAACTTTCTTTAAAAAATGTTGATCTCATGGTAGTCACAAACAAAATTAAACACATTGCTTCCACCTATACCTTAGATGGAAAGGCACGAGCATGCTTACAAAGTTTACCCTTTGCTTCTCTTTCATCTTTTAATGCTTTATCCAAAAGCTTTTAAATATAGTTTTTAAGCTATGCTATTCATGAAAAAGGTTAATAAAAGCCACTACATGAATATATTTGTTATTTACCCACCATGTTGGTCATATCCATGCAAAGATTAAATTTCTTTTGGGTTAGTTATAGAAGAATGATTCTGTTAGCTAGAATAAGCAAATGTATCGCTTAGCCCCCTCAAAAAACTTATTTGCAATACTTTTTTTACTTTTTTCTGTATACACTTGTTTATCTAAGTGTATTTAACATATAAATCAAGTTTTGTCATTTTTAATATGTGTATATTTTTTTGAGATTTTTAAACATCTATTTGTATATATATAAAAATATATGTTTAAAAATCTCAAATATATATATACACATATCCAAAAATGATACAACTTGGTTTATATGTTAAATACTTTTAGATAAGTAAGTGTATAAAGAAAAAACACAAAAAAAATTATAAATAGATCTTTTGAGGTGGGCTAAGCACGACATTTGCTTAATTTGGGTTAACAAGATCACTTCTCTTAGTTGTATTGGTTGTGACATGATAACGATGATGATAAATGATAGGTTTTGATGATTTAGATGCATCTTTTGTTGTGTGGAAGATTATGTATATGTCGGATTCTCATATACATATGGTTGTGGCTTTATTGTGTGTACTTTTGGTGTATTTGATGACTAGCTAGGTCCAATAGATCATGTACCATTATAACTACCCATTAGATTATTACAAGATGATATCATATTTTTGTCAAACCAACTATTTGGCTATGTTGTGGTGATGGGGTGAGCTAGCAAGGTACCATATTTTTATATCTCACCAAATGGAAGCTAAATATTTTTTAAAAATGTGTACAACATACCTTTCAACATTTTTTTTATGAATATGGCTTTTCAATATCTTTAAATCTATTATCGATATTGTAATAATTTTTTATCATAATTGAATGAAGATATTCATTGCATAATATAGCTACTCATAAAACCATTAGTGATTTTGAATTTTTTTAATTGATGAATACAAAATCCAATGGAAATGCTTGTAATGTCTTGCATAATCATTTGCAATTTCCTAAAACTAACCTAACATATATGTGCAAATACCCCATAAATAAATTAAATAAAAGTTTCTAATGAGTGGATGAAAGAAATTAGTGGAATGAGATTATAGATGCAAGTACATGAAGAGAAGTTTGAGCAGGATCAAAGTCTAGTTGGAAGAAGGTCATGTTTTCTTGATTATTTGGTATCTCTTTTATATAGGGAGATGCTTATCCGTATGTAATGGAAGAGTGTGGGTGTGATTTCTAAAGAACGGGGCATTGTGGATATACATCATGGCATGAAATGAGGAAGTAAGTGAGAATAATCAAAAGGTGAAATGTTGAGTGGTCGAGGAGCTTACGCCCTTATTAAGAGGAAATAGATTTAAAGCTTACATTGTCATGTTTTGAATTCTAAATAGTAAATTCTTTTTCGGAAGGAAAGTTCTAGCGTTTATATTTTCATATTGTATTATGGTAGTTATTGATTTTATATAGTCCCAAGGTCAGTGTAGTTATTTCAAGAGCATTTATGTGGTAAGAGGTGTGGTGTCAGGGTAAATATATTTTCTTTCTCTTGGTGCAATTATCCTTGCGGGTTGCTTCTAACCCCTTTTCCTCCTTCATAGGCAATCAAAAAATAGAGATGGCTATTGTTTTTGAGAAATTGTTTATTCATTTTCAGAAGGCATATATTCATGATCATGGTCCTGATGAGAATGACTCTATACTACAAGCTACTTTACATGTAGATTGGGATTTTTTACATTTTAATCCCTTTAACTATCTATTTTTTTTGTTTTTTAATCCATGAGTTTCACGTATTTAATTTTTAAACCCAGTAAGTTTGCTTTCTTTGTATTTTAGTCCTTGCTATCAAAACACCCAACTAACGGATATTATTTATAAGTAAAAAATCTAAGGTACCCTTATGACTTAGTTAAGTTAGTCAACTCATGGACATGACTCATGTTCATGAGTCAACTCATATTTATGAGTCGACTCATGCTCATAAATTTACTCATAGATGCAATTAACTACAAGATTTCTCACGTGCATCAACGATAGGGACTAAATGCAAAGAGGGCAAACTTATAGGGTTTTAAAAAGCAAATATGTGAAACTCAAAGATTAAAAAGAAAATATGCATAGTTAGAGGGACCAAAATGCAAATAACCCATGTAGATTGCTTTAAGAGCAATGATGATGATTTTTCTAGCTCAAACTTTGATTATTTGGCCATGCTCCTAGTAGGGTCCCATTTTTGAGAAAATATTTAACTTTGGTGTTAAGGTTCCTCTCTTTGATTTTGCTTAAGAGGTGTTGAATGCATATTCCATATGTCTTGCATGAGTATTTCCAAATACATGCTAGGTTAAAATATAGCGTCTCCATCATTAAAGAAATTTTGTTCAATTTGTTACTTTAGAGTGTGCTTAGGAAGTGATAAAACTTTTGATGAAAAATTTTTAGTGCAAAAGTTTTTAAAATAAAGAAGTTAATGTAATATGATAGAGGTAATGATGAAAAGTAAAGATAATAAAGTTAAAATAGATAGGTTAAATATATGAGTAGTAGTGTAGAATGATTAAAAAATAGGTAGTTATATAAGAAGTGAAAAAAATTAAAAATGGGGTAGTTGAAGAAAGTAAAAAGTTTTAGATTAAAAAGTTTTCTCTTAAGGGTCTGTTTGGCATGGATGAAAACTTTTTGACATGTTTTTTACGGCAAAAAAAAGTCAATCATCAATTGTATATTCTGTGGCGGGTGTGTGCATTAAATGTTTTGGTTGTCCATCATATGCAACTGCGGCCATGGAGTTGGTACGAACAACATAATTGCATGGACTGCCGTATTTTCATATGTTTAGCACTATTTTCAAGATGATGCTAGTAACAGTTAATAACTTCAACTGCAGTGAATTATAAACTCAAGAAGTGATGCAACTAGATTGAAAGGCCACTGCAGCACATCGACATGACAAGTTTTACTCAAAACTCACAGTTCATGAAAAGTTTTACATTCATCATTGACTTTTCTGCTTTGCCAAACAGACTCTAAATTTTTTTTTTGTTAAAACAAACACAATGGAAAAATGCTTAAAATTTTAAGAAACATTTAAAAACATATAAAGGCTAGTGAGCTAAATACATTTTCTCTTGGGATAGTGGATGATGGGGATTCTTAGCGTGCACCAGCATTATGGAGTAATAAACCTAAGTTGAGGCAGGTAGTGTTGTTAGAGGAAAAGAAAGTTATTTAAAAGCTAAAATCCTTGTGAGTGAACATATGACCCATGAGCTTTGAGCGAAATGGTTGATCATGGGGTTAATCTAACAACTGTTGTTACTATAAAAGATGAAATATCAGATGCGATTGTGTAAAGAGTACTTGTTATAGGGTCAAGAAAAGGGGTAATAATGCCGAGATTTTCAAAATATATAACAAATAGTATATGTTATCATAAATTAACAACATAAAATTAAGACTAAGGTTGTAATATCTTTGGCTACCGTATACCATGTTTTAGGTTTGGATATTTTCATTGACCATTTTTTTGCTTTTTTGCTTGCACCAAAGGATATAACAATTGATGTTTGATTTTCAAACATCCAATTGGCAACACAAGTGTATTAAGTGGCCTTCTATGATGTGGCGAGATTCTAGGGTTAATGTAAATGAGATGTCATTCAATTCAAGTTCTCTCCTTGTCTTCTTTAGAGACATCTTCCTACTTCTTTCAAGACATTGTGTTACCTTCTTTCAAACATGTTCATAGCATGTCTTGATTCAAATGTTGCTATCTTAACCAAGTTTTGCAATTTTACCATTTTGTTTTGATATTTTCTCCATTCAACCAACAATTTTGCCTTCATGTGTTCGAATGCTTAAAAGAGGTGCCACTTTCTGTTATATTTTAGGTTTCTCTTTTTGTATACTAGGGGTAATTGCAACCTTGACTTAAGAAAAATGATGTCGTAGCATGCCTAAAGTGGAGCTTGGTTCTATTTTTTACTTTTACCACTTTCCTGAATTTTCTCTCTCATATTTTCCCCCTAACAATCTTAATGCAATCTTTATTCGGTCTTATCCCTTTTATTCTATTTACAAACGGTCCCCCAATCATTTATTCTACTTGCAAAGCTTGATGTCAAAAGATCGGACTATTGTGTTAGTACCAATTTAGGATGTGTTTGGCAATTAATAAAAAATTTTAAGTTAAAATTTTTTAATCTAAAACTTTTTATTCTCCACAACTATCAAACTTTGTAATAATTTTTTTACATTTTCTTATAAAACTACCTTACTTTTCAATCATTTCTACACAACTAACCTATCTATTTTAACTTTATCTCTTTACTACTCATCATTACCTCTATCATATCACATCATTTGACAACTTTTACTCTTTGAAATTTTTTATCAAAAGTTTTATTCATTACCACACACACCCTTAAAAAAATATATATAGTAACTTCATTTCTTCTTAACTTGACTTGGAGTTGTATACATCCTCACCATGCTGAGGCCTAAAGAAAATAAAGATGAAATGTTATAGGATCAATGAAGAAGAGAAAAATAGGACAAGGGCAACTATATTTGCAAAGGGCACATTCTTGAAGCACTATTCAACTCATTATTGTTGAGTCATTTTCATACTATTTATTTCAGATAATAATTGGATAAGAATGTGAGTGATTGAGATAATTCGAGTTGAATATTGATTGACCTAGCTTGTTTATATGTAAACACTCACACTTTATACAATTTGTACGAAGTGTGAAAGGAAGTACAATTTCGAGGCCCAAATCATACAGACACACTGAATTTTGACTTAAAAATTAGCACAACTGGGTTTTCCTTAGTTGTTATGCCAATGAGCTCGAAAAATTCTTTAAGTTGATATGTTGTGGCTCCTGTAACTCATCGTGTATAAAAAGTTATGAGCAATTGAAGATAACCCGCTTATTCAGTGCAATGTGCATCTGTTCAAGAAGTTCAGAGCTCAAGGATCAAGACCACATATGATTTGATAGTTTTAAAGATTTTAAAGGATTTAAAATAATGATCAAGGCAAACAATGAATTTTGACATAAAAAATTAGCAAAACTAGGCTTTCCCTAGTTGCTACTTCAACAGGCTCAGAAAATGCTTTTCGTCGATATGTAGTGGCTCCCATCACTCATCCTGCATCAAATGTTATGAGCAGTTAAAGATGAATAGCTTATTCGAAGCAATGTGTGTCTGTTCGAGAAGTTGAAATCTCAAGGATCAAGATCACATATGATTTGATGGTTTTAAAGATTTTGAAGGAGTTAAAATGATGATCAAGATAGTCTAGAATGTGTTAGTTAAGTTTCGGTGTGAATCGGGGCAAAATAGGTTAAAGTTATGCAAAACTATATATTGAATTATGCACTCTAGAATATGCGTAAATTGGATTCTATGAGTAAGTCTCCCCTGTATTTCTATATAAACACCTTCTAGGAACGTCCCAAGGAATAGAAGATCATCTCTGGAGCTAGGGTTGAGGTCCAGGAGCAAGAAAAGCAAAGAGCACGAGGCAAAAAGTGAGGTTACGAGTTACTTGTGGTGGTCGAGATACCATCAGTGTTTTCGATCAATACTTTTTTCTTTCTTTTGACTTTTGTTATCTTTCTTATCATAGATATTGGACACAATATTATTTTATTTTTTATTTTGATTATAATTTTAAACATGCTAGGCTAAACCCGTTATCTAGGATTCGGGGTGTAGTGTTCATCCAATGTGGCAAATATTGTGGTTTGATTATTTAAGATATTCTATGTTAATTTAATATCTTGTGATTTAACATTCGTCTAGTCTTTGAGCTCCCACTTTAGTAATGATTCCTACATATTAAGTAAAGGAACCGAAATGTGGAAGTCTAATAGACGACAATTAAGATGTTTAATCTGGAAATCCAATACCATGAAAATAGGAATGATGACTAATAACAGTATTTTTTTTATTATGTTCACTGGTTTTAAACATGAAATTTGCATTTTAAAAAGAAGTTTTGTGGGCAACTTTTTGGAAATTACATATATATATTTTTCTCACTAAAACATGTATTTAAATATTTTGGGGGTGAAGTGGTAAATTACAAAAAGTTTTTATGTGCACGGGCTTTTCATCAATCACAAAGATAGGAAACTGGTGCTCCATCCCTTTCTTCTTCCTAGTTCCTCCATGAGTGACTGAACCCATTTCTAATATCCACTTCAGATCTTATGCCCATGAGCTGCTATCAGAAGATTAGAGTCACCTAAATTAATGCCAAGAAAAATCCTTGAAGTCCAGTGGTACGATTTTTCTTTAAGATTCAAGCAATTAGGCAATAAGTTGAGCAAGCTTCGAAGACCCCAAACCCATCTTAAAATCAGTCACCAAAAATCCAGCCAGTCAACAGCTAAAGCCAATAGCTCTACGAAAATTTCTGCTATTTAACACCACGAATCAAAGCTCATTCTTCTGGCCATCATTCCAATTAAATTTGGCCATCCAATTAGATTTTGTTCGGCAAAGCCTCCATCGGTTGATCCCAATTGAAAACCCATGCCTTCTCCAGTCCATGCTAGCAGCTATTAATCATTCAGCACTTATTCAATTGTGACAGATTTTCAAGTGTACACAATTCGTGTGCAACATGGATGCATCTAAACCATTCATTTGACGCATCAAGGTCATCCAGGCTGTTCAAAACACTTAAGCAGTGCATGAGAAAAATTTTGCGCAAGGATAAGCCAGCAATCCGCCCCCTTCCCTGATGGTTATTGACAATTTCAACCTTTATAAAAATGTCTTCCAACCAATTTTCACTCTCAACTTCAGCTTGTAGCTCACGAGTCTGGAGAAACTTCGGTAAAGAGATCTTCTTCGTGCAAGTTGTCCAGATTTATTTTCCTTTGCTTTAATTAATTTTAGAATTTTTTTCTTTACTTTTTAGTTGGATTTTATTTAGAGTTATTTTATTGCACTTTAATTCTTACTTGTAATTTTATTTTGGACAATTTAGTTTAATAAAAATTTTCTTTTGCAAATAATCGAAACTTTTTGTTGCCTCTCTGTGGATTCAACCAATCTCACCATTATTCTATGCTATAATTAGTTGTGAGTTTTAATGTGATTCAGCATAATTTGAGATTGATGATCACAGGTTTCTAATGACACGCCTGTGATTGTAGAACAATGACTTTGAGGAATCCCATAAACTTCCACAAAATTTAATAGATTTTAATTGACTTAATCCCATGAAAATAAATAGTTAAAAATATTAGGGTACACCGTATATGTGGTGCCCCCGACTGGGGCGTTGGAGAGCCTTACTCCAGGATCACTTTCTGATTGGTAAATGTGAAAAGGATTGTTGCCCTGGTCACACGGCAGACTTTTTTTTTTAATATTCATACATAATAACTATAACCTGTGAAAGGATGAGATAATCAAATCATTTCTATTTAATTCCACATGTGGTAATGAGAACTTGTCTTTTTTTTGTATACATTTATAACTTATTAATCAATTATTTAATTACAATAGAAGTTTCCTAGTCAGTCACGGCTGCTTTTACAAAATTCAACCTTTCATGGATTTATACAAAAAGGCAGTAACTTATGTAACCCTGTACTTCACTTCGGTGTCTGTCTCGTACCTGTCTATATATTTTGAAAAATATCACATGAGTACTAATACTTAGTAAGCAAGTTCTTTCATTTTGTAAATAAACATTTTTCATTTCCTTTGTATGCATTTCATAAATATAAAAGTGCAATGCATTCAAGTATACATGACATTTCTCATGATGGAACGCTAGCTAGGCGTTCATCACTTGATCCTGCTCCTATCTCAGGTAGGGTGCCGCCGGCCTCAGCCTGTATCAGTAACTCGGTCATGCTAGAGGAGGACAACTGGTCCAATTACACCTCTCTCATGACCTATTCCTCGTGCACTATGTATATTCATTCTCATGCTGGCATGCCACTTCATGTGTAAATAATTTTGTACAAATAATTTTCAAACAATTTCTAATAAATAGAAATATTCTTTGTAATTCAAAGATTATAGGAATGGTCATCTTTAAACACGATTTAAAAATATCCAAACCAAACTATTTATAACACATTTGCAATACAAGAAATTTTTTTTCAAAAGATAACTTGCTTACCTGTAAAATTAGCTCGTACCTTCCACCTTTTCTTTT